>QNQO01000743.1:0-575383 GCA_003290165.1 Berberis thunbergii | reverse complement strand
TAATCAGCTTGGGTACCCAGTTCATCCAATGCTCGAGCGGTGTTAGGTGCCTTCTACAAACTTTGCAAACCGTTCTAAACCATTTAACAACACACTTTCAGTTAAGGGTGCAGAGCCTGTAAAAACCAAACAAGTCGACAACTATGTCAATCGTTCATTTTCATTCCAGTGGTAAAATAGTTTCTTAACTGAGTGAATTCATTTCTACTAGAAACAAGTTTGGGGAAAGTGTGAATGCTCAAGACACTTACTGCTGCCACTGGGATCAAAATCTGTGGAACTTCATACGAAACTGTAAGCTGAAATAGAGGTTCATAAAGTCAATTGTTATGTGTTAGGATCACAGAGAAACATGAACCATAAATGTCAATACATTTTGTAAGTGAGGTAGGTGGGTGATATCAGTACATTAACATTGTAACTTCAAAATAGCAAACCATCAGCCAGGCTGATCCTTGACCTGTGGGTCAACTGGGTCACACAACATAAAGTCTTGACATCTGTGATGCTCCAGCTCAGTTTTCACATTTGCTGGAGTAGCTCAGCTGGTTAGAGCATGTGGCTGTTAACCACAAGATCGAACCTTCTTGTAGCGATTGTGTTTATGAAAATTCTTAAAATATAAGAGTATATGATTTTTCAAATCATACATCCTACGATTCACTCAGCTTGATGTGTTTGATTTTTGTTTGCCATGGAAAACTTAAACTAGTGAAGAGACCATGGAAGAGAAGAGAGAAAGGGAGTGGAGTGAGTATAAAACTTGTGACCTCCCACCACCTATCTTCTCTTGGAAAAAAAAAACACTCTAGGGGCTAAGAAAACTTTCCATGAATAAGGAAAGAAACATGGCTTTCATTATCATCATTAGCGAAACTTTTGTCATTTGCTCTCTCATCTCAACTATTTTCATGATTTCTATTCAAACACACTAGATTCATCAATCCCCACCCCTTCCCAGATTCTTCTACTCTGCTCTCTCCAAAGGGTCCAACGCAAGCATACAGAACAAGCTTCCACACAAGCCACCCGACAATGTTGAGATGAGGACATTCCTTCCAAAACCAACAAGCTTCCGTAATTGAGCCCAACATCACCCCAAAATTTACCAAAAAGCTCCCAAGAGTTGTGCAATGATAGGTAATGCATGAACGGAAAGGAAAATGACTCATCCACAAGGTTACAACCCACACACCTACCACCGTTCTTCAACGATGGTTTCACTCTCAATGTCTGGCGGTTGCATTGGCATCACAGGTAGATCCAAGATTCCAAACCTGCCAATGCCTGGCAGATGGTATCATAGGTCTAGGATTCGAACCAATAGCAAATTATGGTTCTGGGATCCTAAAACTCGTCTGCGACAACCAATATTTGCATCAATACCCCTAGAATCAAACATCGATCTTACAAACAAGATTGGTTTTATTATGGTTCTAAGGTCCCTAAAAACCAACGCAATCGATGTGAAAGTATGAAATACTGCGATATCTTTTATCAACCCACAAGTTCCTACTTTGGGACTGTATGTGTATTATGGAGAAGTAAACGGAAAGGGTGATTGAACTATTCACATAAAAGAAAGGAAAAAGTTTAAATAACACGTCTTCTGAGTTGTTTCTAACAATAAAAAATGCAGTAGATATCATGGTTTAAGGATCTTACTTCTACCGTGCATGCTGAGGGACCTTTTGGATAGAACCGTACTGCTCCTCTGCCATGTGAAAAAGGCGTTCATCAAATTATGCCACAAGGCTGGTTCAAAGAACATAAGAAAATCACTATGCTAGAAAACTACTAACAGCTTCATGCTTAAATTTCATAAAAATGTGTATATCGAGATGTAAATGAATGTTGATCAGAGATGGGTGTACTGACATTGTCGTTTCAAGGAGTGGTACAACATCTCTGTAATGTATCACATGCGCGCCTCACAAACTAAAGGTACTTGTAAGCAACCTGTTCTCTCTTTCTTTGTCGATAGTTGCCGATAGTAGCCATTTATTACTTTTTTCCATGTTTCAGTTTCAAGTCTGTGAATCTGGGATACAGGTGACACATATACATGGAGGGAAGGGATCCAACATGCCAAACGACACTTGTCAAACAGATACAATTGGTCAGCAGTTGGTACCATGCTTGATGTACATATACTCTTGTTGTCTTTAAGTAGGGCTTATTGAATAGGAGGATTAATGTTCAGAAGTCATCCTAACATGCCAGTAATCATTATCTTGCAAAATATGCCATTTTTAATATGGTCAGATGAAGGTATTGAGTTGCTGAATTTGGGAAGCAATTATAAGTCTCATGATCACTATATTACCCACAGGCATAGGCAGGGGCGGTTGGGAAGAGGCAGGTGCAAATGACCATCCTTAATCATTAGTAAAGAGAGCCATATTACTCCTATCCTTGATGCCCACATGCTATTAGCAGAGAGAAGTGCAGCGTGGTGTAACTAGATCGCTGTGCTTCTAAGTTATTATGGCTAATTAATGTTTAGTTTCCATCGACTCTTTTGATCTTTTATGGATATTTGGTTTCAACCCACAAGCTATGTACATACACCGAAGGTTGGACTAATCATAGTCAACTTTTAAAAGAAACAACAATTAGGTCTAAAAGCCTACAAGGAAAGGCTTCCACCAACAATTTATAAGTCAACCGTTGTCACCAGCAACATGTATGAATCGAGGATCACTCCAATTGTTTCACCTCTCTTAACATTAACTCTAGTCTTAGAGTTGTGAACTCTCAAATGCTAAGTTCTATACTATTGCAGTGTTAACAAGTAAGTAACAACAATGAACGACTTATCTCTACCACTAAAATAAGTTCACTAGTATAGGTCAAAGCAACACTTATCTGATGATATTTTGTGATAAGCAGGCCCGGATTGTATAACACAATGCTATTTGTAGAAGATTTAGTCTCCCAAATGAATGTAGTGTTTTTGAAAATAGCCACTCAAAGAATTTATGAAAAGTTTGTCTTGTTTAGTTTATTACAGTAATAGGAAGCTTGCTAATATGCAGTTTCCCTAATGCATAAACTCAATTCTTTTATTGTACCTGTTGGGAAGGCCTTCCAGAGATCTCCAGTGTATTTTCTGATTGGGGGTAGGCTGCAAGAAGTCACAAGACATTATTTTAACACAAGCATTATCAAAAGCAATAGATTTAGGAAGAGAAAGAACTTAAAAAAAGGCATCTACCTGCATGTTTCTTGCAAGCCACGAGAACTCAATATCACGACCAAATACATTATATTTCAGTGTCCAGCGCGATAAATCAGGTTTATCCTCTAAAACCTGTCAACCAAAGATCTTTCAGTATGAGACCAGATACTTGATGACTCTTGTACAGTATTTGACATAAAATAACGATACGAATATATTCAAAATTGAAGAAGAAGCAATGTTTAGGAAGGTTCCCTTAGGTATTGAATTCCCTATATCAAAGCTTCAGCTCGAATATTCAATAGTAGTAGTAGCACTCCTTAACGATCTAAATACCTAGAGGGTAACACCCATGATTCTCTGGCTCTATTTGGCAGTTTTTCAAGACTCCGACAATAGTTTTAATCGTTGTTGCTATGAAAGGATTCCAACTCCAAGCCTTTGAATTTATGGAGGGTTTTTTATCACAGAAATCCAGAGGCCCAGTCATAGTTCCTAAACTTCTATTGTGATGTTACCTAATACTTGGATTATGTATCCAGTTATATCGTTGTAATTGGACTATGTATCCAGTCATGTCATTCTCCCAACATATAAACTTATTAAGTCTGAGCTTTGTCATATAACTTGGTCAATAATTTAGAAGATGTGCAGATATTACAAACTCCAATTCAGGCTAGCGACATATGCATTTAAATGATAGTACACACCTTCACAGATGATATGAAGGGCATCCAACGAGGAATGGATTCTCGATCAGAATAACAGTCATAAGCAACCGAAACAGGGACATCGACTTCCAATTTGACACTGCAATGAAAAGTTCAAATTGATATTAGTGTTTTCATTAGAACTGCAAATGTATCATTGTAGGATTCACAATCTTATGGTGGAAGATCCAGTGAACAGGGGCGGAGCCAGGATTACAGACAAAGGGGGGCAAAAAATAAATTTTCTTAAAATAAATAAATAAATAAATATGATTAAAACAAAGTTTCAAAAGTAGTACAAGATAAACATATTTTATGTGTCAATGTTGTTGTACATTGAATTTTAGTAATGCGAGTTCTCATGTTCATAGGGTTTACCAAACCAGACCCAAATGCTACAATATTGTTGTCACTTAATATCCTCTGCGTTGTAATTCTTGCCCGAAGGCTATATAACTGACCCTATAGGGTTACCAAACCAGGCCCAAAGGCTACAATATTGTTGTCACTTAATATCCTTGTCGCCTCTATCTCGTAGGGAGACTTGCTTTCGTTCCGGTCCGTTGTCTCCACCTTGCATAAAGACGACTTATCCACAGCGAAGCACATATGCTTCTAATAATCATGTGAAAACTCACAAAATCTTAACTAGTGAGTCTCGAACCTGCGACCTCTTAAAAGGAGAGTTGATGTCCGATCAACTAAGCTTCAATTGGTGGACAATTGTTAATATTAAGAATGTTATCGTCCAATTGCTTAGTTGAAGCAGACTACTGTGAAGACTGAAGAGTGTCGATGAGGAGCAAACAAGCAAGAGAGAGAGTAAGACCACCTGCATAAATCAATATATGTCTAATTGAAATCTTATTGTGTGATTGGAAAAATCAATCTCCGTTGAAATCGTCTTGTGTGATTGGAGGAGATTGGAGAAAATCGATCTTTGTCAAAATCATTTTGGGCAATTGAGAAGGCGGAGAGGTGAACATGCGAAGGTTTGCGAACTTGCGAAGGGTTTGCGATTTTGTGTATATTTGTATTTTATTATCTATGAGAGGGGGCAATCTACAATTTTAAAGGGGGGCAAAAATGCAAATATTGTTAGGTTAGTGAAATTTCTTAAAAATCTAAGGGGGCAATTGCCCCCCTTAGCTTCAAGGTAGATCCGCCCATGCCAGTGAAGATGCGTGCATAAAAAATAAGCTATATTACGAAAAGTGCATCTTAGACAACTCTGTACTCATGAAGCTTGAAACTATTTCATTGAATTTGTGCATAGGATATCAAGCACTCAAAATGCTCTTAGACAATTAATATCAACCATTAGCTTAAAAATCACAATTTTCTAGTTGAACAAATTTTTCCACAGCCGAAATCCACTGACTAATTCACATTTTGAAACTAATCCAATGTAAAAATTAAGCTAATGCACTCAAAATATATACATAAAATGGGGTGTTCATCAAATAAACTGACTTGATAATTCAAGAAAACCGGCATATAAATAACTTACAAGAAACCCATTAAATATAAATAAATGATTTTAACTTAATAACACTAAATAAGACTTATATTGATGTAAAAATTGATGCTTTTATCAGTCATAAAAGATTTTCACAATAGAAATGGGAATCGACCATTAAGAACAAAAGAATTAGTAGCCCAAATCAGAATTCTACACAAAGTATCAATTTTTACTGAAATCTACAAAATACCCACTTCAATTCAGATCTCCTCTCACAGAACCAATAGCAAATCAAGCAACAAACTTTAATGTTAAAAATGCAAAAAAGAGGTCAATGGGTTTAGATGATTACGTGCAGTCCTGCCATTCCATGACAGGAGAAGCAAAGCGTCTGATGGTTTTGACCCTTAAATCCTTCTTCACACCATAAGAGATTCTTCTGAAAGAGAGATTTCTGCAAGTCAGAATGTAATTCAAAAGAACCCCATTTCTGGTTGTTCTCAATTGGGTGAGTGAAGTCCTTGTTGGAGTTGGAGAAGTGAAGGTTGTGTATGCACAAGAGCAAGACATTGTTAAAATTAAAATCCTGCAATTTTTTTTTTTTTTTGAAGCTGTGATGAACAAAGGAGAGAGAGAGAGAGAGCTGAGACTAACCAGTAAATGGTGTTCAGAGTTCTTGCACAACAAATTTTGTGGCAACAAGTTCTATCTTTCTGTCAAAATGTGTTGACTAATCAAAGGTCAATACTAGGTACATTTGGCATAACATAATTGTTTCTAGATTTTTTATTTTTTAAATTTTTAGTTTGACGCACATTAGTTTATACTTATTAGAGTATGATTATAGTTTTAAAAATTATTTAAGTGTAATACTCATTTTTTTTTTTACGATCGTTAAGTTCATGTCATTATCAGTCAAAACTAAATTTTGAACAATTTTACCTTTATCTTAGATTAATTGAGTTTGGATAATGTAGTATAATTTTAACCCTAAAACCAAAAATTGCTCCACCCCTCTTTTCTTGTCCCTTCAATTTCATAATCATAATCATAATACATTTCAATCTCAAAGTGCAAAAGTTGGACAAAAATGAAGGAGAAAAAAATCACAACATTTATCATCTTGAGTCGTTTGAAAACAATCAGAAATTCTAAATGGCGAGGAAACCAGCGAGGGGGAGGGTGTGACCGTTCATCCCCCTCAAGATGCACGCTTGCACTCTTGAAATGCACAACAGCGCAAATCTCGAGGGAGTGAATGGTAAAACCCATCCCCCTCACTGATTTTCTCGCCCCTTTCCTCGACAGTAAGAAAAGGTTCGAAAACAATACTAATAGTTTTCGATCTCATAAATGAAATATTTGGCAATATTATAGTTTGATTAGCGAATATATTCAATTTGTTCACATAATTAATGTTAGTTCATATATTCCTCCATTCTCTATACGCACTTATACACTCCATTAATAGAAGAATGTATATAAAATTAAGTTCCTAATATATGTTTGTGTATCTAGACGATAAATGATGGAGAGACTCTAGTATAAAATCTCTTACTATGTCATTGTAAAACAACATTGATAATTGAAACATTTCATTCATCATTCTTAGACTCCAGGCAACTAATCTGTTGCAACTCTTCAATATTTACCTAAACATTCCATTTCTCATTCTTGTATTTTATCAATGGCAACTTCTTCTTCGTGTGTAGTTCTCGTAGTTCTTGGACTAATTATGTTGTGTATAGGTAAGAAGCACATTAACATCCTAACTTTGTTTCAGCTCAAGAATCACAAGTCCAGAGTTCGAACTGACATTTGGAGTAGGAGGAGTTAATACGGAAAAAATAAAAATTTGTCTCATATCCCTTATTTTTTTCTTGCAAAATCTTCAATACACCAAAAAGTCTTAAATGCATAACAAATCCTCGTAATTAGTTAATATTTTCAATAATGTTTGTCATTTTAGAGGGTGGAGGGGGGACTAGTAACTTTGTATATAATGTCAAACATCGATCTTTGTATATCATGTGGTCAAGTTTTTGTTGTTGTTGTTGTTGTTGTTGAAGTATCATGTGGTAAGTTACAAAAATGCTAGAAATTCAGGTTTTGCAATTAGGGTGACGTGTATCTTAATATGCACCAAATAAATGAGTTCTTATCATTTGTTTATCTTGTTCAGACAAAAGTGCAGCTACGCCAACCAACATTGACGGGCTACAATGTTCGAATTCGGACATTATGGTGAGTGAGGGACCAACATCAGATCATCCGCATGGCATCTCCCCTCCTTCAATGTGGAGATCGCAAACGTGTGTGGCACTAAATGTGATATCTCAGACCTTCATCTCAATTGTGGATGGTTCAGCTCAGTTAATCTGATCAACCCCATGGTGTTCAAACGCCTCGGCTATAATGACTGTTTGGTTAACAATGGCAAGCCTTTGGCTTTTGGCGCCATCTTATCATTCGAGTATACAACAAGCCGCCAATACCCACTTTCAGTCGCTTCACTTCGTTGCTTAAATCATACTTAGATATAGAAAAATTTACATTCTAAAATATCGAGAATGTACTTTGATGATGATGATTTGCCTGTGCGAGGAAAGGGGTATGGAGAAAAATAAATTCTTATGTATTATTTTTCAGTATTGTTTTACCAATCGAGTGTTATTATCAAGAAATGTTTTTTTTTTGTTCGGAATATCTAGGAATTTGAAAATGAAAATTTTAAACCTTACCATAACAGCATATTTTGTCGCAAATAATATTATTTTCACAAAGATTACACTAAATTTTTCAACCACATATAACATAATTTATATTTCAAACATTTTAAACAAAATATCATGACTTGTGGTCATTCTATTATACCAATTACCAAACCTAAAGCCCCTAACAACCATTCAAGAATCTTAAACATCAAATTTCAACAACTTTAGTCGATGTTATTATATAATCAACTCTTCTACCTTCTCATTAGTCTTTGTGTCTCTTCACCCCTCGGTCTCCAACATATTTTGTCATTGAAATAGATTACCAGCTTTGGTTGATCTATTTTATATACAAAATGTTATCTAATCTAAAAGAACAAACTTATTTAAAGGTTTCTAAAATTAATGAACATAGATGGCTTGGGAAAGACAATAAAGTAAGTTTGTGCAGTTGAAACTAAATCTTACGGGTGGGGACGGGATAGGTTGGGACATGATGACTTCATATCTATTATATCCTATTTGTTTAGAGTTGGGACGAGATAGATTTCATCTGTACATTGTCCCATTTCAAATGGTTTCGAAATGAGATGAGATTAGATTAACATGTACTAAATTTTGGATTGAAAATTTGACATTCTAGATGGACTTAAAAGTTTTGGGTAGAGATAAATCAATTGTTTAGCTAAAATTAATTGCTTCTAAAAACTAAAAGTCACTGCTTAAAATTACATAGTTGCTAATGTTTTAGAAGCAAATTCTCATTCACAATAGCATTTTATATATTCCCTTTAGACTAGTACATGGAAGCTTTATGCGAATAAAATAATTATATTAATAAAAACAATAAATAAAATAGTCATGTCAACAAGTAGTTTTATAATTTCATACTATATAGTTCATAATAAATATTAAAAAAAATTAGTTCGAGACAAGACAAGATGGGCGAGATTGAAAATCTCCATCTCATTCTAGATTGAGACGGGATTGAAATGAAATTGATCAATCCCAAAAAATTAGAAAAGGGACGGGATCAAAATCACAGAATAAAATGTCCACCCCTACTAAATCTTCAATAACCTATTCGGGAATAAAGAATTTTATCGTCTCCACCTGCATTGCCCAAAGGTTATATATTAAGTTTGTGCTAGTTATTGTTATTGTGGAATTTGCTCACATGATTGCATTGTCATTAAACACCAAATTTGGGGATTGTGATAGGAGTCCCTCAAATTTATTATGGATGCCCAATAATAATTTCATTATTCGAATCCTAACAAACAAATAAAAATGTTTTTTTATAGGTAATTTAATCTTGAATTGGAAATTTCAAAAAAAATTATTGATTAACACTAAAAATAACAAAATTTTGTCTTTAATTATATTGTTCCCAACTGAAAGAAGATTGTGCAAAGAACAAAATTGTCAAATTAAATTTAAAAAAAGTAAAGAACTTTTTAATTATAAATCCTTTACATATTTTGCATTATATAACATGCTTTTCTCAAAAGAGGAAACACATTGGGATGTATTTTGATTGAATAATTTTTTTTAAGTACAATATTATGGGTATTTTCCAAATTTAAGCTTATTATGAGTATTTTTCAAATTTAAAACATTCGCCGGTTAAATATCATCCACTGAGTGATGATAGTTAGTTGGGTGACTGTAGTGTACAGAGTCTAGCAACGGACTCAAATTTCCGTAGTCCGGTGACAACGTAGGGTGACTGTCGTTGATGGAGTTGGGTAATCGGTTCGGACGACCACAGTCAGGCAATCGGATCAGGTTATCAGCATCAACTGCATCTAAAACGAAACACACCTTTTTTTTTATTTAAAATCTATTTTGAAGGAACCCCATGATAATGTAATTGATTATTTCCTTGAATTCATGAATTGGAGAAGAATAATTAAAGGTTTGAATTCATTTTGCCTTGTTAATCTAATGAGCAAGTCTACTGTGCCTCTTCTGCATCTTTTTGGGTGATTTTTTTTTTACTTTTTTTTATTTAAAACACAACTAAAAACACCATTCATAAAAGGGGTAGAAATGTTAAAAAAAAACTCCAAAAAAGAATAAAAGAAGCACGGTAGAATTTTTCTAATCTAATTAGAAGTCTGGGTTTTGCAATTACTAGCAACTCTTTTGAGAAATTTAGATCTTTAAGTGGATCGAGTGGTAGGAAGAAATACCCTTATACCGCTAAATTTTTCAAAAGTTGTGAGAAAAAAGATTACATATTAAAGCCAAATAGTTAACAATTAATCATGTCCAAGTGTCTTTTGAAGCAAATGGAAGTTCCGAATATCAGGAAATTTGAAAATAATTTATTTTGAAATGTTTTAATATTACCATGACAACTTATTTTGTTGAGTGAGGCTAGAAAACCATGTTATGTAAACATGTTTCGTAACCATGATGATGTATATTTTCACAAAGATTACACTAAATTTTGTTTTACCAAAGACAACATAATTTATATTTCACACATTTAAGACAACAATATCCATGAAGATCTGTAACTTGTGGTCATTCTATTATACCAAACCTAAAGGCCCTAACAACCAGTCAACAATATTAAATATCAAATTTCAACAAATTTTCGTATAAGTAACTCTTCTACCTTCTCATAAATCTTTGTGTCTCTTCAACCAAACCCTGGTATTTCAACTAATTATCTCTCCAAACATTTTCTTCAATTTTTTTAAATCTTTCATTCCTCAATCACCAACATATTTTCTAAATAGAATAGATTATCATATCAGCTTTGATTGATTTATGTTATGTACAGAATATTGTCCAATCTAAAAGAACAAACTTATTTTAAAGGTTTTCGAAAATTTATGGACATAGATGGCTTGGGAAATACATCAAAGTTTGTGCAGCTGAAACTAAATGCGGTAAACTTGGTCGTTGTCATTGTGTCTTCTAGAATTTGCTAAATATGCATTAACTTTTTCTATCATATATAAATCACTATTTAAAGCTCACAAACGATGCGCGAGACTTAAATTTGAGAAGAGTAGGACATATTTATAATTTTCCAATTGTTATTTAGGGTCTGCTATTCGGTGCTATGTTGTAATTGGTCAATTATTAAAATCAGTTAAAAGACCTTTTTAAAATGGGAAGAACAAAATGAATAAAGTCATCAATAGTTTTACAAAAATGCTAAAAAATCATGTTTTTACAATTAGATTTTGTAATTATGGTGATGTGGCGTGATCTTGAAAGAATGATAAAGTCCCCAAGTGTTTATGTGTATCTCGAGATTGTAAAAATCTCCTCTAACGATGTCACATCATCTTAATTACAAAACCTAATTTCCTGGCCTTACTCATAGTTTTATGATCTGAAAGGTCTCAATCTCTCTAATTGAAAAGGGTTTTTCTTGCATTGTTCAACTTCATCTCTAATTCCGTTTCATTATCGTCTAATTAACTTTTCAATACTTGACACTGCCAAGTGATGAATGCTTCCCACAAGAACCATTGAGGTTGATGCATCAATAGCATAACGAAAATTCTAAGGGTCGAGGGAAAGGGAGCGAGGGATGGGTGTAACCACCCATCCTTTTCGAAATAAGCGTTAGCACGTATCTCCAAAGCGATGCGCTCATCTCGAGAAGGATGAGTGCTCGACCCTTAGCAAAGCTCATAGCATAATATTCAACTTATTGAATACTTTTTTGAACGTGTATCTTGGAGTTTGCACCAAGTAGAGAATGATAGTTACCTTTTTGTAACTTCCATGCCCTTCTAGAGATGCAAGTTTTGTTTGACATCACTTAAAAGTATTGACTCACACCAATATTCGGGTTTTTTTTTAATCTCCCACATCACTACTTATTAAAAAAAAAATTGGTCAAGCACGAATTTTTTTATTGAAGATAAAAAGAGAAACAAAATACAACCATCCTCATATCAAGGAATGCTAAGACACCATGAAGGTGTCAAAAAATAAGTCGTTAAAGAAATTACAAGTCAAACCCATCTTTCACAGCAATTTCCTAATATCGATAAAGATAGAGTGTTCCGATCGGTTAAGCCTTTTAAAAACTCTCATATTTCTCTCTTTCCACACACACTACATGAACACATGAGAAAACTTGCGCCATAACCGCTGCGCGCGCCAAGACAGATTAACTTGGGACCACCAATTTAACCAATCCAAAAGCGAAATTTGAAACATTAAACTTATACCAAATTCTAACAAAAAACTGTTCCAAATGGATTTCAAGAATTTGCAATGAAGCATCAAGTGATCCAAAATCTCGTCATTCTCATTATAAAGTACACAAAGGTTTCCTGTGAGGAATTCTCTATTCTTCAACTTATCTTTAGTCAGGATCCTCTCATGCAAAACGGACCAACAAAAGAAATTAATCAGAGGAATAATATTTTTCACCCAAACCAGATTCTTGTGAGAGTAAATGAAGGAGTTGGAGTGGGTTTCATAATGAGATGTAGCCAGCATATCCGAAAAAAATATCATCGAGGAACCCACAAATTTTCTCTTCCACCCCAAACTATCAGATTTCTCCGAGAGCATCTGACTATCCAACAAGTGCATTAAACTGACGGTCTCCTCTAGCTCCCTATCATTTAGGGGTCTCCGAAAAGAAAGATCACATTCATTGGACCAAAAGGTGATAACTCTCCCATTTTTTTGTTTGCTAGTGAAAAACAACATTGGAACACAGATCCTTCAGAGGTTGGTTGCTACACCAATAATCATGCCAGAAAGAGATGAGATCGTCATTGCCACAACGAAGCGAGGTGTGAGGGTAGAAAATACTGGTACACCGAGAAATGGATTTCCACATATAGCACCCATAGGGAGTGTACTTGGTTCTGGTATCCTAATCTCTTCTATTTCGCCCATATTTATCAATGACGAGCGATCTCCATAAAGTGATATCTTCTTATCCAAATCGCCAAAACCACTTGAAAAGTAATGCTAAATTGAAATTGCTCACTTGGCGAATGCCTAGACCACATCGAGTTTTTGGACAATAAATTTTCTCCCAACCCACAAGATGCATCTTTCTGGAGGTTTGAGTGAAACCCCAAAGGAAATCGTGCATGATCTGTTCCATCTTGGTTGTCACTAAAGAAGGAACATTGATAAGAGACAAAAGGAACACAGAGATAAAAGCTAAAGTTGATTGGACAAATGCCAGTTTGCCTGCTTTCGAGAGGAATTTGCGCTTCCAATAAGCTATTCTCGATTCCATCCTTTAGATTGATTCATCCCACATAGCTATACTTTTAAATCTAGCACCCAAAGGCATGCATGAGTACTTAACTGGAAGTTGTCCCGCTGCACAACCAAATAAACCCGTCAACTGATTTAGATGAGGGATTTCTCCAACGGGCAACACCACTGATTTGTCAAAGTTGATTTTCAAACCTGAAATAACTTTGAACAAAAAATAATTCTTTTGATATCAAGAAGTCACAAGAAATGATAGTATCATCTGCATACTGAAAAATGGAAACATGAAAACTACCCTCTGCGACTGAAAACCCTCTAACTAAACCAACATCAGCCGCTTTAAGAATCATTTGGGTTAAACCTTCTGATGCTAAAGTAAAGAGAATAGGAGACAAGGGATCACCATGGGGCAAGCCTTTAGAGCTATTGAAAAACCCGTGCACTTGATCGTTAATCTTCAAAGAGAAATTGGTTGTAGATCTGCAAGTGTAGAGCTAATGGATCCATTTGGAGTCAAACCACATGCGAGTCATTACCAAATCCAAATATCTTCAAGAAACATTGTCAAAGGCTTCAGAGAAATCTAATTTGATGACGAGCCCTGGAACACTTTATTTTTTCTGGAATCAATAATTTCATTGGCAATCAAAGGGCTATCAACCACCTGCCTTCCACTGACTGTTGCACTTTGAAAAGGAGAAATGACTGAACGAAGAACATTTTTCAATCTATCAGCCAACACTTTGGCAATGATCTTATAAGCCCCGTTCAAAATACTAATAGGTCTGAAGTCCTTGACTATCTGAACTCCGACACATTTAGGAATAAAGTGAGATGATAGTGGTGTTCAACTGCCAATCAAGAAAAATCTTAATATTAAAATCATCAATAACTTTAAGAAAATCATTTTTGATTACTTCCCACATTTTCAAATAAAACTCCATTGAAAAACCATCAAGACCTGGAGAAACTTATGATTTGTGCTCTTGCATTGCTCATCTAATTTTCATCTCTAAAAAGTTATCTACCAAGGAGGTAGCCACCGGTTGGGAGATTGACTGAAAAGTAATCGCCAAAAAGAAAAGACATCACTTTTCCTTTTTGTTGAAGAACCTTGAAATGAGAGACCATGATTTTTTTGATGCTGGCTTCTTCTACTACTATCTCATGATCCATGATAAGAACTGCAATAGAGTTAAACAATCTGCATATGTTGGCCAGGTTGTGAAAGAATTTGGATCACTGATTCATATGACAAGCCCAGTTGACCCCGGACCCGATCCTAACAAACTCCTCATCTCGTTTGGTTAACTTTGTCCACTCCTGATGTGGTTGCACTCTATGAGATCTCTTTTCAGCAGTTAGGTCCCTGATATCTTCCTCAACATCAATGTTAGCAATCAAAGCATAAATATTTTGAATGCATAAATTGGTCTTACCCCAAACTTTAATCCTCCAACTTTTAAGGTTGCATCTTATCGCTTTTAGTTTTCACCATATCAATAGCCATGGTGACCAGAGATTACTGAGTTGTTCCACCATGATTTCATCTTCTCAGTCAGGGTTGAATGATCTAACCAACCATTATCAAAGGAAAAAAAAACGAGAGCTGCCACCGATAGAAGAGTTCGCCAATAGAATCGCGTGATGGTCAGAACCTGCCGCTCCCTTGAGCCATTCAACTTTATAACCAAACTTAGCAATCAAATCCACTGAAGCCAGAAATCGATCAAGCCAACAAAGAATAGGGTGCTCTTTTTTATTTGACCACGTGAACTTTCCCCCTTTCAGACTAAAATCAGCGAGTTCCACCTCATTAATGAACTGATTGAATTTATGCATGCTCATGGACCTTTTTCCGCAACATTTCATTTTGTTCATGTGACGAACAACATTGAAGTCTCCTGTTAACACCCATGGAGATTGCACCCAACCAGCAATGCTATATAACTCTTCCCATAACTGCTCTCTTAGAGAAGGATCACACGGTCCATAAATATTTGTCTTTGACCAAAAATAGGTGTGTGAGATCATTTGGAACTGAACAGAAAAAGAAAAAGTCTCTTTCAACACTTCCCTCATCTACAAAAGTTTAGTATCCTAAATAGCTAAAAGACCTCCTGAACTACCAATGGATTCCAGCCCAATCAAAAGAACTGTCACCCCACAACTTTCTAATAAATTCTCTAGAACATCTCTCCAATTTTGATTCCTGAATGAAAACAAGATCTGGATGATTATCTGAAATTAATATTCGGCAACCCCTTTGCCTCTCCGAATTTTTGAGCCCCCTATGGTTTCGCGAAAGAATTTTGAGGTTCATTAACCACCTTCGACCCCGAAATGGTGTGGGACAATACTTTTGGTGTTGTCAAACATAGCTTGCCTTCTAGAAAACATAAGGGGAACATTGAAGTAAAGGTAGAAATGCAAAACTATTACTATTCAACCTCGAAGACTAATTATTACAATCACATGATCGCATTATCATTAGACATTGAATTTGGGGGATTGGGCTTGTAGTCCCTCAAAATCATTATTTATACGGATACTTTGTGATAATTTCATGCTTCGAATCCTAAAAACGAACAAAAAATGTTTTTTAGTTTGTTTGAGCTTCATTTGAGTTAGAAATTTCCAAAAGAATTATGAATTAACACTAGAAACAACGAAATTTAGTCTTTGGAAAAATTGTACAAAGAACGAACTATCAATTAAACTTAAAAAATAAAGAACTTTCTAATTATAAATGCTTTATATATTTTGCATTATATAACATGTTTTTCTCGAATTTGTTTTTCACCATATATGCCTATTTTGCTTAGTGCTTGACTATTTAACATTTTTGCGAATTGATCTAAGCTTGATCGTCTTGGAAACGATGGTTTTTTGGTATATTTCATTGTCTGTCATTAATGCCATATTACTATTCTCTCTTATTGTTACTTGTCCTTGATGATTTTATGAATTTTTATGCATTGTCATCTATAATTAAATTGAAAACATAAAAAATTGTTTGTTCCCAGGTGCTGTAAAACGTAAAATAAAATAAAATTATAAACCTAAAATAAAAAAATATTTGAAATAAATATAAAAAATAGCAACTATAGAACTCATAAAAAAATATACCATTAGTCATCTCATACAAAATTTGAGGGTTAGATTGACTCTTAAAACTCATTTCTTCCTATAAAATTGTATTAGGATCTTAGTACGTTCACGCATTTCATAATTTTTTAGTTTGAACTTATATGGGAAAATGACTTTTAATGCCTAATTTTTATAATTGTAGACCACATAAGACCTTAACAATTAAAAATTCCTCAAAAGACATACTTTTTGTAATTCAAGACTATTAAAGGCCACAAACCTAAACCATGACTAAAAATTATGTAAAAAGACAAATATATCCTTATTCCTAGACATATTGATGTGGTGTTGTTATTTATGTATTTTAATTCTAGTTACATTGAAACAAGTGAAATATGCAATATTTTAACACAATTTGATATTTTTTCAAAGTTGTTTCATGTCCCTAAAACACAACTGATCAAATTTTGCTAGGTAATCTAAAAGTAAAAAAAATAAATAAAAAAAATCTGGAAGTAAACTTGTGATTGGTTTTTAGAATGTGAATAATTTTGAAAATTGATTACTTAAGGGTAAAGACTTTCTAATTATTTTTAAACTTTGGGTTTGGTTTGTGGCTTTAAGAGTATTTAATTAAATAAAATAGACATTTTGAGGCATTTTCAATTGTTAGAGTATGACGTGGTCTATAATTATAAAAAATAGGTCTCATAAGTCATTTTTTCAATTGAATTTTTATCTTAATTATATTATATTTTAGTTATGTATTCTAGTTATTACACTCATTTATCTTTGCTATGATTGTCAACGAAGTGACCTTATGTCTTAAAATATAACTATAGGGTTCAATTCGATATATACAATGCACTTGTACATTTTTATGGTTGTATTTATTAGATAAATGCACACTACTAAATTACAATTAATATTTTCTAAATTTTTTTATGTCTACTCGTAGATTTTATTTGAAGTTTGTTATTAAATAATCAACTTAGGGCTAGAAAAATTCTTACCTCCACCTTGGTAATAATTACTATTACCAATCAATAACATTTTTCCATATCGCCCCTTCTTAATTACATTCTTGAATCCACCACTGGTTGACTTAGTCGGTAATCAAGCCACAGTCAGGCGACTAGGTTGGGCCATCAGCCTCAACTGCATCTAAAACCAAACAAACCTTTCTTGTTCAAGTCCTATAATATGATCGAACTGTTAGTAATATGAGTTTGGTTTCAATTAATCACAACCAAAATAAATCAGTTTTCCTGATCTAAGATCAAATTTCGAAGGAACCCAATAGTTCAAGTTTGAATCTTAAGGTACATTTGAAATGAAATACATTTTCCTTTATGCAGATTTTCTAAGTTTGGTTCTCCATTTACTGATAGAGAGTCAATTCTTTATAAAATTATTTTCCCACTAATCATGGGAATCCAAGTCCAAAGGAAAACCGCAAAATCAAATTCACAAAAATGATTTCAATTTTCATGTCTATCAATTGCACAAACCCTTATTGAATAATTGCAGGTTTGATGTTCCTTTTTTTTGCCTTGTTAATATAATTAGAAGTCTGGGTTTTGCAAAAGATAGCAATTTTTTGAGAATATTTGATCTTTAATCCAGTGGTAGGAAGAAACACCCCCATACCACTAAATTTAAAACTATTGTCCAATTTTTATTCAATATTTCAAAAGTTGAGATCAATCAATTATTTTAGGAAAACCATTCAATCACGTCCAAATCAACAAACTTAAAAAGTTTATTTGATGTTAAAAAGATTAAAAATTCTTAAGAGTTAGGTCTCGAATGCCAGGCTCCCTTGCATGTTTTAAGGAAATAGATCACCACAAGAACTCAATATCCTATCAGAAAAATTCTAGGGGTCGAGGGAATGGAGCGAGGGATGGGTGTAAGCCACCCATCTACCTCGAGATAAGCGCTATCGCGAATCTAGAATCCGATGCACTTATCTCGAGACGGATGCCCCTTTACCTCGCTCCCTCCCTCGCTCTGTAGCAAAGCTCATCCTATCAAGATCTCTTCTCTCTCCTAAAAATGTGCAAGGAGCTTCCCCGCGATTCTGGCGCTAGGGGCCTAGCTGGCTAGCTCTCTAGATAAGCTCTAAAAAGATTATAAAGCCAAATAGTTGCAAGTCATGGCAACAAATTGTAGCAGAAGTAACCATGGAGCATAATGTTCTGGTGTCCAGGTTCTAAATCATGGTTTGAACATTCCTTCTCCATGGAAGTTGAGGACGCTATTTTCTTTAATGGGTACTTTTACTTGCCGAATCCATCCAGTTGAAATGCAATAAACATAAAAAATACCAATGATGTTTTTTGGCAGGTTAATATTTGGTGTTTTCTGAGAAGGAATGTTTATCAGTTTTATCTGAATTCAAGTTTCCTCTTGAAACTGGAATGTTTGAGGTGTTCAGGTTAGATGCTAAGCTGGGAAGGAAAAGGCAAAAAGTTGGATGGTAGTAATTTATGGTAGGGAAAGGCAAAATCAATGGCATCAATTTAAATTTAATGGTTATCAGGGTAATGGTGTTGATAATTAGGGTGATTTTAGTTTCGATTACAAGTCTTTCAACACGGATTCAAACACTTTTTATGCTTTGGCCAAAGCAAAGCGTGTTGTCATCACTTCGTTTGGCTTTCACAAGCTTTGACTACTGCTTCTGATAGCCTGCAAACTCTCCTAGATAGAATGGAGATTACGATAGTCTCATCTCAAAATATAACGATCAGGAAGCCAAACACACGGATGGAAGAATAGCACATTTCAGCCAGAAAATTGCATGCATAAAGAAAACGTCAAGTTTACAATTTCACACTTCAATAAAAAAAAAAAAGTGGTTTTTTCTTTTCTGAACTTTTGCATGAAAAGATAGTTTTACTTTGAGGGTAGGCATTACGTCACAGAAATTTGAAAATGGGCGAAAAAAATTTGTGATGTAATGCATCAACAAACAGGTTTCCTCCCCCTCACTGGTTTCTTCGCCATTTAGATAAAACAATCACAGGGAATGAAATGGGAAAGCTAGGACGGAATCAGACAATGCGTGAAGGTACAGGGATGCCTCAGAAGATCCAGTAATTTCACACTAGGGTGTAGAAGCCTCAAGGAGGTTCTCCCTGTAAACAGGGTCTTGAAGCTCACTACACCTCATAAATATGGATACATCATCTTTGGCAAATGCACCTCATGAAAACCTTCATAAAAAAATGAAGAGATGCATATGAAAACAAAGTCTTTTAGTGAACATTTTGAGGCACATAGAAGATGGACATAGCAAACAAATGCCTGAAATAAGCTATAGCTGAAAAATTAAACAAAACAAATCAACAACAAGGATTGAAAGCTCAGATACAAATATCAGCACTATCAATCAAGTATTATCAGAAGCAGAACTGGCATTAAAGCTGTTTATTCATCATCACTGCGAATCATCTTCAATGAAAACATAGGAGCAATTAGATTTGCCAAAAATGAGTGAATAAAAATTAATCAAAATGATGGACAGAGAAATATTCTCTGGAGCGGAACTGGCATAGACGTCCAAGAGCTCTCAACAAGGGGAAAAATACACAGAATAGTTGCAATAAATGTAGTGTTGTAATTTAACTCCAGTCTCGTGAATAATAGAGAAGAAGCTGATGACAACACAAACTCTATGAGTTCTTTCAGCCTCGTAGCCGAACAAATCTAGACAACGAGGATAGTTAGAACTCAGCCACACAATACCTCAACTATGTCAATTAATTCCATGTACCATGAAGCTTCCGAATAGGTTCTCCTGAATAACAGAGCCTTGGTTCAATATGCCTAAATGACTACGACAATTACATCCCCAAACAACAATTACCGAATTTGAAAACCAAAAACTCCATCACAGAACCTCATGAAACTAACCGCAGACTAATACACAGGTAAGCCTACAGTTCACAAAATTCAAGTCCATTAAAATAGCTTCCCTTGACATCTAGAGCACTACACAAGATTTCACACGATATATTATTTCAATGGTGTATATTATGCTAAGCTCAACTATAATAGCATGATCTAAAATTCAGTCAGATCTAACCAGTACAACCTAGACCTCGATTTATCCTACGAAATTGTTCTTCAATATTTTTCCCTAATCAAATAAAGACATCCTTCTCTATTTCTTTCTTTACTCATAGATACAACTATGTTTCTAGTTTAACCACTAACTCGATCAATCTAAGACCTCATGAGTCTTGAACAACTCTTAGGGCACAGTTACACAATCAACTCACAATTGTTTGAACACTTGCTCATTAGTGGCAGATTCAGAACCAATGAAAAACATAACACAACATTTCTATAGTAACAAGTTCGATATCATAGAAGAACCAATGCACAATCACAAACAAACTCATCAAAAACAGTAATCAACAAAAACATAACACAGAATTATAACAGTAATCAACAAGAACATAACACAAATTATCACAATTATAAGCAGTTATTTCCATATCATCTGAAATGAAATTCGAAACCCATAATTCAAATCCAACAAAGCTAAGATCTTTCAAAGTTTTAACTCCAAAACTCTAAATTTCAACTCTCACCTCACTCAGCACCAGCTTTTTGATAAACATAAGTCAGCCCACACTTACCACAATAATGCCGATCAAAGTGATTCGCCATGAACGTTCCCGCGCCACACTCAGCATTGGGGCACTCCTTCCTCAACCTCTGGACCTTCCCGGAGTCATCAACTTTGTAGAACTGCAACACACCAAGCTTAACCTTCTTGTGCTTGTGCTTGATCTTCTTTGGCTTGGTGTAGGTCTTCTTCTTCCTCTTCTTCGCACCTCCTCTCAATCGAAGCACCAAGTGAAGGGTCGATTCCTTCTGGATGTTGTAGTCCGCGAGTGTTCTCCCGTCCTCGAGCTGCTTCCCTGCAAAAATGAGACGTTGCTGGTCCGGTGGGATTCCTTCCTTATCTTGGATCTTCGCCTTCACGTTGTCGATCGTGTCCGATGATTCGACTTCCAGGGTGATTGTTTTCCCCGTTAGGGTTTTCACGAAGATCTGCATCTTCGCGGCCTCTCTTTGCTTCTCTCTCTCTCTCTGGTTCTTGAAGAGATATAAATGAAATTTTTAGGGTTTTGTGATAGTTTTATATGCAGTTAAACCCGATGGATCAACCCTACTCAACCCGGTCCGGCCCAAGCAACCTGGCTAGGCCCAATGGAGTTAATTTGTTCGGCTCGCAACTTCGCATCGTCAATTTCATATACGATGTTTTCATTGTCTATAATCTTCTTCATAATTTTTTTTTAAGATTTTATGTATTTTTTGTAGTGTCTTAAAAATCGTTAGGCAGTTAGCAAGAACGGTATTAGTGCCTTAGAGGCTTAGGTGATTTTTTTTTTATATAATATTTATAATTTTATAAAAGTTAAGCATTATATCATATATATGATTTTCAATTCAATACCAAGATATATATGCAAAATATATATAAAAACAAAAACTAGAATTAATTTTTTTTTTTTTTGAATTAGAAATACCCAGCCGCCTGGGCGGCTCCCAACTGCCTAAGAACGAGTCGCGCTTGTTAAAAAAAAATGTTATTGCTCAGTCGAGTGTTAATTTAAAGAAGGATGGATGGAAAATTTTGCGATTTGGATTAGGTTGGAGATTTAACTGCTAAGGAGTAAATTTACATGGGGGTGCGGGAATCATTTGAGCTCAATTTTAATGTAGGAATAGAAAGGGGGTATACGGCAACTAGCAATAAAAATAAAATGAGGTTAGGTTTTCGGATGCATAGAGAAACAATTGAAAAAAAAATTGAACATTTGCAAAGGCCAGACAACAGCATCGACCCCTATTCATTTCTACAAATGGTCAGTTGATTTAAAAAACATGAAGTCAAAGCGAAATATTCTTGTGTAAATGAACCTCTCGTAGTGGATTTAGTTCCTGATTATACAAACATCTAAAATTGCATTATTTGTAAACTCTTGATACAATCATAAGTTATTTGACAGTAATTTGAATGAGAGCATATGCTACCCTTATAGAAAATACATGATGTACAAATCGATTACAGATTACAGGAAATAGAGTGCATGGTTAGCAACCAACGAAAATATGGATTCTAATAGGTCCTCACATAAGCACGAGGGAATAGTTTTGTGAAAGTTGAGTTTTGCACTTTCACAATCGAAATGTAGAACCAATAGCACGGAATGTGAACTACAGCCAATGCGAAATACCTGCCAAATTGAGCACTTATTAATATCCAAGTGAAGAAGCTAAACAGTAAACGAAAAAGGAAAAAAGGGCAGAGCATTATACCAAAGTGGTGCCCATGGAGTTGAGAGCTCGAGAAAATTATAAGGCCACCTACAGATTATCAAATGTAATATTGTTGAGTTCTATCAGATATAGCGTTGTTTGGTGATGCAGAAAAAAATGGTTATAGTCATTTGATACAAGTTGAAGATGCTTACCAAGAAACACAACAAGCGTGGAGAACCCATTGGAAGATGATGTATATACAACTCCAGAACACGAAATAGATCATTCCGTACCAGGAGAATGGCTGAAAGCAATACATAGGAAATTTTAGCAAAAGGCGTTTTCCTTGGTAGACTGAGTGGTATGTTCTCTGTTGCATGCTTTACAACATGTCGGTGGTGAAAATGTCCTAATTTACCAAACCGATACCATGTACTGTTGCTAAAAATGGAAATACCTATTTCACATTACCGACGTGACTTACAAGTTTGTTGAGGCTAGTATCAATGAGAAGAAACACAAGATTAAGACTATGCATGCTCCCATCTAACTGCAAATCAAAGAATAATCCTTTGTCAGGTCCAACTTGATGAAATACAAGAAGATGAGTCATAGCAATACTTGATAATTCGAGTGACTTTGAGCATTCAAAAGACTGACAAACTAAAAGGACACTATAGGGTCATTGTTAAGCTCTTCCCAATGATTTTTTAACTGCCATAGAACAAAATTAACATGTGTTGCCCCAATAGATATACTTTGAGAAACGAAAGCCAGCAAGAGCAGAAGACACAGCTAAGTATGGATGTCAGAGATGAGCACATATATATGTTATGTATGCTTGGCAATTTGGGAGCCCAAGTCAGATTCATCGCAGCATTGAGTTATATCAACAAAAGCGAAAAAGTCAGTTAACCATGCAAGAGTATACTTCTTAATTAATTTCTACGGTCAAACAACAGAAAACAAAATGCTTGGTCTACACCATCCATAATAAAGAAAAGAACTCGTAAGGAAATAGAACACAAACCAGTGTCAAGGTGAATTTTTCATCTGCTTGAGGAAGTAAAAGACACCAGAAGACAATGTCTGTCAACATCGCAGCACCTGCACAAATCTGCTTAGACATGCGATTAGCTTGCATATAGCAGAGTCATATGAAACTCATGCTAGTTAAACCTTAAAATAATCAGATGATGACAACAAACCTGATATACGATTTGCATCAAATATCCCCAAGAACCAGCTATTTGCTTAGTCTCTTCATGTGCCTCGCGTCCTGGTGTGATAGAATTCTCAGATTTGTTTGTTTCAGAAACAAAGATCACATTAGATTCAATCTCTTCTGAATCCCTTTTAAGGAAGCCATCCCTCTCCCCATTATTGCTTGCAGGTGTCTTTGAATATTCCCAACATCCATGAGCAGATATAACACTACCAAGCTACAGAGAGAAAGAAACGTTTGAAATACAAGCTGCTTCATCAAAAGTTCTAAATCATATCAGTAGTATGCTTATTTCTTGATAATCAGTAGTGTAGAAAAGCACAAAATGCTCATGCATTCTTATTTCTTGATAGAAAAGCACAAAATGCATTCTTATTTCTTGATAATCAGTAGTAAAATGGGGGGGGGGGGGGGGGGTGTGGGATGGGTGAGTAATGAAAGCATACCGCAAAATACACAGTCACCAACGTAAAGGTCCACCTGCAGATCAGTCGCCATGTTAAGAATTAGAATCAGCTTGGTCATTCACACGCACATGGAATATATTCAGTTTGGAATGTATACAATTGAATGACAAGATCAAACAACTAATCTGAGAATAACTAGAAGCAGAGCATCCCCTCGTAGTTGAAGACAGAAAACTTCAACAAGATTAGTGAATACAAACTTTTGCAAACAATCCATATAATTATTTTCTACGATATACGCCTCCAAGGAAAATATGGCCATGGAATGAAGAATAGGCTTCTCCTACCCTTTTCTTTTATGTGAGTGTGACAATCACAAACCACAAAATACAAGTTGTAAGAATCCTAGTGATAAAAGAAGAAAATTGCAATCATGAACAACACTCAAACGGGACCTAAGACTCTTTTCAATTATCGCAAATGCAGTCTCCCTGTGAGCACGACACAGGGATTACAACATTGACATCAATAGCACCTGGAAAAGTACATGTGAAAATTTCCCAATAATCAATTCAAAGCAAAGAAACAACACCAAGTATGAAGTTAAACCTTGGTATATTCACAACCCTAACAAATCATGTTTAACAGGTTCCAATGCTAGTCCTTCATTGCTAGCATAACTTGTTTCCCAATCTTTTCGTCCACTCTCATGGATGGCGAATCATTCAAACTATAGCTAGTAAATTCTTCATACCAGCTTCTACCACACTATATCATCCAAATCATATTACAAAACATTTATCCTTATCTTGATTGCAAAAATATCATCTTTGTATCAAAATTTACTTCTGATCAACAAATTAAGTTACTTTCATGCTTACAGATCTCATAAAGTTGCAACTTTCAGCAAATAGACATAACCCCATTGTTCATCACTACAATTTAGTACCAATCATCAAAAAATTTCACTCAAAATCCACAAAATTTTACATCAAGTTGGGGACTCACTGAGTAAAAAAGTAGAACGCAGCGTGTCCATCTTTTGCGGCAACCCGATAGAGCAACAAAGACATGAAAACAAACACTAGAGCTCTGTACCCAAGTAGCCAAATTGGGTGGAGACCTCTCCAACATGGCTTCCAAAGATCTGAAGCATATAAAGGTGCTCTCTTTATTCTGAAAATTAGCACCAGAGCTACAATTGATGGTAGAAGTATGACCAGAGCACAAATGGGTACTTGCCAATGGAGCCAATAATGGCCCGAAATCACCATTTTTGGATTGAAACCCTAGAAATTTTGTGGAGATTGGAAGTTGGTTTGGCGGGGAAGACAGAGTTCCTCTGTTTTGGTGTTAAGAAGTCAACAGTGAGTATCCCTATGTAAACTCTACTTTCGATCTTTCAGCTACTTTGTAGATATGTGCACCCAGGATTATATGTATCTCGAAGAAATGGGCAATATGGTCTTTAAAACAAATAAATAGCTGAATGGTCAACGTGCCTGACCAAACAGTCCAACTTTAAAATGGGGTTAGATTAGAATGCAAATTTTTTTTGAAGTCAAAGAAAAATAGTTATAAACTGATAGAGGCGAAATAAAAAATAACCACCTACAAAATAAATAGAAGCCAAAATCATAAATATGATTTTCTTATTCGAGACTCGCTTTATAACGTTACGAAGAATACGTTTCATAAAGACAACGACTACTCTATACTATCAAAAGTGTTTTCTCATACCATTTTACTCTCTTATATCATTTGCTTTATTTTTACACAACCACTCTTTTCCACACCACCTATATAAATAAGGAAAACCATTTTTCTCTCCCCTCCCCGAGTTTAAATCGAAAGGCAAGTCTCCCCTTCTCCATTCAAATTTTCCATTTTCCCACGTTCAAAATTGATTTCGACTCATTCTCTTGGTTCAATTGTTTCTTTTCTTCTAACATCTTACCTCTCGCAAAACAAGTAAATCCCTCTCGCATCTTCCATTCTCTTGGTTCGATTGCTTCTGCAACCTCTTGGATCGATTATTCACTTCGTCTCAGATTTTGACTCCAACGCTTCTGAAACAAACTTTCAAGTTATTCATTTCTTTTACAAAAATTCAAGAAGTTAACATTTCAGCAAAATTTTCAGAAAAACAAAGTAAACTTCAGAAATCACAAAAAAAAATTATTGTTCGCCTGAGACAATGTGACTCGCATTGATCTGAGTGAACAGTAAATTAATAAAAAATCTCGCCTAAAACGGTGCAAGGTTTTGGCAAAAACTCAAACCTCGCATTGATCTAAGCGAATAGGAAGTTTTCAGCAAATTTTTTAGACAAATTTGTGTGACTTTAGTAAAATGGTCATAACTTTCTCATTTCAAAACATTTTCAAGTGATTTTAATTGTGTTTATTAGGTAACTCAAAGTACCGGCCGCCGCTCTGCCTGGCTGCGAGAGGGGATCTACGCCGGTCCCGCCGCCTCTGCCTGGCTGCCGCTACTTCCGCTGTCAGGTTTGCTTGCGTGGTGTTGTAGGTCTGGCTAGGGCATGGTACACCGTGGTATGACGGTTCCTCTAGCCGTCAACACTTCCTCTCCCCCAATAGGGAGTAAGGAACCTGCGAAAGAGGCTTCTAAGCCTTCTTTCGCCCAAATACTTGGAAAAATACTGGTTGATGAGGTTAAAGAAACAAATGTCGAGGGAACTCGATTTCGGAAAGAAGGAGAGGTAGCCATTGGGCTTACGACATCTGATAAAAAAAGTGGGGAAACTTTCATGGAAAAACATGTGATAGTCTTAAAGTTCTCTAGCTACATACCAACATTGGAAGATATTTGAGATTCGATACATCGAACCTGGGGGATTTTAGGCGATTTCTCACTAGGTTTGCTAGATCAACGTCATGTTTTTGTTCGGCTTCAATCTGAGGCAGAAGCAAAGAAAGTCTTGGCAAGGGACTCGTTCTTGCTTCGGGGAGTTCGATTCAAAGCTTTTCGCTGGCATGATGGTTTCAGTCTGAAAGTAGACCCGGTATCGGTTCCACTATGGGTAGAGTTGCCTAACTTGCCTTTGCATTTATTTCATCCCCCTCTTTTGAAAGCAATTGTGAACTCTTTTGGTGTCTTTTTGCGCATGGATGATCATACTCGATGTCTTTCACGCCGAGTTATGCCCGTGTTTGCGTGGAGATGACTTTGGCGGAAAAGTTACCGAGTAGAATTTGGATAGATAGATCTAACAATAGGGGCTTTTGGCAAATGATTGAATATCCGGGGTTCAAATATTGTGATTATTGCTCATTGTTAGGACATCAGGAGGATTATTGCAGAAAAAAGTTAGGTCATAAGGGCAATGTGACAACACCAAACTTGGTGAAAGAAGATAAAACTGAGAAACAAAAGGTGGAAGCCAAAGTCCTTAAGCAACAATTTGTCCCAGTGGTTAAAAAAAATAAAATTTCAACGACAGAAGCTAGAACTAGTGGTGTAAAGAATGATCAGGGTGAGGAAATCCAGGAGGACGTTGGTGCTGAGAGGCCGATGGTCAAAGATTCGGGCAATGTCATGTTGTCAAACAAATTAGAGTCACTTACGGAGACCATAGTTGTAGACGAGAGTAATCTAATGAATCATCAATTGCCTTGTAAGACGAAGGATCCAGTCAGTGACATGGTAGAACCAGAAACAATGGAGGAATGACTTCTTGAGGCGGGGTACACAGCGGTTGAGATTGCAAAAGCGATTCAAAATCAAGGAGAGACAATTTCAGGGCTTGATTCGTCTCAGCCAGAGCGTGTTCTACCAATAACAGAGTTTGCTTCGTCAGAGCAAGTCGCATCACCAATCGTTGGTTTGGTGAACAGAACATCAAATGTTATAGATGATGATCCAAAGAAGTTGATCCCTCAGAAAAATGCGGATGATGACCAAGCTGTCATGCAAGAATGTGATAATGCTTCAGGTCGCAGCTCAAGGTCGCAGCAGAGAGCGTACGAGTATGTTCACCAGTTGGAATCAGGGAGGGCGCAGGGGGTTTCGACCAAGGCTGTAGGCGGGGATGTCGGGATCTCTAGCCCAGGGAAAAAGACGAATAGTGGGAATGCTTCTCTACATATAAATGCAACGATTTTAGGCAGAAACTCCGGACCAACAAAAGAGGACGCAATAGCTGAGGATGATCATGTTGACAGTGGGTTTGTATATGGCTCTGGCAGTGGAGCTCACGTTGGTGCTCATAATCGCGTTCAGAGTGGTGACAAGGTGCATGAGCGGAAGGTAGGGTTTCCAGCAGATGCGAGTATTGTACAAGATGACGAAGCTTTAGTGGATGCAATAGTACTTGAAGCACCGAATATAAAACATATTAACTATTTGGTTCGTAACGCTAACAGCGAAACCGAAATGGAGACCGATACCGACATTTCGGATACAATCAGTTCAGAAGAAGAAGATTTGGATGAATACATCATAGGTCAAGAGTAGTGTCAGGTTTAAAGACAGACCAAATTCGAATATCGAAAAGATTTCATGTGACGGACTTCAGAGACATCAAGGTTTATCCTCGTCGATCATCTAGAATGAAGAAAAGTAACAGCAAATATAGACATTGATCTAGGGGTTTGGTCACTATTTATTTTGGATTTGCTATGATGTAAGTCCTCTGATTTTTTTTATCGGGTAATCATGTATTCCCGACTGATGTAAAATATTTTTCCAAGTAATAAAAAGCCTAGTATTTAAAAAAAAAAAAAAACTCAAAGTACTACATTTTTTTTGTGTTGATCAGATTGATAATCGGTCTCGATCGAGCACATAAGTTGGCCGAAAGTCGGGGACACTATCCTGCTTAATTGTGAGACAGATTTGCGCGACTTTAGTAAAATGACCATAACTTGCTTAATTCAAAACATTTTCTAGCGATTTAAGTTGTTTTATCAGATAACTTAGAGTACTAAAATTTTCATATCGATGAGCTTGAGAATCGGTCTCAATTGAGAGTTTAAATTGGTCGAAAGTTACCTTATTTTGAAGTTACCATTTTTTTAAAAACTATTTTTTTGTGTGGCGTGGGTTAGTAGAAAAAAACAAAAAAAAAAGTACATAATGGCGTGAGACAACGCTTTTGGTGGTGTGGAGTAATCGTTGTCTTTCATATAATGTCATAAAAGAAAATACCAAAAATATTATGTAAATTCTAAGATTGAAACCAATGTCGAAATAGATGTCAAATTTAAAATAAATTAAAAGAAAGGGAAAAAAAGAATATATAGAGCTTAGGGCCCTATAATTTTACATCGGCTATATTTACTGGAGAATTTATACTCTGCTGTTTTTTTTGTTTCTGCTACAAGGTAAATTCCCAAAAATATGATTTCTAAGGTTGCAGCAAGTCATTTGGAAAATTTCACTGTGGGTTAAACATGCCGCGGAAGTTAGAAAATTACTAAGTGTTTAATTTCACCACTGATGTACTTTGAATTTAAATCCATGTTCTTGGAGTTAGAATCATCTATCTTATCTATCTTACAATTCAGCTTCGCCCTTATATCAGTGGTAGAACTTAAGTAAAATAAATTAGCGCGTGTTTTTCTCCAAGAATCTCTCTTGTTCATCTGCATCTACCTTTCACACACAAGAGACTCTACTACTGTTCACAGTGTGATCCCGATCGAGCAACCAAGACATGAAAATGAATACTAGTGCTCTCTGCCCAAGTAGCCTAATTGGGTGGAGACCTCACAAACAAGGCATCCAAAGATCAGAACATAGAAAAAGAGTTCTCTTTACTCTGCAAGTTAGGATCAGAAGCTGCTATTGATGGAAGAAGGGTGATCAAGGCACAAATGGGTACTTAATGGAGCCATTAATTGATTGAATTCACCATTTTTGGATTGAAATCCTAGAATGTTTGAGAGATTATTTAAGAAGGTGGTTTGGCGGGAAATGCAAAGTTTTTCAAAGAAGGAATGATGCATTACTTCGAAATTGAAATTGATAAACTTCCTGATGATTATCCAGAAATATAGCATATACGATGCCAAGTGATTCCATTAGCTCATTACAGTACTGAATACTACTCTGATTACAAGGAAAAGGCACAAGTAAAGCTCTGAAACCAATTCAAACTCCACATAAATAAGCTTTGTGAAATCAATTCAGAATCTCGAATAACACAAGCTACTACTGTAAACTCTTCATACAACCATATATTTAACGGAGAGAGATAATTAATTTTTCCCTTGGTAAACAAATGCATTTTTTAACCAACTGATTACAGGTAGACATACTAAAAGATCATTAACAGAAGAAAATCGGATTTCTAATGGGTTACCGCAAATGCACGAGGGAATAGTTTTCTGAAAATTGAATTTTTCCATTTCACGATCAGGACATAGAACCAATAGCAGGGAATGTGAACGGAAGCCAAGGCAAAATACCTGTTGGATTGCATACGTACTTGTCAATATTCTGGGTAAAGAAGCTAAAGAGTAAGTGAAAAACAAAGAGGATAGAGCTTTACCAAGCTGGTGCCCATGGAGTTGAGAGCTCAAGAAACAAATAAGGCCACCTAAGAAAATATCAAAGGCTATAGTGTGAAATTCTATAAGAATAGCTTTGTTTGGTGAGGATGTACAATAAAAATTGTTGTGGTTATTTACTAAGGGCAGAAGATGCTTACCAAGAAATACAACAAACATGGAGAACCCATTGGAAAGTGATGTATGAAGCACTCCAGAACACGAAATATGTTATTCGGAACCAAGGGAATGGCTGCAATCAATAAATACAAATATTCATATAAATATCGTGGCAAGTAGGCAGGTCGGGTGGCGTGTTCTCCATACATGCTTTTTATGAAGATTAAATTATGCCATGTTTAGCAATAATGCTGTTAGAGGAAATGTCGTTCTAGTCTACAAGGGAACCAAGATTTGCAACTAGGGTGATGTGTCTCAATTTGTGAATGTTTACAAGTATCTTGAGAAATACATCATCCTCACAGATTGTTGCGACATCACCCTGAATCCAAAATCTTGGTTCCCAAGTATTTTCGAAAATTGATACCTTGGACTAGGATGAAGAATGAAGTATCTATTTCAATTCACACACTTTTGTACTTACAAGTCTGTTGAGGACGGTGTCAATGAGAAGAAACACAAGGTTGAAAGCATGTAAGCACCCAATTAACTGCCAAGCAAAGATTGATCAGGTTATCGGAAGAAACTTGGTGATATAAGAGGACACTTGATAAAAATATTTCGACTGGATTGAGCACTTTAAAAATCGATAGACACTTCAGACTCCCAATAAAGAAAACTAGACAAAAAATTGTAGATGGCCGGCGCTTGGGAATGGATTACATAACAGTTAACAATATAAGCATTAACATGACAATCAAGACGAACATGAATGTGTATCTTAGTTGATTTCTAAGTCTGAAAGAAAAACAAAAACACTTGATATAGTCTGCACTATCCATATAAAAGAAAATAAGTGAACGAGATCGAACCAATGTCATGGTGAATTGTCCTTGTGAAGTAGGGAGTAAAAGACACCAAAAGACAATGTCTGTCAACATTGAAGCACCAGCAGAAACCTAGTCAAAACATAGGATCAGCTCGGAAGTAGTAAATTTACAAGAACGTTCTGTAAATAGTTTCACCGAAAGAATGCTATCAAAGTTGATATGTAGAAGAAAATAAGATACCGCAGTGTCGAAATTTCTTAGAATAATCAGAATACTAATTGTTGAAGTAATTAACCTGATATATGATTTGCATTAGATATCCCCAAAAACCAGCTGTTTCAAGGAAGACGTCTTTTTTCCCAGTATCGTTTCCATGTATCTTTGAATACTTCCAACATCCATGAGCTGATATAGCAGTTCCAATCTACAGATAGAAAAGACCAATTAAAATACAATAACCGCTCCTTGTTACAACCAAATAGTACTACTACCAAGCTGCTTCATCTTATGTTTTTTTTCTCTCAATGCTGCATTCTTGTATAGAAAACATCCAAATCATGTCCAGAACACGATGATGTAGAAAGGTAAAACATGCAGTCTTAACAGCAAATAAGTGAGGAAGCGATGAAAAGGGAACATACCGCAAAATAGACAATGACCAATGCAAAGGTCCACCTGCAAATAATCATCATGTTAAAATTCTAGAAATCAACTTGGCAATTGGAAAACGAGAAACCTATTCGTGCTTGGTGAAAGTAGATAAGACTCTTTTCTATGACACAACCACATGACTGCTCTTTCAACAATAGAACTATGAAATGAACAACAGGTTTCTTCACTCCTTTCATTTGTCACATAATGAAACCACACAAGGTGAGTTTTAACAAAACTAATGATCGTACAAGAAAATAGCAATAATGACCAAGTTTAGAGAGAGCATTGCAAATGCAAATGTTGTCTCACCGATAGCAACAAATAAGAAGCGCGATTTTATGAGATCAATAGGCCTTAAAACAGTCCGATATGAAATTTTGCCAGCAATGAGTTGGTTCTCAAGTATAGTATGTCGTTTATTGTGTTTTCCTACAACTTATCTAGTATAGTACTTCCCCATAAGTCATATGAGTAAGAACATTCGGTTTTTGTACCCGTATTTTTCTGCTTCTACCTAAATCATGGTTCGGAAAATCTATCATCCCAGGGTATATTGACTAAATAACATGTTTTCCAAAAAAAAAAATTGGGATCATGAAACTGATATTTACACTATAGTTTACAAGACACACGAAATAACACAATTTGTAATGGTACGTCAAACAAGAACCACAATTCAGTGAAACTGGTTTCATGCTTAAAAATTTCTTATGTTCCCTAAATACCTAAAATTCACGAATTTAATTCTACTTAATTAACATCTTCACTACATAGCCTTCAACATTCAGCTACTTAATCATCAAATTCACCTAAAAGGAGTGAAACAGAACTAAATTTGACATGTTTACAATCACAAAACCAAACAAAACTCACTAATTTAAATCGAAGAAGAGTCTGGGTGTGCAACTTACTGAGTGTAGAACATGAAAACAACAGAACCATGTACGGCAGCCGTCTGATAGAGCAACCAAGACATGAAAACAAACACTATAGCTCGATATCCAAGTAGCCAAATTGGATGGAGACCCTTCCAACATGGCATCCAAAGATCTGAAGCATACAAATGAACTCTCTTCACCCTGGAAATTAGCCTCACTGCTACAATTGTTGGAATAAGGATGATCAGTGCACAAATGGGTACTTGCCAATGGAGCCAGTAATCGATCGAATTAGCCATTTTTTGAAGAATGATGCAATAGAACTGAGAGAATTTTGAGTATGAATGATCCCTAATATATGGGAGATTGGAGGGTTGTTTGGCGGGGAATGCAGAGGTGGTTATGCTGAGCGAAATAAGTTTTCAACAACCAACCAGAGTCACAAGACAAGTAGTACACACACATGGAACATAATTATACAGGGTGTTTGTATCCTGTTGATTCTTCTATGGAAGCACACCCAACTAATTTAGTATGTGGGGGGCCAATTCGATGTGGACACTTGTACCAATCTAAGCTGTCGGCATTGACTAATTTTTTAACTTTCTATTTGATTTTTGGAAAAAGTTTCAAATAAAAAAGTTCATGGACTTTTTTTTTTTTTTTTTTTTTTTTCATTGTTTGATTTCATTGAGGAAATAAAATTTCATAAGAGAGAACATATTTATTTTGTGAAAAAATTATTGAGGAGAAAAGATAAATTATTCAACGAAGCTTTAAATGTTTAAACATTGACTTTCTTGAGGGGTTTGAGTTGGGGAGAGTGGGGAAACAGTGCCGCCCTCTAAGCCCTCTTTCGCCCAGATTTTGGGTAAAATTTTGGTGGACGATGCTGCGGAGACTCCGGTCGAAGGAATCCGTTTCCGCAAAGAGGGGGCACCAACAATCGGAATCACGGCCACGGATGAAGTCCGTGGAGAAGTTTTCATGGAAAAACACGTGATTGTCCTCAAATTCTCCAGTTACCGACCAACTTTGGCAGATATTCGAGATTCGATTCACAGAACTTGGGGTATTTTAGGCGATTTCTCACTCGGCTTACTGAATCAACGGCACGTGTTAGTCCGCCTTCAATCTGAGGAGGAAGCAAAGAAAGTACTGTCGCGTGACTCTTTTTTGATTCGTGGAGTTCGGTTCAAAGCTTTTCGATGGCATGATGGTTTCAGTTTGAAGGAGGACCCGATCTCGGTGCCGCTATGGGTAGAGTTGCCTAACTTACCTTTGCATTTATTTCATCCCCCTATTTTAAAAGCAATTGTGAACTCTTTTGGTGGTTTTTTGCGGATGGATGATCATACTCGTTGCCTGTCACGCCCGGGTTTTGCCCGTGTTTGCGTGGAGATGACTTTGGTGGATAAATTACCAACTAGAGTTTGGATTGACAGGGCCAACAATAGGGGTTTCTGGCAGAAGATAGAATTCCCTGGATTTAAATACTGTGATTTTTGTTCTCTGATAGGGCACCAAGAGGAGTTTTGTAGAAAAAAATCGGGTCTTAAGGGCGGAGGGAAAGCCTCGGATCTTGGTAATGAGGAGGTGACCAAGCCAAAGGTTGAACCCAACACTGTCAAACAACAATATGTCCCCGTTAGCAAAAAAGATGAGCCTCTCAATAGTCAGAGGGAGGAGATAAATGAGGAAGTTGGGGAGAAGAGGCCGGTGGCCATGGATCCGGGTAAGGTGTTTTTGTCAAACAAATTTGAGTCGCTCACTGCAAACATTGATGAAAAGGAGAGTGAGAACATGGATCATGTTAGTGCTGAGCAGGTTCCAGAAACTACAGAAGAATGCCTCCTAGAGGCGGGTTATACAACTTCGGAGATTGCAAATGCTATTGGAATTCAAGAACAGCCGACACAGCCAACATGTGACATAATCTCAGGGGCCAAGAGTGGTCTTTCCGACGACATGCCAAATGAAGTTATCTGCCCGGAACATCAATTTGTGGCAAGGTCGCACGATGACATTGGGGACGCTCAATTAGGGCTTTCTGGATCAGAGACACGAGCTTCATTGGCAGGGGAATTAGGAGTGGTTTCACCCCAGCCAGCTAACGACCCCAAACAGAATGCGCTCACCACCAGTCCAAGCCCTGCGTCAGAGCACAATCTCAGCCAGACCACGGATCTGGGCACTCCTCGGGTCCAGCCTGATGACGGACCCAGCTCGTCCTTGACCCGAGCAGGACAACAGTTAGAACTCGGCCCACGTCCGAGCACGGCCTGCCCACGGCCTCCCAGTCCACTGCCCCAGCCGCTTCACGACCCCAACCCAGGGGACGCGATACCTCAGTTGGCACGCGACTTGCTCGCCGTTGGTGACTCTTTAGTGACGCAAACAAAATCAAGTGGAATGATACAGGAAGTAGAGGTTGCCCCGGTGAAGCCGACAGTGATGGAACGTTTGGCAGAGGTTTTGGCCAAGCGCGCTCAATCCGCGGTAACTGGTAATTTTTCAGTGCCCGCGACAGCAAGGAACGACAAGGACGGAAGCTTGTTTGATGTCGTCGTCCAGCTATTTGAGGAGAATCGTGCTTTGCGACTAAATAAACAATCTATGACCACTAATACACTTAATAGCGCCACAGATGATAGTGACGAGGCTGCGTCGGAATCGGAGTTGGGGCCGGAATCACATGCTATTAATGATATTAATTTGGGGGCGCACTCCGATAAGGATCTACAGCACAAAGTCAAACCGGCGGCCCTTCCGGGCAAGCGTCGTAAGACTAAGAGGGGCAAATCTTCCTCCCGCGCTTAAGATGATGAAAAATTTTATGTTCTGGAATGCTCGTGGGGTTGGTAATAAGGGCACGAGGAGGAGGTTAAAAAATATGGTTGTGGATCGTAGATTTCATTACCAGCATTGGTGATATGTTGGCTTTATGTATTTTGGTTTTCGGATGCGACCCAATTTTTGTTTTGGTTATATCACGGATAAATGTACCCCCGTATTGATTGTAACTCAATTTTCTTGAAAAGTAATAAAGGTCTGGCATTCCAGAGGTGCCCCTCCACACTGGAGGTTTAATTTAAAAAAAAAAAAAAAAAAAAAAAAGAGTTGGGGAGAGAATTATCGGTGAGTAAAAGATAAAACAAAGAAATTTTTTTTTTCCTTGAGGGGAGTCTAAACAAAGTTTTCTTACTTGAAGTTGGAAAACATTTAACTTGGTGGAAAATTTTTCTTTGTCCTAAAACAAACATTAAATGCCAGACATCACAATTTTTTTAGAGAAAAAAAATTATTTTTCTATAAAACACCCAAATATCCAACACACCATTATAATTGTTTACCTAAAATACATGCAACAATTAGACTACATTAATCAGACAAGTTAGTAAGGTGAGTCGAATGGTACACAGGTTGGCAGCCATAATTGTAAGATGGAAAATTCTAAATGTTGAGGGAAAGAGCGAGGAAACCAGCGAGGTAAATGAGGTGGCGGGGGGTGAACCGTTCACCCCCCTCGAGATGTTTTCCGCGCGCGCATCTCGAGGGGGTGAACGGTTCACCCCCCGCCACCTCGTTTACCTCGCTGGTTTCCTCGCCCTTTCCCTCGACACATAGAATAACTCTTGTAAGATAGAAGGGAAGGCATTCAGCGAGGAATTCAGCGAAAGGGCGAGGAATTCAGCCATAATTGTAAGATTCTAAATGTCGAGGGAAAGGGCGAGGAATTCAGCGAGGGAAATGAGCTGGCGAGGTGAGAGCCGTTCATTTCCCTCGAGATCCGTGTGTTGACTTTTTCACACGGATCTCGAGGGAAATGAATGGCTCTCACCTCGCCAGCTCATTTCCCTCGCTGAATTCCTCGCCCTTTCCCTCGACATTTAGAATTTCTCGGTTGAGATAGGACCATTGTAGTATTCATAAGTCTGTTGCTTCTTTAAATAACTCGATCCATCGATGATATGGCATGTTAAAGATACATTCTAATTTTTTTAATTAATATTTTAAACACAATTTATAATAAAAATTCTCTTATTGGAGATTTACTTAATAGCTTTGTTTCACCAAGTCGACTAAAATGCACCCCTTAGTTTACGAACAAATGGCAAGACATTGATCCCCCCCTCTTTACCCAACCAAACTAAATACAAATTTGGGCCGAAAAGATGACATGGTAAATTAGTAAGCCCATTCTCTTCAGTCTTTACGAAGCCCATCCGTTTTATGAGCCTGGTGGTGTACATATATATTTTTTTTGTTTTGTCAAACACGAAGATTTTTATTGAAGATAAGAAGAAAAACAAAATACAATCGTACAATATCAAGGAATGCACACATTTCCACTCTACCTGTTAGAAGATGTATTTTTGTTGACGCTTGTAAAAAAGCTGGGCCTATTCTAATATTTGTTGCAGGATTTTCAATTACATAATTTTCAAAATTTTAATATAACAGCACTGGATTTAATTACGAAAGAAAACGAAATCGGAACAATGCAAAGGAAACATGTGAAATCTTTGCAAATTTCAAATTGCGAGATTATGGGATATGAAATTGAAATGGTGTAAAAAAAACAGGTTCACTATACCAAATTGACATTTTTGTAACAACCCTAAAAACAATATCACTTTTAAAGTGTAACAATTCACCTAACAATTTTACACATTTTCACAAACAAAATGATACAATAATTGTATCACCATGAAGAGTATGGTCATAAAAGTGATATTATTCATGGTGATCCAACTTATTGTATCATTTTTGTGTGTTACTGTTTACAATTTTTTGACTAAATTTAGTTTTGACTTGAAATTGTTTAGTGAATTGCAACATCTCAAAAGTGATATTGTTTTGAGAGTTGTTACAAAAATGCCAATTTGATATAGTGATTAGATCCACAAATGTAATCGTTGATAGTTTTTCAAAATAACAAAAACTCTTGTCTCTAACACTATCATTTGTTTGGTGACTAGGAAGGCAGTTTGGGTCAGTAACACAATATGCTTAACTTTGACATGGCAAGGGGCTTGGATTTAGCTCTTCAAAATAGATAATGCTTATGTTTATGGACAAAATCAAAATTGAGTAACCAATGTTTACACTAGAGCCGAATTTGTAAATAGTGGTTTAGATGATTCTGTTAATCGTTCCAAGTTATACTACCTTAAGTCAAGGATTATGATTTTACGAAATTTTGCTGAAATTACGAAAAGAAAAGTGGCGAAAGGACGGTTTTTCAAATTTTTTTTTTGTAAATTTCGTTTTTTCACAAAAAATTAAAATCTATCTACTAAAAATTACATGTTTTCGAGAAATTTTTTGAAAAATTTTGGGGTCTTTTATTTATTTATAAATTTCAAGTTTTTTTTTATTCTAATTATTATTTATTATAATTATTTATTGATTTTTGAAACCACCTCCTAATTATCATTTTTTTTACTTATATATTGATTTTTGAAACTATCCCATGATTTATCTAATTATAGGTGTTTTGGTTTAATGTGTTTAATACATTTATTTATGTACATATTTAATACATCTTCGAATTCATTATATATATTTCATGTATCTTCGAAATTTTTATATTTTTTCTTTACAAATCAAAATATTTCTTAAAATCAGTGGACCGAAATTAACTTGAAAAACAAAATCACAATCCTTGCCTTAAGCACGTTAACCTGCTTGCGCTTCATCGATAACTCATAACTACAATGTTAACCAATCTGAATTAGCCCTATACTCGAGCTAGTCTCGGACTGTAACTTTGTAAGTAAAATGTTGGCTTGGATTGATTTGGACTTGCCCCAAATACTGGAACCATATCGCGATTTGTGTCATAAAATCAGGTGACATCTCACTACACTAAATTGGCAATTTTGTAACAACTCTAAAAAAAGTATCATTTTTGAGATGTTACAATTCACCAAACAATTTCAAGTCAAAACTAAATTTAGTCAAAAAAATGAAAAACAGTAACCCAAAAAAATGATACAATAAGTTGGATCGCCATGAATAGTATCACTTTTATAACCATACTCTTCATGGTGATATAATTATTGTATCATTTTGTTTGTGAAAATGTGAAAAATTGTTAAGTGGATTGTTACACTTCAAAAGTGATACTATTTTTGGGGTTGTTACAAAAATATTAATTTAATATAATATCTTAAACCCTATTCAGGCACGATAAATGATATATTTAAGACCATGTGAGATTCTTACAAAGTGAGAAGTGAATTAAATAGTTATGACATTTGGTGGACAAGGTTGAGAAATTTTTGTACGAAAAAATACTTTAAAATGTCTGTTGACAATACTGATTACAAGGGAAAGGGCACATGCAATTGCCTGGTAATAAGGGTTTGACTGTAGGTTAATTGAATGTTAATCAAACTTTAGAAGGGACCAATGCAATAATTTTAGTAAACCTTGTTTGCTAGTTTCGTTTAGGTTTTTTTTTTGGTTTTTTTATAATTTCACCCATTTTATAAGTGGTGTGATTATGTTTGAGGGGTAAAAAATGTAAAAACTAAGAAAATACTTAATAAGGCTAACAAACATGGCTGGTTAGACTTACTCGAGACCAACAAACGTATAAGGAAAAACATTAGATGTTTAACTACGACTTATATCGGCAGCACCCGCACTTCAACTTATCACAAAAACCTGTTAAGATCATGGGGAGAAAAAGAAGAAAAAAAATGTAATTGATAAATATATAAACTCCAATACATTAATGCATGATAAGATATGAACTAGGCATATTATTGAATCCACAACCTCTCCTCCTTGGCATACTAAAATAACTTGGAACATAATTTAATCACAAATCTTCATCAAGTCAAGATGGTTGAGAAACTGTGATTAACAACACTGAACCCTCCATCAACAGATATGTTTTGCCCACTCACAAGCACAGATTCATCAGAGGCAAGAAACAAAGCAGTTTCAGCAATATGTTTAGCCTTCAACACAATCCCCTTTAAGTTTGCATGAGCAGTGATTTGAGCCTCAACATCACTTGGAGTTAGGTTCCTAACATTACAAGCCAATGGTGTTGCAACCCCAAATGGTGATATAGCATTCACCCTAATCCCATGCATCCCAAGATCACCACACACTGATTTAACTAGCCCGATGAGCGCGTGTTTCGATGTCGTGTATGCATGAGGTCCACATCCCCCTATCACTGATGCAACACTAGCAGTACAAATGATCGATCCACGAATCCCTTTAGCTACCATAGCTCTACCGGCGTGCTTCATTGTACAAGCGACGCCACGAACGTTTATAGCCATTGTGTCATCAAATCCAGTCATGTCCATGTCTAGAATACCACCCATAACTGGACCCATAACACCAGCATTGCTGAATAGCACATCCAATGCTCCATACTTGTCCATTGTGTACGCCATGGTTTCTTCGACTTGCTTTTCATCCCTTACATCGCAATGTTTGTAACTCGCTTTCTCGGAGCCTATTGATGCCACAACTTGATGGCCTAATTCATCTTGGACATCGGCAATGACTACAAATGCTCCATTATCAACAAACAAGCGCGCCGCTGCCTCGCCAATCCCACTAGCTGCACCAGTGATTATCACCACCTTACCATCTAACCTGAAAAAATGCAAACAAATCAAAACTTATATTTAGCCATTAGAGAATTTGTTCAAAACATGTAGAGAGATCTACAAGTTTTAATCACCTTGGCTTAGACATTGAATTGCTTATTGTGAATGAAATTTTTTCTTTTGGACTTTTAATGGCTAAATAAGGTCAAATGCAAGTGAAGGTTAATTATTTATTCTTGGATCTACAACTTATATAAGTCAAATCATGATGCTTGGGACATGGAGATCGTGACACGTATATCATCGAGATTGCCACAGATTGCAATGGCCTTAATAGGAATAACTAATTAAAATCTCAGCCAAACTAAATGCAGATTATGGACAATTGAACATGTAGAGGAGTAAAATCATAATTTGTGCTTGTGATCTGATCATCACATGCATAAACGTGCTGAAATGTGTAAAAGAATTATATCTTTTATTCATTTGGTGAAATTTTACGAAATTTTACCGATGTGTCCAAATCCTTCTCTGTTGACTTTGATCTGAAAAAATGAGCAGCAGTGAACCAGAGATCACCGTTGTGGAATAAGGATGGAATTAGACTATAAAATTAGGATTACATGTGTGTACTTTTCTCATCCGTTTTATTTATCTTATATAATGTGAACATTTTACTCATTCATTGACTCTACCGCTGAATACGTAAAGGAAGGAAGAGGTCTCGCTTAGGACCACCTTCATCAAAATATGCCCATTTAGGGTTTTTAACCCGTATATGGCCAATCCTTTACGGTATTTGGCTCTCTTTATGACACAATGCCTAATTGGGTCATGAGTGGTTTAAATGAACCTTGAGTCTCTTCTAGTCCAAGGATCTGTATTCTGCCAAATTCCGAGATTCTTTTTTTTTTAAAGGAAAACAGGGTTTTTATAGGATTCCAGAACCCATAAAGATGTCGCAAGCTGGGTTGGAATCCATGACCTAGTGGTACCATCCGCCAAACTCTAACCGTTGAACTATCATGCCTAACCGAGATTCTTACTGTGTTGGGCTCGCATAATCTGGGCTCGAGTGCTTGACTTCCGAGCTGAATATAAATTAACTTGGCCTAACTTGGACTTGGCTTGGGACCGGTCTGCCCGAGCCTTCTCCTATTAGGGTTAACCTGTGCCACGTGTTTGGCTGTGGTTGGATGACTGTTTTGATGTCTCATCATCTACTTTAAAAATAAAAAAATAAAAAAAATTGGGTCGTTGACCTTTTTTGTTTATTTATTAGTGGCTACAGTATTGTTGCCACTAAATATTCCCGTCGCCTCCATATCGTATAGAGACTTGCTTTCGCTCCGGTCCATCGCCTCTACCTTGCATGAAGACTCGCTTTCGCTTCGCTCCGGTCTAGTCCATCTAAACAGTTGCATTCAATACCCGATGGCTTATCAACGGCGGAGCAAATGTGCTCCTACAGTATTTGTGTATTTTTTCTTGTGTCTCTAAACTCTGACTTTGTGTTGTATTTATAGGGAGATGACACGTTCGTTGAAATATGAAAACCCGGATATGTGCATTTACAAAACAAAAACTCGGCTAGATTCATTGACACAACAAATGCGTGGAAAACGTGGGGAGAAAATCACGCTACAGTTGGCGCAACGCATGGAGAACATGGAGGGGTAGCAAAAAATAGAATCCCGTCTAGATGCATCTGACTTAGTCTCTCTGCAGTAATTTATTTTCATTTAAATAAAATTTTCAGCAAAAAAAATGGGTTGCTCTCTAAATTAACGGATCGGACGGTGGCGGGCGCGAGAATCTATCTCTCTCCTCCTCACAAAAGTGTGGTACCCCTAAGGGGTCCAAACTTAAGTCCAAACAATCTCATTATAAACTCTTCCACAATGAGTTATATAGAAGATGTGAAATTAAAATTAGAGAGAGATCCAGAAATCAAAACCTGATACTCACCCATTTTCTTTTATTTTAAAAAGCCATATTTCCAACACAATTTGGTGGAAAATAAGACAACTCGTGTAAATAGGAAACCATCCTTCAAGCTCTCAAATGTAGTGAGTTTGTTTGTATTTTGGGTTTCCTTTGTGAAACCAACTTCAATAGGGTATTTGTAATCTGCTTTGGAAAAATAAGAATTGTTCATTTGCTGTGGATGTAGGCACATTTGCCGAATTACCTAAAAAATGTGTAATTTGATTTTAAAACAATAAGGATTGTTCGTTTGTCATGAACGTAGGCAAGTTTGCCGAACCATGTAAATTTGGTTTTTTTTATATTCGTCTGATTACCGTATATGTATTTGACACTATCGGTAATATTCATTTGTACAGTAATATTCACCGCTCACACATATTTCATGTTTTGCTTTCGCACGGCGCAATAAATTAGTATTAGAGTTGAAAGTATTCCCTTGGTTGATTTAGGGGTGCGTGAATTGATGATTGCTGAAAAACATGTCAGATCCGTCTAGTTCTAGTTTGAAGATGATTACCGCTACAATCGGTTAATTTGATGTCGAAAAGTTCAATGGAAAGAACAATTTTGGCATGTGGCAGTAAATGTTTTGGATGTGCTTGCAAAAGGGAACCTGAAAGAGACTCTGGAATCAGAGAAGATGACCGATGATGCTTGTAACAAGTTGAATCGGCAAACATGGGGTCTAAACGACTCCATATGACGAATGAGCAAAAGTACTTTGTAATGAAGGAAATTGTTGCTAAAGTGCTCAGGAAAAAAGTTGGACGACAAACACACTACAAAGAGTATTCAAAATAAGTTTTTCCTTACGAATCAATTTTTTGGGATAAATATGAGACCCAAGATTATTTTGTTTGAGCACGTGGATGAGTTAACTAGGATTATTGCTATTGAATTTGGAAGAAGAGTTTCAAATAATTACAAGGCTTTGTGCCTTTTGAATTTCCTTCCTGAAAAATATAAAACATCTTGTTACAACTTTGTTAACGGGAAAAGAAGAGTTGAATTATGATGAGGTTGCTACGACATTGTTCAACTATGAGTTCAAGAAGATTACAGTTAGGAGAAAAATTTGTAAACAAAAAGAAATGTCATGGAACCTAGCACCATGTACTAATTTCTGGTTTAGAGCACCGCCCGTGGTCGTACTTTAACTAGTGACAAGTTATCCAACAAAAGTTTTATCATTATCAACTGACGTCCGATGTGTCAATCCCCGGCAAGAATCAGTTACCCATCCTCTTTTCCAATGTACTGTTTCTGCAGCAATTTTGGTGCTATTGTTTGGGATTGTGAGGTTCTCTCCCTACTGCAAAGTCTTTTTTCAAGGCATGTAGCAGGACATTGGATAGCTTTGTAGAATAGACGAAATTCTTATATGGTAGTTGGGTGTTTTATTTTCTGAATAGCTGTAGTTAGTTGTATGCTTTTTTTTTTTTAATTGACTTTTTCAATGGAATTACTTTGTCTTGCTCATTGAAAAAAATGAACATTTTAATCTTCTGAGAAATGAACAATGCCGCGCATTGACTATAAATGCTCTGATATTTTGCACTCCGCCTGTTCTGGAGTAACAGTGTAACATATCTGACATCTATTGTAATGGCACTCTAGGAACATTTTATCAGACAAAAATGTCTTGCAGGCATCCCTAGTTGGGTAATTATTGAAAATTTTCAGCATCATCAATTCAACGAAAGAGTACCAATGCTGACAACAATGACTCCCCAGTGTTTGGCCATATAAGCTATGAACTAAGCATATTAGGATCTTTTCAATGGGAGGAAGACCCACCAGTCCACATATTTCAAACCTTGAAACCGCCATTTCCATTTATATGTTCTCCATTTTATTTCTCAACCTACCAAAGGTTTTTTATGCTATTCCATTCTAGTGAGGCTAGGAAATCAGGTTTTGCAACTAGGATGATGTGTCATAGTCAGGTTTTGCCCACCCCTACTTCCAAAGGTGCATCACACATATAATGCTAAAAGACATTTTTTTAAGGCAATAAGACCTTAATATGTCATTTAAAAAAAAGCATTCTATTACACTCATTTTGCATGAACTAATTGATGAGGGAGATTCAAGTATTCAACTGGGGACTCAAATTGTGAAGTTTGGGACAACATGAATGAGTTTTATACATCTTGTTTGTAGAACATCAAATCCAATCAACTTCCATAATGTAATTTACACCTGGTTTTAACAAATGAATGAAATAATTTCAATTTTCTCAACATGTAACCAAACAAGAATGAAGGCCTAGCTAGTTCACAAGCCTGCAGTTCTTCCTAATCTCTCCTTTTCTGCCTGTAACAACATCGATAGATCCCATACGTACCATTGCAGATGCAAACTTTTTGGCCCACATCGAAGAGTGTCTTGCATTGTTCCTTACAATCCTAGATGTCAAAGAACTATCATGAAGCGTTTGATCTGAAGTTAACAAGCCTCTTCGGTTCATCAACTCTTTATAGTACGTATTGTCTAGCCTATTTGGCGTCACAATCTCAAGTGGCACAGTAGGGTCTCGAGTATTAGCTGCATTACTAGATGGTGAAGGACACTTAGTTCTTAACAATGCCGCGTACCTCCTATCCAATGAAGGGTCTGGTTTATTCGTAGAGTTGAAGGCGAAGGCACGGTCTGAGAAAGAAGAACAATGTGAAACTCCAATGGAATGTGCTCCAGAGAGTGTCACCATTTCGTCTAGGGTCAATCCTTTCCCCGCAAAGTCCTTCTGGATTTGTTTGGCATTGGAAAAAGGAGATGGGATGTTTTGAAGTACTTCATCCTCTATAGAGACACGTCCATCACGTCGTCCTGTTGGGACATCGTAAATTATTCCACCGGCCTTGTATGCACTATCACGAGCTGCGAACGCAAGGATGTCTGAGCATGAAACTGTTTGTGGACATGCAGCTTCAATTTCAGCTTTAGCCTCATCAATCACCTCGAATCCTCGCAAACTCGGGTTATTAACTACACTTTCTTTCTCTGCGGGATTTCCTGGCGTTGAGTCTAATAGTACTGATGCATCGCAACCCTGAAATAATAAGATCACATGATTGATTAATTATAGATTGACCAAATACCATAGATTAATTATAAAAGTTGACATTTTATGTTACAAAAATACCATAGATTTCAATATTATAAGTTATATCATCATATTAAAGCCCATTTTCGATAAATATTAAAAAAATGAACTTACCCTGACGAAACAATCATGGAAGTGCATCCTAATTAAACCAGCTGCAATGCCTGGATTACGCGATACTGCTTTGTTTACTGCTTTTCTCACTATAAGTTCTGCAGATGGACATGTCGAATGATAGAATCCAACCTTAAGAGATGTCGACGACGCCATTGCTATCATAGAGATGATTAAGAAAATGATCAATGCATTAGTCTTCATTGTGAAAGACAGAATGAGATCAACAAATTCTATAAATGAACTTGCTGAATGAGATTGAATATTAAGCTTTTGTTGCAAGTGTGTGAGTTAGACACAATGACTTGGAAGCTAAAGTTGGATATGAGATTTGATTGATTGTGTAAATGGGCATTTATAGACAGGGGTGGTGGATAAGAAAACGTGTGAAGCAGAGTAGCTTGTTTAAATTTGAACATTTCTCTTCCGAGTAGCAGAGTAGCTTGTTTAAATTTGAACATTTCTCCTAATTAAGTTGTTTAAATTTGAACATTTCTCTTCCGAGTAGCTTGTTTGTTGATGTTAATTGACTTCTTAATCAATATGTGAATTGGAGACATTTTTTTAAGGCCAAGGTGAAATGTCTTTTTGTGTCATTTTGGACTTCTGTGTATAATGTTATCAGGGTTAATTCGATTTATTTGTTTTATTCACATTAACATGGGATTTAGAGGAGGTTTTTTACAACCTCGAGATACACATAAACATTTTAGAGATTTTATCATTCTTTTAAAATCACTTAACATCACCCTATTAGTTGCAAAAACCTGATTTGCTAATATTTTCGTAAAATGAAAACAAAATTTTACCATCTTTTACATAGCGTACAACAGGGTGGTAATGCGACAGGTTGGGGTGCATCCAGTGATGAACCTCGATAATGCATATTCTGATTTAAGTCAGCTAGGCCTGCATCCATATTCGAGATATATAAGAACTCTCGGACCACTCACTTCGATAAGTAGATTTGGTATTAACATTTTGGAGCTGCAATTTAGAAATTAAGTAAAGTATATTAGAGTATTATGGGATTGTGATATATGCACAGTCAAATGTAGTCTAAATTCATGAATAGGAGAGTTGAGTAAGAAATTATCAGTAGGTAAGGTGGAGTACCAGTGATTTGTTGTTCAAAAAAAAAAAAAAAAAAAGATTTGTTGTTCAAAATAAAAAAGATATAAAAGCACAACCATGCATGGATTGTACTTGAGACAAAGTCACTGTCTTTGATCAGGTCTCTCTCTGTGCATCACTAGTAAGGTACCCACAAATAAATTGTTTTTCCAAATGCAAAATTATCAAACTTTATGACTAAAAAAATGGGGCTGTTGCATGTGAGATTTTATCAGTTTAGCTAGAAGGAAGGTTTGAACAGTAATCACTTTGTGACAACATTCGATCATTAATGGGTATGAAGTCCATATTCATAAGGAACCTTCAACACTCAAAAATGTATTGGCAAAGATGAGGAGGAACTTACCAAAGATATTCATAAGCAAGCTAGTGTGGTTGCAAGGTAGCTCACTACTCCAAGACTCCAACAACTCTCTCTAAATATACACATTTAGTATTATCTTTTACCAAGTCATGTTGCGTGTGTTTACAAAATAGAAATCAAAAAACAAAAAAAAAATTGTTCTTCAAAGTTTTTATTATAGAAGAAGAAATCCATGGTAGTGCAATAGTTTTTATTATAAAAGTTCTTCAAAGTTTCCGATTGGACAATTTTGACAAATTTTTTGGTTTTTCAGTTAACTATATAATTTTTGAACATATTTCAATACCTAACATCATAATAAATATGGTTTCATAGATCACTTTTCTTTGCAATATGATGTCTCCCCTAGCCGTCAACACTTCCTTTCCCCCATTGGGGGGCAAGGAACCCCCGGAAGAGTCTCCAAAGCTCTCTTTCACCCAAATAATTGGAAATTTTCTTGTGGATGATGTTAAGGAGATACATGAGGAGGGAACGAGATTTCGGAAAGCAAGAGAGCCAGCCATTGGGATCACGACATCTGATGAATCCCGTGGGGAGGCTTTCATGGAACAACACGTGATAGTTTTAAAGTTCTCTAGCTACCGGCCAACATTGGTCGATATTCGCGATTCTATTCATCAAACTTGGGGGATACTAGGTGACTTTTCTCTAGGTCTTCTTGATAAACGACACGTTCTCATCCGGCTTCAGTCTGAGGTGGAAGCAAAGAAAGTCTTGTCAAGAGACTCGTTCTTGATCCGAGGAGTGTGCTTCAAAGCCTTTCGCTGGCATGATGGTTTCAGTCTGAAAGCAAATCCGGTCTCGGTTCCACTATGGGTAGAGTTGCCTAACCTGCCTTTGCATTTATTTCTTCCTCCTATTTTAAAAGCTATTGTGAATTCTTTTTGTGGTTTCTTACGCATGGATGACCATACTCATTGTTTATCACGTCCGGGTTCTGCCCGTGTTTGCGTGGAGATGACTTTGGCAGAAAAGTTACCGAATATAATTTGGATTGATAGGTCAAATAATAGGGGAGAGGATATCAAGGAGGGCATGAGTACGGAGAAGTTAGTGAACAAAGAACCGGTAAAGGTGGTGATGTCAAACAAATTTGAGACCCTTACAGAGATTATCGATGAAGATGAGGACGCTCAAGCGGATAAGCAACTGGTGGGTAAGAACATGGCTCATGACCATGCCGAGGTTATGCAAGAATGTACGGAGGAATGCCTCCTAGAGGCAGATTATACAATTTTGGAGATTGCAAATGTTATCGGAAATCAAGAACAACCGTTAAAACAACAGGATGATGTCAATTCAGGGGTGAAGAGTAGTCGCTTCGACGACACGAACAAAAACAATAAAAACGGTTTTTTTTTTCAAACTGATCATGCGGCAACGTCGCAAGGTGTGGCAAGTCAAGTTGGGCAACCTGATACGGGAATGCAGCGAGCTTAAAGTGAAACGAAAGTGCAGTTGCAGCGCTCTGCTTTGCCCCAGCCAGCGCTCGATTCGTCCTAGCCTGTGCCTTGCACCAAAACAAGGGAAGTGGCTTCGCTCCAGCCAGACCATTGTCCCATAACAGGGGACGTGTGTTCACCTCAGGCAGAGTCTGATTCGCTCGCAGTTGGAGAATTATCTCCCGTACTTGGAGTGGTTACTGATATGGTAGCTCCTCGATCAGCTTCTTCTACGCCGCAGACCATGACGACTGCAATGACACAGGAAGCAGGGGTTGGACAAGTGAAGCCGTCAAGGCAGGGACAGATGACAGAAGAACAGGTTGTGCGAACACAACCCGCGGCCATTGGCAACTTATCAGTACCCGTGGCAGCCGGGAACAACCAGGATGGGAGGGTTTTGTTTGATGTCGCTATCAAGTTGGTGAAGGAGGGACGTGCTTTGCCAAAAAAGAAAAAAATGAATATCAATACACTTGAAAGCGCCACATAAGATAGTGACGAGGTTGCGTCGGATTCGGAGTTAGGACCGGAATCACAAGATATCAAGGACTTAGAGTTGGGGGCGCAGTCCGATGAGGATCTTAAGAACAAAGTCAGTTTGGCGGTACCTCCGGGCAATCGTCGTAAGACTAAGAGGGGTAAATCTTCTTCCCGCGTTTAAGATGATGGAAAATTTTATGTTTTGGAATGCTTGTGGGGTTGGTAATAAGGCCACGAGGATGAGGTTAAAAATATGATTGTGGAACATAAAGTCAGAATTCTTATGATTGCGGAGCCTATGATTGATGCTAGTAGATACATGGAGATGGGCAACACACTCAAACTTGGCGGATTTGTCTCGAATGTTGTGTTTGGCGGCAAGATTTGGATTTTATGGGATAACTCTCTTGTCCTTTCGATGGTGGATATGTCGGATCAAATTATTCATTGCTAGGTAACGGACTCTGCTTTAAGAATTTTTTTAATTTCTTTTGTTTATGCTAAATGATCTTTGGATGAAAGAAGAGATCTCTGGTCAAATATGGCCAATTTTGTTTCAAATCATGATACTCCATGGATGGTCGGATGTGATTTTAACACATTTTTGCATTCGGGCGAAAAAGTGGGGGGAGTTGAGCCGTCCCTGGCAAGCATGTCACATTTCTCTGACTGTATTGAAAACAGTGGCCTAATTGATTGTGGATTCTCGGGTCCTCGACTCACTTGGTGTAATAACAGGCAAAACAATGAGCGTATTTAGGCTAGACTTGATAGGATCTTTGTTAATTCAGCTTGGTTGATAGATTTGGGTAGTCCTAAAGTGGGACATCTCAGCAGAACTTTTTCAAATCATTCTCCGTCGTTGGCTTCCATGCCAACTCAATCAAAAATCGGTTTTGCCCCTTTTCGATTCCTTAATATGTGGACAACTCACCCTGAGTTTCTTGATCTGGTTAAGGGCACGTGGTTGACTGACATGGGTACCGTGAGACCCATTGATAGAGTGGATGCCAAACTTAAAATGACCGGATGAGCTCTTATACAGTGGAATAGGGCGGTATTTGGCAATGTGTTTAGCAGAATTCGAGCTTTAGAGGATGAAATGCAACAGTGGGGAAACAACTCTTTTGGCGGGTTTTGTAAATATCAGTAATAATGGTCTAAATGTTGATGCTAACTGGGATGTTAATGCTTGTTGTAATTTACATCGTTGTCAGGCAGAGTACAGATTAGCTCTCCAACAAGAGGAGTTTTATTGGATTCAAAAATTAGGTGAAAAAGAGTTTAAGGAGGGGGGTGCCTACACCAAATACTTTTTTGCTTCCACCAAGTCCAAACAAAAGCGCGAGCCATCAATCAGATTACTTTACCGTGCGGTAGGACTATTTCGGAACTTGGTGAGATTCTTGATAAAGCTAATGAGTTTTTTGTTAATCTGTTGTCTTCTCAAGGAACCTGTACGGTGGATACGGATTTGTTAAATTGTATTCCGAAGTTGATGAGTCCCGGTCAATGTGACACTTTGGTCAAAAGACCTTCTTTGGTGGAAGTGAGAAATGATGTTTTCAACATACCCAAAAATAGCGCGTCAGGTCCGGATGGCGTTACTGCTGATTTCTTTCAGTCGTGTTGGGAGGTTTTGAGTATGGATATTAATATTTGGGAGGCAGCTATACAATTTTTTGAAGGGGAGGCGATGCCGACTTCTTTTTCGGCAAATTTCATGGTTTTGATTCCTAAAATTGAGAATCCAGGTTCTTTTTCTGAATTTCGCCCAATAAGTTTGTGTAATGTGATTTATAAGATTTTCAGTAAAATTCTCTGCAATAGACTGGTAGATCTCTTGCCAGTGTTGATTTCTCAGTTGCAGGGAGCTTTTGTTAAAGGCATGTTCATTGATGAAAATATTGGCATAGTGCAGGAATTGATTGGAGACATTAACAGGAAGGTATTTGGAGGCAATGTGGTGCTGAAAATTGATATGGAGAAAGCGTATGATAGAATGAAATGAAACTTTTTGTTCGCAGTGCTTAAAAAATTTGGCTTTACGGGTAGAATCTGTCATCTCATCTCCAACTGTATAGCTTCTTGTGGTTTTTCGGTTTTGCTTTAGGGAGCCTACAAAGGTTTTTTCAGATCCACCAGGGGTTTAAGGCAAGGCAATCATCTTTCTCCATTTCTATTTATCATTGCCTCTGAAGAGTTGAGTAGGAGATTGAAAGAGGTCTTTGATAAAGGAAAAATTGGGTATTATTATACACTCAGAAATTGCAGCCCTATTTCACACATTCTGTATGCAAATGACACCCTTATTTTTTTAAATGGAAGAAAGTCCTCAATTATGGGATGCATGGAGTTCTTGCAACGTTACTGTAAGACCTTGGGGCAGAAAATAAATGAGGGCAAAAGCTATTTTATTTTGAACAACAAGGCAGTCGAGGAAAGAATTGTGGTGTTAAAAAGTTGTACAAGTTTTCAGTTTAAAGATGCTCCTTTGAAATATTTGGGCGGGCCAGTGTTCCAAGGGAGAGTTAAAATTTCATACTTTGAAGATTTGATTGCTAAAATTCAAACTCGTATTCAGGGATGGAAGGCAAAATTGCTATCTTCGGGAGGAAGATTAATCTTGATTAAACATGTCCTTAGCTCGATTCCAATTTATATTCTTAGTACCATGTGTGTACCTATGAAAGTTTTATCACGAATTAATAGTTTGTTGACGGATTTTTTTGGGGGGATTGTGAAGGAAGACTGAAGAAAAAATGGGTGTCATGGGATAACATCTGTTTCCCATAGGAGGAAGAAGTTTTGGGAGTTAAAGACTTGACGGTTGTGATGAAAGCTTTTCGAATCAATTGCTCTTTGGAGACTAATTACTTCAGACTCTTTATGGGCTATTTTTATGAGGAGCAAATACTGGTTACATGGAGTTGCGTTGAATAGTCAACTTGTGAAAGGTGGGTCTTCACCTTTTTTTTAAGGAGATCATGCTTGGAAAATCTTTTATTTTGAGTAATTCACTTTGGCGTATTGGCATGGAAAATATCCGTTTTTTTGTGAAAAATTGGAACACGGTAGTTTCATTCAGAAGGTCGGCGACATTGGTTAGTCAAGGTTTTTGGCCTTCAGTTAGCGAGGTGATTTTAACAAATTTTGAATTGGTCCATCTAAATCTCAGAAGCTTGGCGTGCAGTCTTTTTGCAGATAGATTATGTGGTGAGGACAAGTGTTTGTGGGTACCAAATCCGAATGGGCTATTTTCCCTGCAGTCGACTTATGAAATGTTACGGAGACATGGGAAGGTTAATGCACTAAGTAAGACGATTTGGCATGACATTCTTCCTTCCAGAAATATCAATTTTTGTTTGGAAGTTACTCCGTAGAGGGGTGCCAGTGGATGGGGAATTGTACAGATGCGGTTTGAGTCTAGCTTCTAGATGTTGCTGTTGCAACTCGCCAAAGAGCGAATCTTTGAAACATATTTTTTCTGGATGGAGAATTAGCGATGCAGGTGTGGAGCAACTTTGAACAAAAATTTGAAGTACACATAAGGAAATCAGAATAAATCTCCAAGGTGCTCGTAATTTGGTTCAAGAGAGTCAGACAGAATTCACAAACATGTGTGTTATTCCTTCTTACTCCTATGTTCACTTTATGAGAACTTTGGAAACAGATGTGCAAATGTGTATATGAAAATGCTTCACCAAATCCTGCCTTTGTGATTTTGAATATTAGGCGTAATCTGCAATTATCAAACAACTTTATAACTCCTAAACAAGTTAGCAGTAACAAGGCACCTTTACAGGCTTTGGGGTTGCATGTGTTCCCAGTTCGAAGGAAGTTAGTTAGAATTTTTTTTGGCACCCCCTCCGTCAGATTTTGTTGCTCTTAATGTGGATGGATCCTCCCGTAAAAACAAGGCATCTGGCGGTGTGATCATTAGAGACTCTAGGGGTTTCTGTGTTGTGGGAAAACAACTATTTTTCGGTGCAGGATCCAACAATAAAGCATAAATTTTGGCTCTAGCTGAGGGCCTCCGCCTTTGTCTCGCATTGGGTTTCAGAAAGGTGGTAGTTCAAACGGACTCTGAACTTGTTTGTGGTTGGTTTAAGGAAACTTTGAAAATCCCTTGGCAATTGGAGAATACCTTGAAGGAAATTAAGTTGTTAGCGACGACAATGACGTTAGATTGCCAACATATCTATAGAGAGGCGAACACGGTGGCGGATGCGTTAGCGGATAGAGCACAACGAGACTATAAGACTTTTTCTTTCGATGGGGATGATTTTCCTAGAAGAGTGGCAAGATTGATTGTGCTTGACAGATTGCATACGGCGTACATTCGCCACGGGGAAGAGTAAAGTTACCTGTTTTTTTAGCGGCTCTGACTGATCTTGCAGTAGACAGGATCTGGAACAGCTGCGAGGAACATGTAGGGGCGTTCGGTGGTGTCGAGACTGAGTTTTAGCTGGGGCGAGATGCTGGACTTTTTTGCGTCATGCTGCCTGGTCGGTAAGCAGCACTCTGTAGGATATGCAGGGGTGAGGCTCACATTGACTGCAGGAGCTGCATGAACAGGGTTTCTCTCTCTGCGAGGTGCCCTCTGCCTGGGCTCTGAAAGAAACACTCTGTTTGGCCAAGTACCGGTTGGAGCTGCCGATGCGAGGTTACACACACAGCCGGTGCACTCTGATTTCTTTGTTTTTTCACTCTGTTTTGGCTTTGCTTTCCGCAAATGTGCCAATTCAGTTGTTGGTGGTTGTAGTAATTTCAATTGGGCATAAGGGCTTCTATCCAACTTTTTATTTGGTTTTAACAAGGGTAAAGTCGTAATGTACCCCCCGTCTTGATTGTAACTCAATTTTTTTTTATAAGTAATAAAGGTCTGGCATTCCATAGTTGCTCCTCCCCACTGGAGGTTTAATTAAAAAAAAAACTTCAAATTTCTTAGTTTTTTTTTAAAATTAAGAATTTGGCTAAATTTCAAAGGCTTAAAATCTCTCGATTTTCGTTGTAATCGTATTAATTTTTGTTCCTGTATTAATACCTAACTTCGAAATAAACATAGTCATATAAATCTTAGCTTAGAGTTTTAAATTACCTTAGTTTTTTAAAAATAATTTTTTTTGCTAAATTTCAACAATTTGGAATAAGAAATTTGGCTAAATTTCAAAGGCTTTAACTCAGGATTTTTGTCGATTTCAACAACTTTATTGTTTATGAGACGACAGCTGAATTATTGCTCTCATTTCAATACCCAACGTCACAATAAACAGAGTTGTATAGATCGTAGTCTACAATTAAATTTTTTTTTAATATTTTAAACGTGAAACTTTTTATTCAATTGCAAAGGCTTTCGACTTTCGACAATTTCGGGAGTTTTTGTTTCTTAGATAACCACATAAATTTTGCTCTCATATTAATACCTTAAGTCAAAATAAATATAACTACATAGATCTTAGCCTAGAGCCTTAAATTACCTTAATTTTTGCTCAATTCCAGATACAACGATTTAGGACAATTTCGACAATTTTTTTTGTTTCTAAGTCAATAGTATAATTTTTGCTCATATTTCAATACCTAACGTCATAATAAATATAGTCTCATAGATCCAAGTCTAAGGCTTTAAATTTCTTAGTTTTTTTAAAAGTCACATTTTTTGCTCAATTTCAAAGGCCCACAATTTTGGATAATTCTGAAGTTTTTTTTTTTTTTTCGACTTACCACGTAATTTTTGCTCCCATTTCAATACTTAACACCACAATAAGCATAGTCACATAAATCTTAGTCTCAAGCTTCAAATTTTCTTAGTTTTATAAAAAATTTAAAATTTTGGCTAAATTTCAAAGGCTAAAACTCACGATTTTTGTCGATTTACAACTTTCTTGTTTCTGAGACAACTGCTGATTTTTCCTCTCATTTCAATACCTAACCTCACAATTAACAGAGTTATATAAATCCTAGTTTAAAGCTTTAAATTTTATCAATATTTTAAAAGTGAAAATTTTTGCTCAATTGCATAGGCTAAACGACTTTCGACAATTTCAAAAGTTTTTGTTTCTTAGTTAACCACATAATTTTTGCTCCCGTATTAATACTTAACGTCGAAATAAACATAGTCATATAGATTGTAGCTTAGAGCTTTAAATTACCTTAGGTTTTTTAAAATAAAATTTTTTGCTCAATTTCAAAAACTAAAACCCACGATTTTAGACGATTTCAGCAATTTTCTTATTTGGGGGACAACCGCTAAATATTTGCTCCCATTTCAAGACGTAACGTCTCAATAAACATAGTCACATAATGTCACAATAAACAATTTTTTGGGGGACAATTTAGAAATTTTTTTGGTTTTGAATTAACCACATAATTTCGCTCCCTTATCATTAATAACGTCACAATAAGCATTGATGATACATCATGAAAAAAACAATGCTCAATCTATTGAGCCAGCTCACCGGGCCCAGAAAGAATAAAAGCCAATTACAGAGACCCAAACTAGGCCCACCAATGAGAAGACATAAACAGGGCCCGAATCCAGGCCCAAAGGAATCGAAGCCGGAGTCCAGGCCCGACATGAGTTCTCTCATAAATAAGAGGAATGTTGCACCCAAAAATAGTCGTGGAGGGAGTTACGCCTCCACGAGCACATCTCCATTAAGGAGGAAACTGTTACAAGAAACATCTTATTTTGTTGCACCTCATATGCTTAAGTCACGTAGAGAGTTAACCTCGACCATTATAAAAGGTAAAGAGAACATTCGACACATGTATGGAACTTTAACTAAGTTTTATCCAGATTTACTTCCTTCTTTCAACAGAATTACTGACTTGAGCATCGGAGTGCCTTCGGCCACCAAAAATGTGGTCTTTGGCAGTCTAACAATGGTTTTGCAGGTCAAACTCACAAGATGATGATTTTTGAACGCATCAGTTTGGCATCGTCCGTGGGGAACGGTGATTTCCTCTTTTCAAATACAAAACACACAAGTGACAAAGCTCACCACAACCTAACGAAAGATCAACAGGGCCATCAGAAGGAACGATGCAGTCTATAGACCCACAATCCAGTAATAATCACAACATCTCTCCCGCCAACGCATCATCGACGGCTCAAGCAGAAGATGGGTTTGTTACAAGAAACTCATTCATCCCGATCCCAATATCCCACTCTAAATTGGGATCAAGATGGGTTTGATCAAGCCCAAAATGACCCGAAAAATCGAGACGATTAGGGATCGCAAAATGGTACTTCCAAAGGTGCATCACACTTATAATGCTAAAAGACATTTTTTTTAAGGCAATAAGACCTTAATATGTCATTTTTTTTTTGGAGTGTCCTGTTACACTCATTTTGCATGAACTAATTGATGAGGGAGATTCAAGTATTCAACTGGGGACTCAAATTGTGAAGTTTGGGACAACATGAATGAGTTTTATACATCTTGTTTGTAGAACATCAAATCCAATTAACTTCCATAATGTAATTTACACCTAGTTTTAACAAATGAATGAAATAATTTCAATTTTCTCAACATGTAATCAATCAAGAATGAAGGCCTAGCTAGTTCACAAGCCTGCAGTTCTTCCTAATCTCTCCTTCTCTGCCTGTAACAACATCGATAGATCCCATACGTACCATTGCAGATGCAAACTTTTTAGCCCACATCGAAGAGTGTCTTGCATTGTTCATTACAATCCTAGATGTCAACGGACTATCATGAAGCGTTTGATCTGAAGTTAACAAGCCTCTTCGGTTCATCAACTCTTTATAGTACGTATTGTCTAGCCTATTTGGCGTCACAATCTCAAGTGGCACAGTAGGGTCTCGAGTATTAGCTGCATTACTAGATGGTGAAGGACACTTAGTTCTTAACAATGCCGCGTATCTCCTATCCAATGAAGGGTCTGGTTTATTCGTAGAGTTGAAGGCGAAGGCACGGTCTGAGAAAGAAGAACAATGTGAAACTCCAATGGAATGTGCTCCAGAGAGTGTCACCATTTCGTCTAGGGTCAATCCTTTCCCCGCAAAGTCCTTCTGGATTTGTTTGGCATTGGAAAAAGGAGATGGGATGTTTTGAAGTACTTCATCCTCTATAGAGACACGTCCATCACGTCGTCCTGTTGGGACATCGTAAATTATTCCACCGGCCTTGTATGCACTATCACGAGCTGCGAACGCAAGGATGTCTGAGCATGAAACTGTTTGTGGACATGCAGCTTCAATTTCAGCTTTAGCCTCATCAATCACCTCGAATCCTCGCAAACTCGAGTTATTAACTACACTTTGTTTCTCTGCAGGATTTCCTGGCGTTGAGTCTAGTAGTACTGATGCATCACAACCCTGAAATAATAAGATCAGATGATTGATTAATTATAGATTGACCAAATCTTACTAAGCTTAAACATGTCAAAGATGAAATTTTTATGTTACAAAAATACCATAGATTTCAATATTATAAGTTATATCATCATATCAAAGCCCATTTTCGATAAATATTATAGGTTATATATGAGATAATAATCTAGGAATATAATACTTAGAGAAAAAAAAAATGAACTTACCCTGACGAAACAATCATGGAAGTGCATCCTAATTAAACCAGCTGCAATGCCTGGATTACGCGATACTGCTTTGTTTACTGCTTTTCTCACTATAAGTTCTGCAGATGGACATGTCGAATGATAGAATCCAACCTTAAGAGATGTCGACGACGCCATTGCTATCATAGAGATGATTAAGAAAATGATCAATGCATTAGTCTTCATTGTGAAAGACAGAATGAGATCAACAAATTCTATAAATGAACTTGCTGAATGAGATTGAATATTAAGCTTTTGTTGCAAGTGTGTGAGTTAGACACAATGAAATGGAAGCTAGAGTTGGAGATGAGATTTGATTGATTGTGTAAATGGGCATTTATAGAGAGGGGTGGTGGATAAGAAAACGTGTGAAGCAGAGTAGCTTGTTTAAATTTGAACATTTCTCTTCCGAGTAGCTTGTTTAAATTTGAACATTTCTCCTAATTTAAGTTGTTTAAATTTGAACATTTCTCTTCCGAGTGGCAGAGTAGCTTGTTTAAATTTGAACATTTCTCCTAATTTAAGTTGTTTAAATTTGTTTAAGTTAATTGACTTCTTAATCAATATGTGAATTGGAGACATTTTTTTAGGGAAAATTCTAAATGTCGAGGGAAAGAGCGAGGAAACCAGCGAGGTAAACGAGGTGGCGGGGGGTGAACCGTTCACCCGGCCCCTCAAAACATCTCGAGGGGGGTGAACGGTTCACCCCCCGCCACCTCGTTTACCTCGCTGGTTTCCTCGCCCTTTCCCTCGACACATAGAATCGCTCTTTTTTTAGGCAAAGGTGAAATGTCTTTTTGTGTCCTTGGACTTCTGTGTATATAATGTTATTAGGGTTAATTCGATTTGTGTTTTATTCACATTAACATGGAATTTAGAGGAGTTTTTTTATAACTTTGATATACAAATAAACACTTTGAGGATTTTATCATTCTTTCAAGATCACTCAGCAACATCACCCGGCTGATTGCAAAATCCTGATTTCCTAATACTTTCGTAAGATGAAAACAAAATTTTACCGTCTTTTACATAGCGTACAACAGGGTGGTAATGCAACAGGTTGGGGTGCATCCAGTGACGAACCTCGATAATGCATATTCTGATTTAAATCAGCTAGGCCTGCATCCATATTCGAGATGTATAATAACTCTCGGACCACTCATTTCGATAAGTAGATTTGGTATAAACATTTTGGAGCTGCAATTTAGAAATTAAATAAGTAAAGTATATTAGAGTATATAGGATTATGGGATTGTGAGATATGCTTATTCTAAACAAAACCAATTATAAGCTAAGTCAAATGTAGTCTAAATTCATGAATATGAGAGTCGAGTGAGAAATTATAATATTAGGTAATGTGGAGTACCAGTGATTTGTTGTCCAAAATAAAAATAAAAATAAAAGATATAAAAGCACAACCATTCATGGATTGTACTTGAGACAGTCACTGTCTTGGATCAAGTCTCTCTCTCTGAATCACTGGGAGCCGCCCTGATTCTAGAGAATCGGGAAGGAAGGTTTGAACAGTAATCATTTTGTCAAAACATTCATGATTTCGATTAGGTTCTTTGTTGAAGATTTGAAGCAAGTTTTTTGTCCTATGGATGATGTAACGAGTGAACGTTCCTTCGAATGTAACTTGTAATGGTTTCTTTTCTGTGGTCTGGGGAGCCAATTTATTCCCCGCGCTTACCTTTCAAAAAAAAAAAAAAAAAAAGGGTAGCTCACTACTCCAAGACTCCAACAACTCTCTCTAAATATACACATTTAGTATTATCTTTTACCAAATCATGTTGCGTGTGTTTACAAAATAGAAATCAAAAAAACAAAAAATTGTTCTTCAAAGTTTTTATTATAGAAGAAGAAATCCATGGTAGTGCAATTCTGACTTTGGCCTATTTTTGTGTATAAGTTTACTGACCAATACATATTCTGGATTCAGGTGCTACTCTGGTGGGTTGGGAGTCAACTCAAGTTCTATTAGTAGTCTCACAAACACGCTCAAGTCAAAATAACGCCCAATCGATGCAGCTGAGATCCAACCAATAGCAGGATGGTTATTCGATTGCATATATGTTGCAATGATCCCATCCCGATGCCTAACTCGAACCTTGATCGAGCTTAAAAATTTTGAACCCGTATTACTGGGAGGAACAAGCTTACAAACACTTGACACATTGGAACAATCTTTTTTATTTTTTTATGGAATGCCACATTGGAACAATCAACATTTTCCTAAAAGCTCATAAACAAGAGACTAGCTAATATGTAAACCAAGAAGACCTCAGTTTACAACCCTGCAATTCTTCCTTTTGTTCCTGTGAGAACATCAAAGGCTCAAATCATCAGCTTTGAAGATTGGAAAATTGAAATACCAAATGAACAGTCCTCGTTCATCTCATGATCTGACAAGGCTCAAAGTAAGCCTAACCATTTTGCTAAAAAATGTGCCGCAGTCTATTGCTATTAAAAAAACCACCATCAGTGACGCAAGTAAAAATGTGCCGCAGTCTCTCACACTCAATTTGCCACGCAGTTGATGCTTGAAAGATCTATTGCAAAGTAAAATAATTGCAAAGTAAAATAATTATAAAGTATCAAAGTGTTGTATCACTATCATGTTCTGTCAATATGCTGGTAAATGACGTTTTTTTTGGTATGTGTGTATTTTATCTTTGAAAAGGAATGTCTTCCACTCAAGAATTGATGAATCATTACGAGTGTAGGAACCTAGTATCAATTATCAAGGTTCTAGAGAAATTTTAGTTCACTGCAATGATCACATGTTGATATCATGTGATATATCAGCCAGTAGAAAACCTGATAACTTTGTAAAATCCGGCAAGAGTTGGGAAGTATCCAGATATATGTCATATCTTGACAATATCTTCATCCAAATTTCTGACAAACATTCCAATATATCTTGATACGTCTCTGATGTGGATCAGTAACAGGTCCTTGTTATCATTGTTAAAATTTTGCTTTAATAGTGGCCTTCATAAAAAAAAATGGTCCTAGCGGTTACGTTGTTTGACTTGTAATTGCCTGCAAATAGTAATGATCATTTTGTATAGCGACCAATTTGTTTTTTAAGAGAGTGTTATAACAATAATTATTTATTGCAGTTTTTTTTCACATTATTACATTTTCTAAGGTTTGGAGAATAAATGGAAGGCAGAGATAAATGCTACTCACACTTTTTATAATTTATCAATGTCTCACCAAATTGTTTCACAGTTTCAGAAAATTAATCTCAATAAGTCACCTATACTGCACAGATGAGGGCGGGGGTCCAAAGAAAAACCAACAAATTGGTATTTTAGATATAATAAGCAAGTTACACAGAAACCAAGCATGTTGAAATCGGGATTGAGGCACATGATTACTCATAAATGGCATCCCAAGTATATTGTCATGTCATTCTGTCAAGATAAGAAAGATAAAACACATAGGCAACCAAACTACTGATTTTGACTTACCTAAGTCAAGCTCTTGATCCTGGTCATCAATATCTCCTTCCTCCAAATCCACCCCATTTTCCAAGTCTGCAGCTTCTTTGGCATACCTCTCTAGAAATTCTTCCTCAATTTCTACATGTTCATCATCATCGTCTTCAGAATCTTGAACAAGTGAACATATAAATAGAATTATGTAACTTTTGATGAAGGTAAGCAATATGCTCGGAAAATATAGAAGCTGTCGTTGGATGGCATTACCAAGTACTAACTATCAATTTGCCACCTTTGCAACATCATTTCCTAATTTTCCTGAAATTACCAAGTTTCCACACTATAGTGATTCACTGTTCCTAGAGAAAGCAAATATTATACAAGTAAGGATCATATGATAAGTTTCATTAGTATAGATCTCCTAGGTGGTAAGAAAGTAGATCATAGCCCCAACAGTTAGTTTGCAATACATACGAACTCATTGATAGACAAACCTTATAGCTTACTGAGGTGAACATTTAGTTTTTGCACACCAAAACACATAATAAAAATGATGGATGTTATATGTCATACATCATCACCATTAGTATCTTCATCTTCTTCGTCATCCTCATTTTCAACCTCGTCCTGAACTTCTTTAAGACGTATAACCGCCTTTATCAGTGAAACAAAACAGTTTCGTACCAGACCAGACCCTGGATTCCCACTGGGTCCCAGCAGCCGTTCAACCACTTTCGCCAGTCCCATCACTGAATTATAAATTTATAATAGCATAAATAAGTGGATGAAAAGGGTCTGTAATAAGAGGAATTCTAGGTGTCGAGGAAACCAGCGAGGAAATGAGCGAGGGGAGGGAGGTGGTGGGGTGGAAACTGTTCACCTCTCTCGAGATGCGTGCCATCTTTTTTGGTATGCGCATTTCGAGGGAGGTGAACGGTTCCCACCCCACCACCTCCCTCCCCTCGCTTATTTCCTCATTGGTTTCCTCGACACCTAGAATTGCTCCTGTAATAATACCCTTAGTTTCATGAAAAATCTAATTGTCGAGGGAATGGGCGAGGAAAACAGCGAGGGAGGGAGAGAGGGAAGGGGGGACCGTCCATCCCCTCGGAATGTGTGCCATCATTTTCCTTGTGTGTATCCCAAGGGAGATGAACGGTCCCCCCTCCCTCGCTGTTTTCCTCGCCCATTCCCTCGACATATTAGACGAGTTGTAGTTTCATACATACAAATGATACAATGGATGGAAAATTTTGTCAAAAGAGTTAACATTAAGAGCACTTCTACATGGCGAGGAAACGAGCAAGGGGAGTGAGGTGGAGGGGGGGACCGTTCACCCCCCCTCGGGATGTGTGCTATTTTTTTGTGCGCGCATCCCGAGGGGGTGAACGCTCCCCCCCCTCCACCTCACTCCCCTCGCTCGTTTCCTCGCCATTTAGAATTTCTGTAACATTAATAAAGGAAGAGTAGAAAAACCAAAAAATGTTTAATCAAGATGGTAGGACCTAGGAAGAAAGATGATAACGGTAAAGTGGGAATACCAAAACGAACCATAGCAAGAATTCGGTTCTTGGTTTGGTTTTCACATTTATCAAATAAATAACAAAAACCCGAACCAAACCGATCGGTTCGATTTCAGTTCGGTTATTTTTTTATTTTTTTTCCTTCCTTTTTTTTCTGCAGCTACATACAACCGAGTTTTTTTTTTTTTTTTTTTTTTTTAAATAACCTCCAGTGGGGAGGGGCAACTATGGGATGACAGACCTTTATTACTTATCAAGAAAAGAAACTTACAAACGCTACGGGGGTACATGACGACTTTACCTCATACAACCGAGTTGGCTCTAACACAAAATGAATAAATCAAAGCTACAAAGAATGGAAAAAAGGAAATGAAGCTTGGTTTGCAAAGGAGGAAAACCAAGAGAAAGATATAGTGCAAATAAAATAAAAGAAAGAAAATGGAAAGCAGTAAAGGGAAAGCAAATGTCAGATGAACACAAAGAGTTTCAAGGCTCCGACTACTCATTTATAGAGAATTCTTTCAATTTTTTATTGCCTATTTTTTTTGATAATTCCATAAGATTAAAAAAAATTTGCCCTGTCTCTCATATACACAATATTATAACATCATAAAAAAACTATAACCATAACTACATTGTTTGCATCTTAATTTATCTCCACCACACCCATGTGATGATTTGAACAATACCGAAACCTTCTATGACGATTCCACAATCTCGTAATTTCATCCTGCAAGAAGGGTTTTTTTATCAAATCAGAAGTGTTGAAGTTGTCACCATCGCCATTGCTCGTCTTTACTGCAAGCAGGCAAGTGAAAAATTTGGTTGTCTTCAACAAGATTGAGTCAAACTATGTCTCTCCTCTTCAACTTGCAAGTGGTTGGATAGAGAGAGTTAAAAAAGAGAAAAAGAACATTAATAAATAAAGAGAAGTTTGGTAGTTAGGGAGAGATGGGTGGGTCTTAAATAAGATAGAGAATGTAGGCTTTTTCAACTCTTTCTCTGAATGAGGCATTAAGAAAATGAGAAAATGAGAGTTAAGAGAGAGGGTGTGGACGTCTGGTGCATTGGAATTGGATGAGAATTTAAATAAGAGTGGGTTGGTGGGGGATTAAAAAAGAGAGGGAGGGGTTAGGGGATTAAAAATAAGATAAGGAGAAGGGTTCGGTTCGGTTCCGTTATTTCGGATATGTGAAAAACAAAAACTGAAACCGAACAAAACCAACTCAGATCAGTTCGGTTTTCTAATGTTCGGTTTTGGTTTTTCTCGGTTCAAGCTTTTTAGGTTATATTTTGGTTCGGTTCAATCGGTTTTCAGTAACCAATTAACACACCTAATTACTGCTACAAAGAAGATGGTGTGTCCATGCTTTTTATCGCAATTGAGGCTGTGACACTACATCAAATTGACATTTTTGTAACAACCTCCAAAACAGTATCACTATTGAAGTGCAACAATCCACCTAACAATTTTACACATTTATACAAAACAAAATGATACAATAGTTGTATCACCATGAAGAGTATGGTTATAAAAGTGATACTATTCATGGTGATCCAACTTATTGTATCATTTTTTTTGTGTTACTGTTTTTCATTTTTTTAACTAAATTTAGTTTTGACTTGAAATTGTTTGGTGGATTGTAACATCTCAAAAGTGATACTGTTTTGAGAGTTGTTACAAAAGTGTCAATTTGGTGTAGTGTGAGGCATCCATTTGCCTACGATTTTAATGGCATTGGCCTCATTGTTGTTTCGGATTCATATTATTTTTTCTCATTTTGATGTTCATATTTGTGTTTTTCCTTTTTTCTTACTACTAGCTAAAATCACTATTTTTTTAAATAGCAATAGACAAGTACATGTAAATCTGTCTCTCTATCCAATTCTCTCTTCATATAACTTTTATCGTAACAAAATTAAATGTCATATAAAATTTATGGTCCAATAAACTTACAATTTTTTATAGTAAGCATCCTTTGTGTAATACAGTAATAGTTCATATAACTCGTAGTGCAACACTAAAACAAACCATCATTTGTTTTTATTTTTCTACAAGAATATTTATCCTATAACCAATCTAAAATATGAAAAACATAAATTTTCATGTGTTTTATTTTACATAAAATTTTCAAATTAAAGTTTTTATTTAAACAACGAAAATTCTAGGGGTCGGGGCAAGGGATGGATGGAAGCCACCCATTCTCCTCGAGACGAGCGACATCGCACATCTCAAGGCCGATGTGCTCATCTCGACCACCCATCCCTCGCCCCTTTCCCTCGACCCCTAACAAAGCTCTTTAAACAAAGAGTATCAAATCAAACAAGTAAATTTTCTAGATGTTTTGATTTAATTTCAACACATCCTAATTTTTTCTTTAAAAGAGTAGTTCGATTAAAATTAATAATATAAATATGAAATAAATAAGTTCGGAGACGGGATGGGCAGGATTGAAAATCTCCATCCCGATCTCATCCCACTCTAAATCGGGATCGAAATCGGAATGGATTTGATCAATCCCAAAATGACCCGAAAAAATCGGGATCGCAGAATGGGATGCCCACTCCTACTTCCAAAGGTGCATCATACACATAATGCTAAAAGACATTTTTTTTAAGGCAATAAGACCTTAATATGTCATTAAAAAAATGCCCTATTACACTCATTTTGCATGAACTAATTGATGAGGGAGATTCAAGTATTCAACTGGGGAATCAAATTGTGAAGTTTGGGACAACATGAATGAGTTTTATACATCTTTTTGTAGAACATCAAATCCAATTAACTTCCATAATGTAATTTACACCTAGTTTTAACAAATGAATGAAATAATTTCAATTTTCTCAACATGTAATCAATCAAGAATGAAGGCCTAGCTAGTTCACAAGCCTGCAGTTCTTCCTAATCTCTCCTTTTCTGCCAGTAACAACATCGATAGATCCCATACGTACCATTGCAGATGCAAACTTTTTAGCCCACATCGAAGAGTGTCTTGCATTGTTCCTTACAATCCTAGATGTCAAAGGACTATCATGAAGCGTTTGATCTGAAGTTAACAAGCCTCTTCGGTTCATCAACTCTTTATAGTACGTATTGTCTAGCCTATTTGGCGTCACAATCTCAAGTGGCACAGTAGGGTCTCGAGTATTAGCTGCATTACTAGATGGTGAAGGACACTTGGTTCTTAACAATGCCGCGTACCTCCTATCCAATGAAGGGTCTGGTTTATTCGTAGAGTTGAAGGCGAAGGCACGGTCTGAGAAAGAAGAACAATGTGAAACTCCAATGGAATGTGCTCCAGAGAGTGTCACCATTTCGTCTAGGGTCAGTCCTTTCCGCGCAAAGTCCTTCTGGATTTGTTTGGCATTGGAAAAAGAAAACGTGTGAAGCAGAGTAGCTTGTTTAAATTTGAACATTTCTCTTCCGAGTAGCAGAGTAGCTTGTTTAAATTTGAACATTTCTCCTAATTAAGTTGTTTAAATTTGAACATTTCTCTTCCGAGTAGCTTGTTTGTTGATGTTAATTGACTTCTTAATCAATATGTGAATTGGAGACATTTTTTTAAGGCCAAGGTAAAATGTCTTTTTGGACTTCTGTGTATAATGTTATCAGGGTTAATTCCATTTATTTGTTTTATTCACATTAACATGGGATTTAGATGAGGTTTTTTACAACCTCGAGATACACATAAACATTTTAGAGATTTCATCATTCTTTTAAGATCATTTAACATCACCCTATTGGTCGCAAAGGTCGCAAAAACCTGATTTCCTAATATATTTTCGTAAAATGAAAACAAAATTTTACCATCTTTTACATGGCGTACAGGTTGGGGTGCATCCAGTGATGAACCTCGATAATGCATATTCTGATTTAAGTCAGCTAGGCCTGCATCCATATTCGAGATATATAAGAACTCTCGGACCACTCATTTCGATAAGTAGATTTGGTATTAACATTTTGGAGCTGCAACTTAGAAATTAAGTAAAGTTTATTAGAGTATATAGGATTATGGGATTGTGATATATGCTTATTCTAAACAAAACCAATTATAACCACAGTCAAAAGTAGTCTAAATTCATGAATAGGAGAGTTGAGTAAGAAATTGTAAGTAGGTAAGGTGGAGTACCAGTGATTTGTTGTTAAAAAAAAAAAAAAGATTTGTTGTTCAAAATAAAAAAGATATAAAAGCACAACCATGCATGGATTGTACTTGAGACAAAGTCACTGTCTTTGATCAGGTCTCTCTCTGTGCATCACTAGTAAGGTACCCACAAATAAATTGTTTTTCCAAATGCAAAATTATCAAACTTTATGACTAAAAAAAAGGGTAGCTCACTACTGCAAGACTCCAACAACTCTCTCTAAATATACACATTTAGTATTATCTTTTACCAAGTCATGTTGCGTGCGTTTACAAAATAGAAATCAAAAAAAAAAAAAATTTGTTCTTCAAAGTTTTTATTATAGAAGAAGAAATCCATGGTAGTGCAATAGCGCGATAGTTATTCGATTGGATAATTTTGACAAATTTTTTGATTTTTCAGTTAACTATATAATTTTTGCACATATTTCAATACCTAACATCATAATAAATATGGTCTCATAGATCAAAGTCTAAGCTTTAAATTTTCTTAATTTTTTAAAAGTCACAATTTTTGCTGAATTTAACCCACGATTTTGGACAATTTCGGAATTTTTTTTTTGTTTCTGACTTACAACATAATTTTTGCACCCATTTCAATACCAAACACTACAAGAAGCATAGTCACATGGATCTTAGTCTTGAGATTCAAATTTTCTTAGTTAAAAAAAAAAATTGGCTAAATTTCAACGGAACTCACGATTTTTGTCGATTTCAACAATTTTCTATTTTCTGATACGACTATGGAATTTTTCCTCTCATTTCAATACTTAACACCACAATAAGCATAGTCACATATCTCTTAGTCTTGAGCTTCAAATTTCTTGAATTAAGAATAATATAAATCTCAGAAAGGCGATTTGAGGGGCACTATTGGTAATTTTTTTCGATTTTGCATCTCCCAATCTTAGCCGTCCCAAGAAGTTTGGAGCAGATCTGACCCATTGATTTATGCGGCGGCTAGGGTTCATGGAGGCAAGGATCATCTAGGACCTGCACCGTTTTGTGCCGTTGTCGCCCTGTTTGGCCGTTCCTTCTTGGTCGCCTTGGTTGTTGCTTGGCTGGACTAACCAAACTCTGCCTGGACGACATGTTGCATTGCTCGTTTGCATTGTCTGGCCTGCAACTGGTGGCTGAATCTTTGGTCTTCTAACGGGCTGGCGAGATCACTTTTCTTCGCAACATGACGGCTCCCCTAGCCGTCAACACTTCCTTTCCCCCATTGGGGGGCAAGGAACCCCCGGAAGAGGCTCCAAAGCTCTCTTTCGCCCAAATAATTGGAAAAATTCTTGTGGATGATGGTAAGGAAACGCATGTCGAGGGATCGAGATTCCGAAAAGAAAGAGAGCCAGCCATTGGGATCACGATATCTGATGAATCCCGTGGGGAGGCTTTCATAGAACAACACGTGATAGTTTTAAAGTTCTCTAGCTACCGGCCAACATTGGTCGATATTCGCGATTCTATTCATCGAACTTGGGGGATACTAGGTGACTTTTCTCTAGGTCTTCTTGATCAACGACACGTTCTCGTCCGACTTCAGTCTGAGGTGGAAGCAAAGAAAGTCTTGTCAAGGGACTCGTTCTTGATCCGAGGAGTGCGCTTCAAAGCCTTTCGCTGGCATGATGGTTTCAGTCTGAAAGCAGATTCGGTCTCGGTTCCACTATGGGTAGAGTTGCCTAACCTGCTTTTGCATTTATTTCATCATCCTCTTTTAAAAGCTATTGTGAATTCTTTTTGTGATTTCTTACGCATGGATGACCATACTCGTTGTTTATCACGTCCGGGTTCTGCCCGTGTTTGCGTGGAGATGACTTTGGCAGAAAAGTTACCGAATAGAATTTGGATTGATAGGTCAAATAATAGGGGATTCTGGCAAAAAATTGAATACCCGGGCTTCAAATACTGTGACTATTGTTCTTTGCTAGGACATCATGAAGAATTTTGCAGGAAAAAAACTAGGTCTCAAGGGACATGTGAAAACATCCAACGTGGGGAAAGAAGCGAAGCATGAGAAACATAAAGTGGAGACCAAGGTTATCAAGCAACAGTTTTTTCCAGTAGCAAATAAAAACAAAGGTGCAAAATCTGATGTGGGCACGAGTGGTGCAAAAAATAATAGGGGAGAGGAGATCAAGGAGGGCATGAGTACGAAGAAGTTAGTGAACAAAGAACCGGTAAAGGTGGTGATGTCAAACAAATTTGAGACCCTTACAGAGATTATCGATGAAGATGAGGACGCTCAAGCGGATAAGCAACTGGTGGGTAAGAACATGGCTCATTACCATGCCGAGGTTATGCAAGAATCTACGGAGGAATGCCTCCTGGAGGTGGGTTATACAATTTTGGAGATTGCAAATGTTATCGGAAATCAAGAACAGCCGTTACAACAACAGGATGATGTCAATTCAGGGGTGAAGAGTAGTCGCTTCGACGACACGAACAAAACAATAAAAACATTTTTTTTCAAACTGATCATGATCATGCGGCAGCGTCGCAAGGTGCGACAAGTGACTCAAATGGCGAGGGTCAAGTTGGGCAACCTGATACAGGAATGCAGCGAGCTGAAAGTGCAACAAAAGAGCAATTGCAGCGCTCTGCTTTGCCCCAGCCAGCACTTGATTCGTCCTAGCCTGTGCCCTGCACCAAAACAGGGAAAGTGGCTTCGCCCCAGCCAGACCATTGCCCCATAACAGGGGACGTGTGTTCACCTCAGGCAGAGTCTGATTCGCTCGCAGTTGGAGATTCTCTCCCGTACTTGGAGTGGTTACTGATATGGTAGCTCATCGATCAACTTCTTCTACGCCGCAGACCATGAGGACTGCAATGACACATGAAGCAGGGGTTGGACCAGTGAAGCCGTCAGGGCAGGGACAGATGACAGAAGAACAGGTTGTGCGAACACAACCCGCGGCCATTGGCAACTTACCAGTACCCGTGGCAGCCGGGAACAACCAGATGGGAGGGTTTTGTTTGATGTCGCTATCAAGTTGGTGAAGGAGGGACGTGCTTTGCCAAAAAAGAAAAAAAATGAATATCAATACACTTGAAAGCGCCACATAAGATAGTAACGAGGTTGTGTCGGATTCGGAGTTAGGACCGGAATCACAAGCTATCAAGGACTTAGAATTGGGGGCCCAGTCCGATGAGGATCTTAAGAACAAAGTCAGTTTGGCGGTACCTTCGGGCAATCATCGTAAGACTAAGAGGGGTAACTCTTCTCCCGCGTTTAAGATGATGGAAAATTTTATGTTTTGGAATGCTTGTGGGGTTGGTAATAAGGCCACGAGGAGGAGGTTAAAAATATGATTGTGGAACATAAAATCAGAATTCTTATGATTGCGGAGCCTATGATTGATGCTAATAGATACATGGAGATTGGCAACACACTCAAATTTGGTGAATTTGTCTCGAATGCTGTGTTTGGGCGGCAAGATTTGGATTATATGGGATAACTCTCTTATCCTTTCAGTGGTGGATATGTCGGATCAGATTATTCATTGCCAGGTAACAGACTCTGTTTCAAGAATTTTTTTAATTTCTTTTGTTAATGCTAAATGCTCTGTGGATGAAAGAATGGATCTCTGGTCAAATATGGCCAATTTTGTTGCAAATCATGATACTCCATGGATGGTCGGAGGTAATGCTTTCGCTATGCATACCCTATTAGTAGAGCTTCAAATTTGACACGCCACTAATAACAATATGTAAAGTTAGAAGCTTTTTTGGGTTTATTGGGAAAAAGTTATGTCTTTCAAGATTCCAAAAGAATTTATCGTCAGCTGAGCTAGTACTGAAACAAATGGAATGGGACATCAGCTCCATGAAGATATGCTTGAGTTGGGGTGATAGATCGATAGTGTAATAATTATGTGCGCAAAATTCTTTGATTGTCTTGCTCTGTCCATACCCTTTGACTCTTTCAGCTTTTCTGTTTGAGCATGAAATTTTTTCAATCTCAAAGCTCAAACAATTATCATATTTGGTTTGGAGCTTGCTCCGAGGGGTTTTCTAAATTCTTCAAGTCTGAGTGCCTTTATCCATCACAAACAACACTTTTTTTTTGTCCAAACATGAAGATTTTTATTGAAGATAAGAAGAGAAATAAAATACAACCATTCCCTATATCAAGGAATGCCAAGACATCATGAAGGTGTCAAAAAACAAATTTCTAAAGAGATTACAAGCCGAACTCATCTTCCACAACAATTCTCTAATCTCGATGAAGATAAAGTGTTTCGATCTGTTAAGCCCTTCAAATATCCTCACATTTCTCTCTTTCCACACACACTACACGAACACATGAGGAATCTTATACCATAACCACTTCACGCGACGAGATGGACTAGCTTAAGACTACCAACTTAGTCAATCCAAAAGGGAACCTTGAAACATCAAACTCAGACAAAATCTTTAGAAATAACAAACAACACTATAATTTTCTAGAAATAACACAATCTTTAAAAATTGATAAAGTTTAACAAGATGACCACCCGATCTCAGTGAACAAATAATAAAGTTGATCGAAACGTAGACAATTAGACAACAAATGCGCTAGAAGAAGCTTATGAATAAGAACGGTCTAAAATTCGTGAAGAGTCTTCTTATTCCAAGAAAAGAATTATCCAATTTTTAACTTAGAGCATCTCTAATCATCCCCTAAAATAGCCAAAAGGGATTTTATAGATAAAATCCTCCCTCCAATCATCTCCCTAAATAATTCCCTATAATAGCTTCATCTCCACTTTTCCCTAAATTTAGGGGGAAGTTAATCATCCTCTATATCTCATTTAATAATATAATATTTTCAATATTTAATTTTTTAAATTAAAAAAATCAAAAATAAAAACAAAAGTATCTAAATAATATAGTATAATTAAAAACAAATTAATATTAATTTAAACAAAAGTAATTATTAATTCTAATTTAATAATAATAAAAGTATCATAGTAATTATTAATACTAATTTAATAATAGTATAATTAAAAAAGTAATCATCTAAATGATATAAAAATGAAGATATATTTAAATAATAATTAAAAAAGTAATTATTAATACTAATTTTTTTTAACTTTCAAAATTTTAATTAGTCAAATTTAAATTAAGTTAAAAATAATAATAATATAATTAAAAATATCTAAATAATAATATTATATATTTAAGTTGAAATTAATAATATTCAACATGTGTAAATGTATATAGTCACTAGGACCCAGTCAATCGTGGTGACTGTGATTGAGACGTGACGGCCCTCACAAGACTTTGTATAACTTATGTCATGCGTGATGCATAGTCACTCTAGCTCGTCTTCAATAAATAGCTAACACAACACATGACCAAAAACTCATCAAGCTCCATCACTACATTTTTGTGTACAAGTTCCGTTTGATCTTCATCCATGAACTTCACTAGTTATGGAAGTGAATTAGGGGATAAGTACCGGTCACATATACATGGAGAGGAGGAGAAAAAGACTGTGTGGAGATATGGTGCTCCTCCAACTATGATGTTGTCAACAACTCTTCGAACAAGGCAGAACTCAGGCATGTAGACACTACTTAATAATATCTGTGTATGACCATATATGTTTAAAAAACTAGATGCCTTTTCTTAAATCAAATTAAGAATATACAACTTCTGCATGATTTTACCATTGGAAATAGCAAACTGTTTGATATTCGCCAATCTCCCAAAATGCTTCCATCCGACCACTACACCAAATTGGCACTTTTGTAACATCTCTCAAAACAGTATCGCTTTTTAGATGTTACAATTCAACCAAACAATTTTAAATCAAAATTAAATTTAGTCAAAAAATGAAAAACAGTAACACAAAAAAAATGATACAATAAGTTGGATCACATGAATAGTATCACTTTTATATGATACTCTTCATGGTGATACTATTATTGTATCATTTGTTTGTGAAAATGTGTAAAGTTGTTAGGTGAATTGTTACACTTCAAAAGTGATACTGTTTTAGAGGGTGTTACAAAAATGCCAATATAGTGTAGTGGACAGTCAGCCATTCTTTGAATTCACTCACAGAACAGAACTAGGTGCAGCTTCTAGTAATTGATGAGTTGGAATAATCTCACCTGCCTCCCTCTATTTCAAGGGAGGGACTTTACCCATTCACGTACCTTATATATAATGCTACGATATATGTTACCACATATGCCAAAGCTACGTACCTTGTTTTAAGATCATATCAACATGCAGCAACAGCAAAATGATCTGAAGCTTGTATATTGTAGGAATGGGCAGAGGAAAGCTTAGAGGGAAGAGTGCAAAGACTCGTCAAATCATGGGAAATGGAAATGTTCCATAAAATACGTGCGGAGGATTACAAAACCATTAACCCAGACGTTTATACGGTCAGCCTCAATGGTAAGAACCTAGCTATTCTTTGTTGGTTAGGCTTAGAACTATATATTATGTAAAACGGTAACAGATTTTGGTGATAAATATAATAACCGATTATCTTGTATGTATGAATGCATGCAGGGCGACCACCTGTGAAGCTTCAAGATGTAATACAACTTGGGGGCTACAACAAATTACTTCAGACCTCTATGCCAGACAATTTACGTGGATACAATCCTTCAGTTGAGACAGTGGATTCGGCTCACAAGGCATTCACAACAACATTTCCCCGTGGATTTGCTCTGGAAATTCTTCAAGTTTATTCAGGTCCTCCCGTAATTGTGTACAAGTTTAGACATTGGGCATTCATGGAGGGTCATTTCAAAGGTCATGCCCCACTGGAGAGATGGTACAATTATTTGGGATAGCTATTTTTACGGTAAATTCAATTCTTGTCATAATATTAATCATCTATAGTACATGAGAGTGCTATTTTAACTAAATATCAGATCCTCTTTATCACCCATGGTAATGCTAATTGAGTTGTCAATGTTGTTTTATTTCAGGTTGATGGTTCAATGAAAGTTGAGAAGGTTGAGTTCTTCTATGATCCTGCAGAAGTAATTGGACCACTTCTCAAAGGTCCTTCCCTGGATGTTCCAGCTGATGCCTCCTCTTCAATTGCTTGTCCATTCTTGAGCAAATCTTGAATGCTAAAATGTGTAGGGTAATAAGAAGGGAAGAACTTGTGTATCTTACTTGGATGAAAAAACAAGCCAATATTTTAATTATGTTTAGATTTTGTTTTGATAATACTTGGAACTTGATTACTTGAGACATTTGATATAATAATCTCCTGTATAAATTCCAATCCCTGCACCATGGAAAACTTGAGATTTTAACAACAGTATTGAAGCACAGTTATAATAACTGTTCTATTGCTTTCTGGTATACAAACTGGTGTGTTTCTTTATAACTACCTAGCCCACGTTCTATGTAACTGGTGCCCATGTTTCTGTGGTATATTTGTTGTAACTGCTTTGGGTGTTTATGATATATAAACCCCATGCAATGTGTTTAATGATATACAATAATTAAGCAATTACTTCTCTCAAAACTGTCATGGTATCAGAGCAGTAACGACTCCAGCGAGTTCTTTTTTTTCTCTCCTCTCTTGATCCATAACCCCTCTTGAAAATATTCTGCATCATGGCTGAAAACACAACCAACAAAACCAATGTTTCACTCATTTCTTCTACTCCTTGCTTTGATGGAATTATCGCCATTAATGCCATTGCCCAACTACCTATCAAATTGAACAACAACAACTTTCCCTCCTGGAAAGCACAGTTTGACACCCTACTATATGGTTATAACCTCATGGGATTTCTTGATGGGAATAAGACATGCCCATCCAAGAAATTATTGCCGAAGATGGAACATCTATTTCAAATCCAGATTTTGCTATTTGGACTAGGCAAGATAAATTGCTCCTTCATGCAATCCTTGCATCTCTTTCAGAAGGAGTTGTGCCTTTGATTGCTGCTGCTACTTCTTCCCGTGATGCTTGGGTGAAGCTCCACAAGCTTTATGCTAACAAATCCAGATCACGGGTAATGAATCTAAAGGAGAAACTTACCAACATCACTTGCAATACCAGTTCTGTTGCAGAGTATCTTCAAACCATCAAAGGAATTGCTGATGAGCTAGCTCTCATTGATACTCATTTAAGTGATGATGATCTGACTATTTTTGCTCTCAATGGCCTTGGCAGCAGCTTTAAGGAGATTTATGCTGCAATAAGAGCCCAAGACACTCCTGTTTCGTTTGAAGAACTTCATGACAAGCTGGTAGAACATGAAGCCTTCTTGAAAAGAGAAGAGGTGGTGGCTTAAATGTAACTGTGAACAATACTCGTACAAGTTTTGGCAACCATCAATCTTGATATGGCAATGGGCAGAATGGAAATGGACTGGGAAGAGGTTCTTTAACAACCGAAATCACCAAGGAAGGAAGTTCAACAATAATGGTAACAATCAATTTCTGTCCAATGTTGTCTGTCAATTTTGTCAGAAAAAAGGGCACACTGCTAGACAATGCTATACAGCCAAGAGGCTCATGCAACAACAGCCAGAGGTTCATCAAACCTCTGTTGGGAACTCGTCTTCTTCAAACTGGATTGTGGACTCTGGCGCCTCTCATCATGTTACTGGGGATCTAACTAATCTTCCTCACCACCAGCCTTATGAAGGTCCTGACGACATTCTCTTGGGTGATGGTTCAGGCCTCAACATTACTCACACTGGTTCTTCTAAACTCCCTACTACTTCTAAGTCTTTTTGTTTGTCTAATGTGTTATGTGTTCCTTCAATTAAGCAAAACTTAATTTCTGTTTCTAAGTTTTGTAAAACCAACAATGCTTCTATTGAGTTTTTCCCTTCTTCTTTTGTTGTCAAGGATCTCAAAACGGGGGTGCATCTCACTCAAGGGCGGAGCAAGAATGATGTGTATGAGTGGCCTTGGCCTAACAAGAGAAATACAGCGGACACCTCTCCAAAACAAGCATGTGTTACATCACTTGCCAATTGGCATCATCGTTTAGGACATCCATCATCTCGTACTTTTCAGTTTTTAATTCGCAAACATAATCTTCAAATTTATCCTACTGAGTCATTCCACAGTTTCTTTTGTGAGTCATGTTTATGTAATAAAAGCCATAAATTATCAAATCTTATGACTAAAAAAATGGGCTGTTGCATGTGAGATTTTATCAGTTTAGCTAGAAGGAAGGTTTGAACAGTAATCACTTTGTCACAACATTCGATCATTAATGGGTATGAAGTCCATATTTTCTCACGATCTCGTGAGGAACCTTCAACACTCAAAATGTATTGGCAAAGATGAGGAGGAACTTACCAAAGATATTCATAAGCCAGCTAGTGTGGTTGCAAGGTAGCTCACTACTCCAAGACTCCAACAACTCTCTCTAAATATACACATTTAGTATTATCTTTTACCAAGTCATGTTGCGTGTGTTTACAAAATAGAAATAAAAAAAAAAAAATTGTTCTTCAAAGTTTTTATTATAGAAGAAGAAATCCATGGTAGTGCAATAGTTTTTATTATAAAAGTTCTTCAAAGTTTCCGATTGGACAATTTTGACAAATATTTTGGTTTTTCAGTTAACTATATAATTTTTGAACATATTTCAATACCTAACATCATAATAAATATGGTCTCATAGATCCAAGTCTAAGCTTTAAATTTTCTTAGTTTTTTAAAAGTCACAATTTTTGCTGAATTTAACCCACGATTTTGGACAATTTCGAAATTTTTTTTTTTGTTTCTGACTTGCAACATAATTTTTGCACCCATTTCAATACCAAACACTATAATAAGCATAGTCACATGGATTCAAATTTTCTTAGTTAAAAAAAAATTGGCTAAATTTCAACGGAACTAACGATTTTTGTCGATTTCAACAATTTTCTATTTTCTGATACGAGTATGGAATTTTTCCTCTCATTTCTTATACTTAACACCACAATAAGCATAGTCACATAGATCTCTTAGTCTTGAGCTTCAAATTTCTTGAATTAAGAATAGTATAAATCTCAGAAGGCGATTTGAGGGGCACTATTGGTAATTTTTTTCGACTTCGCATCTCCCAATCTTAGCCGTCCCAAGAAGTCTGGAGCAGATATGACCCATTGATTTATGCGGCGGCTAGGGTTCATGGAGGCAAGGATCATCTAGGACCTGCGCCGTTTTGTGCCGCTGTCGCCTTGTTTGGCCGTTCCTTCTTGGTCGCCTTGGTTGTTGCTTGGCTGGACTAACCAAACTCTGCCTGGACGGCCTGTTGCATTGCTCGTTTGCATTGTCTGGCCTGCGACTGGTGACTGAATCTTTGGTCTTCTAACGGGCTGGCAAGATCACTTTTCTTTGCAATATGATGTCTCCCCTAGCCGTCAACACTTCCTTTCCCCCATTGAGGGGCAAGGAACCCCCGGAAGAGTCTCCAAAGCTCTCTTTCACCCAAATAATTGAAAAAATTCTTGTGGATGGTGTTAAGGAGACACATGTGGAGGAAACGAGATTTCGGAAAGAAAGAGAGCCAACCATTGGGATCACGACATCTGATGAATCCCGTGGGGAGGCTTTCATGGAACAACACGTGATAGTTTTAAAGTTCTCTAGCTACCGGCCAACATTGGTCGATATTCGTGATTCTATTTATCGAACTTGGGGGATACTAGGTGACTTTTCTCTAGGTCTTCTTGACCAACGACACGTTCTCATCCGGCTTCAGTCTGAGGTGGAAGCAAATAAAGTCTTGTCAAGAGACTCGTTCTTGATCCGAGGAGTGCGCTTCAAAAGGCCTTTCGCTGGCATGATGGTTTCAGTCTGAAAGCAAATCCGGTCCTCGGTTCCACTATGGGTAGAGTTTGCCTAACTGCCTTTGCATTTATTTCTTCCTCTTCTTTTAAAAGCCTATTGTGATTCTTTTTGTGGTTTCTTACGCATGGATGACCATACTCATTGTTTATCACGTCCGGGTTCTGCCCGTGTTGCGTGGAGATGACTTTGGCAGAAAAGTTACCGAATATAATTTGGATTGATAGGTCAAATAATAGGGAATTCTGGCAAAAAATTGAATACCCGGGCTTCCAAATACTGTGACTATTGTTCTTTGCTAGGAACAATCATTGAAGAATTTTGCAGGAAAAAACTAGGTCTCAAGGGACATGTGAAAACATCCAACGTGGGGAAAGAAGCGAAGCATGAGAAACATAAGGTGGGAGACCAAGGTTATCAAGCAACAGTTTGTTCCAGTAGCAAATAAAAACAAAGGTGCAAAATCTGATGTGGGCACGAGCGGTTGCAAAAAATAATAGGGGAGAGGATATCAAGGAGGCATGAGTACGGAGAAGTTAGTGAACAAAGAACCGGTAAAGGTGGTGATGTCAAACAAATTTGAGACCCTTACAGAGATTATCGATGAAGATGAGGACGCTCAAGCGGATAAGCAACTGGTGGGTAAGAACATGGCTCATGACCATGCCGAGGTTATGCAAGAATGTACGGAGGAATGCCTCCTGGATGCAGGTTATACAATTTTAAAGATTGCAAATGTTATTGGAAATCAAGAACAACCGTTACAACAACAGGATGATGTCAATTCAGGGGTGAAGAGTAGTCACTTCGACGACACGTACAAAAACAATAAAGTTTTTTTTTTAAACATCAGCAACGTCGCAAGGTGCGGCAAGTGACTCAAATGGCGAGGGTCAAGTTGGGCAACCTGATACGGGAATGCAGTGAGTTGAAAGTGAAACGAAAGAGCAGTTGCAGCGCTGCTTTGCCCAGCCAGCGCTCGATTCGTCCTAGCCTGTGCCCTTCACCAAAACAGGGGAAGTGGCTTCGCTCCAGCCAGACCATTGTCCCATAACAGGGGACGTGTGTTCACCTCAGGCAGAGTCTGATTCGCTATTCGCAGCAGTTGGAGAATTATCTCCCGTACTTGGAGTGGTTACTGAATGGTAGCTCCTCGATCAGCTTCTTCTACGCCGCAGACCATGACGACTGCAATGACACAGGAAGCAGGGTTGGACCAGTGAAGCCGTCAGGGCAGGGACAGATGACAGAAGAAACAGGTTGTGCGAACACAACCCGCGGCCATTGGCAACTTACCAGTACCCGTGGCAGCCGGGAACAACCAGGATGGGAGGGTTTTGTTTGATGTCGCTATCAAGTTGGTGAAGGAGGGACGTGCTTTGCCAAAAAAGAAAAAAATGAATCAATACACTTGAAAGCGCCACATAAGATAGTGACGAGGTTGCGTCGGATTCGGAGTTAGGACCGGAATCACAAGCTATCAAGGACTTAGAGTTGGGGGCGCAGTCCGATGAGGATCTTAAGAACAAAGTCAGTTTGGCGGTACCTCGGGCAATCGTCGTAAGACTAAGAGGGGTAAATCTTCTTCCCGCGTTTAAGGATGATGGAAAATTTTATGTTTTGGAATGCTTGTGGGGTTGGTAATAAGGCCACGAGGATGAGGTTAAAAATATGATTGTGGAACATAAAGTCAGAATTCTTATGATTGCGGAGCCTATGATTGATGCTAGTAGATACATGGAGATGGGCAACACACTCAAACTTGGCGAATTTGTCTCGAATGTTGTGTTTGCGGCAAGATTTGGATTCTATGGGATAACTCTCTTGTCCTTTCGGTGGTGGATATGTCAAATCAAATTATTCATTGCCAGGTAACGGACTCTGCTTTAAGAATTTTTTTAATTTCTTTTGTTTATGCTAAATGCTCTGTGCATGAAAGAAGGGATCTCTGGTCAAATATGGGCTAATTTTGTTTCAAATCATGATACTCCATGGATGGTCGGAGGTGATTTTAACACTTATTTGCATTCGGAGCGAAAAAGTGGGGGGAGTTGAGCCGTCCCTGGCAAGCCATGTCACATTTCTCTAACTGTATTGAAAACAGTGGCCTAATTGATTGTGGATTCTCGGCGTCCTCGACTCACTTGGTGTAATAACAGGCAAGGCAATGAGCGTATTTAGGCCAGACTTGATAGGATCTTTGTTAATTCAGCTTGGTTGATAGATTTGGGTAGTCCTAAAGTGGGAACATCTCAGCAGAACTTTTTTCAGATCATTCTCCGTTGTTGGCTTCCATGCCAACTCAATCAAAAATCGGCTTTGCCCCTTTTCGATTCCTTAATATGTGGACAACTCACCCTGAGTTTCTTGATCTGGTTAAGGGCATGTGGTTGACTGACATGGGTACCATGAGACCCATTGATAGAGTGGATGCCAAACTTAAAATGACCAGACGAGCTCTTATACAGTGGAAATAGGACGGTATTTGGCAATGTGTTTAGCAGAATTCGAGCTTTAGAGGATGAAATGCAACAGTAGGAAACAACTCTTTTGGCGGGTTTTGCAAATATCAGTAATAATGGTCTAAATGTTGATGCTAATTGGGAATTTTAATGCTTGTTGTAATTTACATCGTTGTCAGGCAGAATATAGATTAGCTCTCCAATAGGAGGAGTTTTATTGGATTCAAAAATTAGGTGAAAAAGAGTTTAAGAGGGGGATGCCTACACCAAATACTTTTTTTGCTTCCACCAAGTCCAAACAAAAGCGCGAGCCATCAATCAGATTACTTTACCGTGCGGTAGGACTATTCCGAAACTTGGTGAGATTCTTGACAAAGCTAATGAGTTTTTTGTTAATCTGTTGTCTTCTCAAGGGACCTGTACGGTGGATACGGATTTGTTAAATTGTATTCCGAAGTTGATGAGTCCCGGTCAATGTGACACTTTGGTCAAAAGACCTTCTTTGGCGGAAGTGAGAAATGATGTTTTCAACATACCCAAAAATAGTGCGTCAGGTCGGATGGCGTTACTGCTGATTTCTTTCAGTCGTGTTGGGGGGTTTTGAGTATGGCTATTTGGGAGGTAGCTATACAATTTTTTGAAGGGGAGGCGATGCCGACTTCTTTTTTCGGCAAATTTCATGGTTTTGATTCCTAAAATTAAGAATCCAGGTTCTTTTTCTGAATTTCGCCCAATAAGTTTGTGTATGTGATTTATAAGATTTTCAGTAAAATTTCTGCAATAGACTGGTAGATCTCTTGCCAGTGTTGATTTCTCCAGTTGCAGGGAGCTTTTGTTAAAGGCGGGTTCATTGGTGAAAATATTGGCATAGTGCAGGAATTGATTGGAGACATTAACAGGAAGGTATTTGGAGGCAATGTGGTGCTGAAATTGATATGGAGAAAGCGTATGATATAATGAAATGGAACTTTTTGTTCGCAGTGCTTAAAAAATTTGGGCTTTACGGGGTAGAATCTGTCATCTCATCTCCAACTGTATAGCTTCTTGTGGTTTTTCGGTTTTGTTTCAGGGAGCCTACAAAGGTTTTTTCAGATCCACTAGGGGTTTAAGGCAAGGCAATCATCTTTCTCCATTTCTATTTATCATTGCCTCTGAAGAGTTGAGTAGAGGATTGAAAGAGACCTTTGATAAAGGAAAAATTGGGTATTATTATACACCCAGAATTGCAACCCTATTTCACACCTTCTGTATGCAAATGACACCCTTATTTTTTTAAATGGAAAAAAGTCATCCAATTATGGGATGCATGGAGTTCTTGCAACGTTACTGTAAGACCTTGGGGTAGAAAATAAATGAGGGCAAATCTCTTTTATTTTGAACAACAAGGCAGTCGAGGAAAGAATTGTGGTGTTAAAAAGTTGTACAGGTTTCCAGTTTAAAGATGCTCCTTTGAAATATTTGGGCGGGCCAGTGTTCCAAGGGAGAGTTAAAATTTCATACTTTGAATATTTGATTGCTAAAATTCAAACTCGTATTCAGGGATGGAAGGCAAAATTGCTATCTCCAGGAGGAAGATTAATCTTGATTAAACATGTCCCTAGCTCGATTCCAATTTATATTCTTAGTACCATGTGTGTACCTATGAAAGTTTTATCACGAATTAATAGTTTGTTGACGAACTTTTTTGGGGGGATTGTGAAGGAAGACTGAAGAAAAATGGGTGTCATGGGATAACATCTGTTTCCCATAGGAGGAAGAAGTTTTGGGAGTTAGAGACTTGACGGTTGTGATGAAAGCTTTTCGAATCAATTGCTCTTTGGAGACTAATTACTTCAAACTCTTTATGGGCTATTTTTATGAGGAGCAAATACTGGTTACTTGGAGTTGCGTTGAATAGTCAACTTGTGAAAGGTGGGTCTTCACCTTTTTTTAAGGAGATCATGCTTGGAAATCTTTTATTTTGAGTAATTCACTTTGGCGTATTGGCATGGAAAATATCCATTTTTTTGTGGAAAATTGGACACGGTAGTTTCATTCAGAAGGTCGGCGACATTGGTTAGTCAATGTTTTTGGCCTTCAGTTAGCGAGGTGATTTTAACAAATTTTGAATTGGTCCATCTAGATCTCAGAAGCTTGGCGTGCTGTCTTTTTGCAGATAGATTATGTGGTGAGGACAAGTGTGTATGGGTACCAAACCCGAATGGGCTCTTTTCCCTGCAGTTGGCCTATGAATGTTACGGAGACATGGGAAGGTTAATGCACTAAGTAAGACGATTTGGCACGACATTCTTCCTTCCAGAAATATCAATTTTTGTTTGGAAGTTACTCCGTAGAGGGGTGCCAGTGGATGGGGAATTGTACAGATGCGGTTTGAGTCTAGCTTCTAGATGTTGCTGTTGCAACTCGCCAAAGAGTGAATCTTTGAAACATCTTTTTTCTGGACGGAGAATTAGTGATGCAGGTGTGGAGCAACTTTGAACAAAATTTTGAAGTACACATAAGGAAATCAGCAGAAATCTCCAAGGTGCTCTTAATTTGGTTCAAGAGAGTCAGACAGAATTCACAAACATGTGTGTTATTCCTTCTTACTCCTATGTTCACTTTATGAGAACTTTGGAAACAGATGTGCAAATGTGTATATGAAAATGCTTCACCAAATCCTGCCTTTGTGATTTTGAATATTAGGCGTAATCTGCAATTAGCAAATAACTTTATAATTCCTAAACAAGTTAGTAGTAACAAGGCACCTTTACGGGCTTTGGGGTTGCATGTGCTCCCAGTTCGAAGGAAGTTAGTTAGAATTGTTTTTTGGCACTCCCCTCCGTCAGATTTTGTTGCTCTTAATGTGGATGGATCCTCTCGTAAAAACAAGGCATCTGGCGGTGTGATCATTAGAGACTCTAGGGGTTTCTGTGTTGTGAGAAAACAACTATTTTTCGGTACAGGATCCAACAATAAAGCATAAATTTTGGCTCTAGCTGAGGGCCTCCGCCTTTGTCTCGCATTGGGTTTCAGAAAGGTGGTAGTTCAAACGGACTCGGAACTTGTTTGTGGCTGGTTTAAGGAAACTTTGAAAATCCCTTGGCAATTGGAGAATACCTTGAAGGAAATTAAGTTGTTAGCGGCGATAATGACGTTAGATTGCCAACATATCTATAGAAAGGCGAACACGGTGGCGGATGCGTTAGCGGATAGAGCACAACGAGACTATAGGACTGTTTCTTTCGATGGGATGATTTTCCTAGAAGAGTGGCAAGATTGATTGTGCTTGACAGATTGCATACGGCGTACATTCGCCACGGGGAAGAGTAGAGTTACCTGTTTTTTTAGCGGCTCTGACTGATCTTGCGGTAGACAGGGTCTGGAACAGCTGCGAGGAACATGTTGGGGCGTTCGGTGGTGTCGAGACTGAGTTTTAGCTGGGGCGAGATGCTGGACTGTTTTGCGTCATGCTGCCTGGTCGGTAAGCAGCACTCTGTAGGAGATGCAGGGGTGAGGCTCACATTGCCTGCAGGAGCTACATGAACGGGGTTTCTCTCTCTGCGAGGTGCTCTCTGCCTGGGCTCTGAAAGAAACACTCTGTTTGGCCAAGTACCGGTTGGAGCTGCCGATGCGAGGATGCACACACAGCCGGTGCACTCTGATTTCTCTGTTTTTTCATTCTGTTTTGGCTTTGCTTTCCGCAAATGTGCCAATTCAGTTGTTGGTGGTTGTAGTAATTTCAATTGGGCATAAGGGCTTCTGTCCAACTTTTTATTTGGTTTTAACAAGGGTAAAGTCGTAATGTACCCCCCGTCTTGATTGTAACTCAATTTTTTTTTATAAGTAATAAAGGTGTGACATTCCATAGTTGCCCCTCCCCACTGGAGGTTTAATTAAAAAAAAAAGCTTCAAATTTCTTAGTTTTTTTTTAAAATTAAGAATTTGGCTAAATTTCAAAGGCTTAAAATCTCTCGATTTTCGTTGTAATCGTATTAATTTTTGTTCCTGTATTAATACCTAACTTCGAAATAAACATAGTCATATAAATCTTAGCTTAGAGTTTTAAATTACCTTAGTTTTTTAAAAATAAATTTTTTTGCTAAATTTCAACAATTTGGAATAAGAAATTTGGCTAAATTTCAAATGCTTTAACTCAGGATTTTTGTCGATTTCAACAACTTTATTGTTTATGAGACGACAGCTGAATACAATTTTAAATTTTATTAATATTTTAAACGTGAAACTTTTTATTCAATTGCAAAGGGTTTCGACTTTCAACAATTTCGAGAGTTTTTGTTTCTTAGATAACCACATAAATTTTGCTCTCATATTAATACCTTACGTCAAAATAAATATAACTACATAGATCTTAGCCTAGAGCCTTAAATTACCTTATTTTTTGCTCAATTCCAAATACAACGATTTAGGACAATTTCGACAAATTTTTTTGTTTCTAAGTCAATAGTATAATTTTGCTCATATTTCAATACCTAACGTCATAATAAATATAGTCTCATAGATCCAAGTCTAAGGCTTTAAATTTCTTAGTTTTTTTAAAAGTCACATTTTTTGCTCAATTTCAAAGGCTCACAATTTTGGATAATTTCTGAAGTTTTTTTTTTTTTGACTTACCACATAATTTTTGCTCCCATTTTAATACTTAACACCACAATAAGCATAGTCACATAAATCTTAATCTCGACCTTCAAATTTTCTTAGTTTTATAAAATTTAAAATTTTGGCTAAATTTCAAAGGCTTTAACTCACGATTTTTGTCGATTTACAACTTTCTTGTTTCTGAGACAACCGCTGATTTTTCCTCTCATTTCAATACCTAACGTCACAATTAACAGAGTTATATAAATCCTAGTTTAAAGCTTTAAATTTTATCAATATTTTAAAAGTGAAAATTTTTGCTCAATTGCATAGGCTAAACGACTTTCGACAATTTCAAAAGTTTTTGTTTCTTAGTTAATCACATAATTTTTTCTCCCATATTAATACTTAACGTCGAAATAAACATAGTCATATAGATTGTAGCTTAGAGCTTTAAATTACCTTAGGTTTTTTAAAATAAATTTTTTTGCTCAATTTCAAAAACTAAAACCCACGATTTTAGACGATTTCAACAATTTTCTTATTTGGGGGACAACCGCTAAATATTTGCTCCCATTTCAAGACCTAACGTCACAATAAACATAGTCACATAATGTCACAATAAACAAATTTTTGGGGGACAATTTAGAAATTTTTTTGGTTTTGAATTAACCACATAATTTTGCTCCCTTATCATTAATAACGTCACAATAATCATTGATGATATACATCACGAAAATACAATGCTCAATCTATTGAGCCAGCTCATCGGGCCCAGAAAGAATAAAAGCCAATTACAGAGACCCAAACTAGGTCCACCAATGAGAAGACATAAACAGGGCCCGAATCCAGGCCCAAAGGAATCGAAGCCCGAGTCCAGGCCCGACATGAGTTCTCTCATAAATAAGAGGAATGTTGCACCCAAAAATAGTCGTGGAGGGAGTTACGCCTCCACGAGCACATCTCCATTAAGAAGGAAACTGTTACAAAAAACATCTTATTTTGTTGCACCTCATATGCTTAAGTCACGTAGAGAGTTAACCTCGACCATTATAAAAGGTAAAGAGAACATTCGACACATGTATGGAACTTTAACCAAGTTTTATCCAGATTTACTTCCTTCTTTCAACAGAGTTACCGACTTAAGCATCGGAGTACCTTCGGCCACCAAAAAGGTGGTCTTTGGCAGTCTAACAATGGTTTTGCAGGTCAAACTCACAGGATGATGATTTTTGGACGCATCAGTTTGGCATCGTCTGTGGGGAACGGCGATTTTCTCTTTTCAAATATAAAACACATAAGTGACAAAGCTCACCACAACCTAAAGAAAGATCAACAGGGCCATCAGAAGGAACGATGCAGTCTACAGACCCACAATCCAGTAATGATCACAACATCTCTCCCGCCAACGCATCATCGACGGCTCAAGCAGAAGATGGGTTTGTTACAAGAAACTCATTCATCCTGATCCCAATATCCCACTCTAAATTGGGATCAAGGTGGGTTTGATCAAGCCCAAAATGACCCGAAAAATCGAGATGATTAGGGATCGCAAAATGGGATGCCCACCCCTACTTCCAAAGGTGCATCACACTTATAATGCTAAAAGACATTTTTTTTAAGGCAATAAGACCTTAATATGTCATTTTTTTTAAAGTGTCCTGTCACACTCATTTTGCATGAACTAATTGATGAGGGAGATTCAAGTATTCAACTGGGGACTCAAATTGTGAAGTTTGGGACAACATGAATGAGTTTTATACATCTTGTTTGTAGAACATCAAATCCAATTAACTTCCATAATGTAATTTACACCTAGTTTTAACAAATGAATGAAATAATTTCAATTTTCTCAACATGTAATCAATCAAGAATGAAGGCCTAGCTAGTTCACAAGCCTGCAGTTCTTCCTAATCTCTCCTTTTCTGCCTGTAACAACATCGATAGATCCCATACGTACCATTGCAGATGCAAACTTTTTAGCCCACATCGAAGAGTGTCTTGCATTGTTCCTTACAATCCTAGATGTCAAAGGACTATCATGAAGCGTTTGATCTGAAGTTAACAAGCCTCTTCGGTTCATCAACTCTTTATAGTACGTATTGTCTAGCCTATTTGGCGTCACAATCTCAAGTGGCACAGTAGGGTCTCGAGTATTAGCTGCATTACTAGATGGTGAAGGACACTTAGTTCTTAACAATGCCGCGTACCTCCTATCCAATGAAGGGTCTGGTTTATTCGTAGAGTTGAAGGCGAAGGCACGGTCTGAGAAAGAAGAACAATGTGAAACTCCAATGGAATGTGCTCCAGAGAGTGTCACCATTTCGTCTAGGGTCAATCCTTTCCCCGCAAAGTCCTTCTGGATTTGTTTGGCATTGGAAAAAGGAGATGGGATGTTTTGAAGTACTTCATCCTCTATAGAGACACGTCCATCACGTCGTCCTGTTGGGACATCGTAAATTATTCCACCGGCCTTGTATGCACTATCACGAGCTGCGAACGCAAGGATGTCTGAGCATGAAACTGTTTGTGGACATGCAGCTTCAATTTCAGCTTTAGCCTCATCAATCACCTCGAATCCTCGCAAACTCGGGTTATTAACTACACTTTCTTTCTCTGCGGGATTTCCTGGCGTTGAGTCTAATAGTACTGATGCATCACAACCCTGAAATAATAAGATCAGATGATTGATTAATTATAGATTGACCAAATCTTACTAAGCTTAAACATGTCGAAGTTGACATTTTTATGTTACCAAAATACCATAGATTTCATATTATAAGTTATATCATCATATCAAAGCCCATTTTCGATAAATATTATAGGTTATTTATGAGATAATAATCTAGGAATATAATACTTAGATAAAAAAAATGAACTTACCCTGACGAAACAATCATGGAAGTGCATCCTAATTAAACCAGCTGCAATGCCTGGATTACGCGATACTGCTTTGTTTACTGCTTTTCTCACTATAAGTTCTGCAGATGGACATGTCGAATAATAGAATCCAACCTTAAGAGATGTCGACGACGCCATTGCTATCATAGAGATGATTAAGAAAATGATCAATGCATTAGTCTTCATTGTGAAAGACAGAATGATATCAACAAATTCTATAAATGAACTTGCTGAATGAGATTGAATGTTAAGCTTTGGTTGCAAGTGTGTGAGTTAGACACAATGAAATGGAAGCTAGAGTTGGATATGAGATTTGATTGATTGTGTAAATGGGCATTTATAGAGAGGGGTGGTGGATAAGAAAACGTGTGAAGCAGAGTAGCTTGTTTAAATTTGAACATTTCTCTTCCGAGTAGCAGAGTAGCTTGTTTAAATTTGAACATTTCTCCTAATTAAGTTGTTTAAATTTGAACATTTCTCTTCCGAGTGGCAGAGTAGCTTGTTTAAATTTGAACATTTCTCTTCCGAGTGGCAGAGTAGCTTGTTTAAATTTGAACATTTCTCCTAATTAAGTTGTTTAAATTTGAACATTTCTCTTCGGAGTAACTTGTTTGTTTAAGTTGTTTAAATGTGAATTGGAGACATTTTTTTAGGCATTGGTGAAATGTCTTTTTGTGTCCTTGGACTTCTGTGTATATAATGTTATCAAGGGTTAATTCGATTTATGTGTTTTATTCACTTTGGGGAGTTTTTTTACAACTTTGATATACAAATAAACACTTTGGGGATTTTATCATTCTTTCAAGATCACTCAACATCACCCGGCTGATTGTAAAACTTAATTTCTTAGTACTTTCGTAAGATGAAAACAAAATTTTACCGTCTTTTACATAGCGTACAACAGGGTGGTAATGCAACAGGTTGGGGTGCATCCAGTGATGAACCTCGATAATGCATATTCTGATTTAAATCAGCTAGGCCTGCATCCATATTCGAGATGTATAAGAACTCTCCGACCACTCATTTCGATAAGTAGATTTGGTATTAACATTTTGGAGCTGCAATTTAGAAATTAAATAAGTAAAGTATATTAGAGTATATAGGATTATGGGATTGTGATATATGCTTATTCTAAACAAAACCAATTATAAGCTAAGTCAAATGTAGTCTAAATTCATGAATACGAGAGTCGAGTAAGAAATTATAATTAGGTTAGGTGGAATACCAGTGATTTGTTGTCCAAAATAAAAAAATATAAAAGACATAAAAGCATAACCATTCATGGATTGTACTTGAGACAGAGTCACTGTCTTCGATCAAGTCTCTCTCTGTGAATCACTGGGAGCCGCCCTGATTCTAGAGAAACAGGAAGGAAGGTTTGAACAGTAATCATTTTGTCAAAACATTCATGATTTGGTACGAAGTCAATATTTTCTCACCATCTACTCCTTCAAAATTTTGAGTGAGAAACCTTCAACACTCTCAAAAATGCACTGGCAAAGATGAGGAGGACCTTGCCAAAGATGTTCAAAAGCCAGCTAGTGTGGAGTCCTGTGGACTGTGTGGTTGCAAGGTAGCTCACTACTCCAAGACTCCAACAACTCTCTCTAAATATATACATTTAGTATTATCTTTTACCAAATCATGTTGCGTGTGTTTACAAAATAGAAATCAAAAAAAAAAAAATTGTTCTTCAAAGATTTTATTATAGAAGAAGAAATCCATGGTAGTGCGTTTCTGACTTTGGGCTATTTTTGTGTATGAGTTTACTGAGCAATACATATTCTGGTGGGTTGGGAGTCAACTCAAGTTCTATTAGTAGTCTCGCAATAACGCCCAATCGATGCAGCTGAGATCCAACCCAATAGCAGGATGGTTATTCGATTGCATATATGTTGCAATGATCCCATCCCGATGCCTAACTCGAACCTTGATCGAGCTTAAAATTTTTAAACCCGTATTACTGGAAAAAACAAGCTTACAAACACTTTGACACATTGGAACAATCTACATTTTCCTAAAAGTTCATAAACGAAGAGAACAGCTAATATGTAAACCAAGAAGACCTCAGTTTACAACCCTGCAATTCTTCATGGTCTCTCCTTTTGTTCCTGTGAGAACATCAAAGGCTCAAATCATCAGCTCTGAAGATTGGAAAATTAAAATACCAAATGAACAGTCCTCGTTCATCTCATGATCTGAAAAGGCTCAAAGTAAGCCTAACCATTTTGCTTTGGCAGCTAAAATTTCATTCACTCTTGAAACCACGCGATAAGATGATTTAACTGAACAAACAATGGGTGACACTTACCCAGGCATGGTACAACCAAATAAAATGTTGTGCAAGAATGCATCAAAAACATAACTGATACTGGCACACTTAAGATTATAGTATACACAAGTTATAAAAGTAATTTCTTTCAACCAACACCACTACCAAAAAATTAACTCAACCTAGGAAGTCTACTTGTCAAGAGTGCTTGAATAGGTAAGCATACTCAGGGAAGACATTCACGAAACCTGTTATAAGTTGTGTTGGCAATGGTTGTCCATTAACAAGAACTTGATTATATTTCTCCATCAAAGAGAATGCAACTTTTTGTAGGTCGATTTCACCTAACATACCTGCAGTCCCACCAGGAAAACATCAAATAATAATGATTAAACTGCTGATTTCAGAACATAAGTAAACAGGTCTACAGAAAGCAGAGGATTAGAACTGAATGGCTACAAAAATGTGCTGCAGTCTATTGCTCTTAAAAAAGCCACCATCAGTGACGCAAGTACAAATTTTCATATGAACCATTTAAGCTCAATTTAGCCACTTCCATTATTACAAAGCACTAACTTTTCTCCTACTCTCCAAGTACTCTCAGTTTCTTGGAGTCTCTCACACTCAATTTTCCACGCAGTTGATGCTTGCAAGATCTATTGCAAGTACAATCAACTCATCTCGCAAACACATATCTGCCTAACTTTGATGATTATGTGCAAGGTCACCAACATTACTCAGGTTTTATCATAAATCAAGAACAACACATCTCTTCTCACATTCATATCGCATATGTGCAGCCAATCAATTATGTTATTATTCAAGGAAAAAAAAAAGAGCTTTGCTACAGAGCGAGGGAGGGAGCGAGGGAAAGGGGGCGAGGGATGGGTGGTAACCACCCATCCGCCTCGAGATAAGCACATCAAATTTGAAATATGCAATGCCGCTTATCTCGAGGCGGATGGGTGGTTTCCACCCATCCCTCGCTCCCTCCCTCGTTCCCTCGAATTTTTCAAAAAAAAATGATACATCTTTAGCCTATGTTTCATAATCAGCAATTCATAATACAGACTTTTCAATGATGAGAGAATCCACAGCGTGCTTGTTTATGGATATTGGCAAAAGTAAAATAATGAGTGATTCTACGTGACGAGGAAACCAGCGAGGAAAAGGAGGTGGCGGGGGGTGAACCATTCACCCCTTCGGGATGCGCGCGCCAAAAAAGTGGGCACACATCTTGAGGGGGGTGAATGGTTCACCCCCCGCCACCTCCTTTTCCTCGCTGGTTTCCTCGCCCACTTCCTCGACATTTAGAATTTATGTAAAATAATAGCAGTGAAAGCTATGGAAATAATTATAAAGTATCAAAGTGCTGTATCACTATCATGTTCTGTCAATATGCTGGCATAATGACGTATTTACGATGTATTTGTGTATTTTATCTTTGAAAAGGAATGTCTTCCACTCAAGAATTGATGAATCATTACGAGTGTAGGAACCTAGTATCAATTATCAAGGTTCTAGAGAAATTTTAGTTCACTGCAGTGATCACATGTTGATATCATGTGATATATCAGCCAGTAGAAAACCTGATAACTTTGTAAGATCCGGCAAGAGTTGGGATGTATCCAGATATATCTCATATCTTGACAATATCTTCATCCAAATTTCTGACAAACATCCCAATATATCTTGATACGTCTGTGATGTGGATCAGTAACAGGTCCTTGTTATCATTGTAAAAATTTTGCTTTAATAGTGGCCTTCATAAAAAAAAAATGGCCCTAGCGGTTACGTTGTTTGACTTGTAATTGCCCGATCACTTTGCCTGCAAACCCTTTGTAATGTATCATCTCAATGGGAAAAGAACGGATACGAGACCAGGCCTAGGTTTCCCCGCCTAGAGGCGCTGCTCTGCAAAACGCCGACACACCACCGTCATTACCACTACATCACGCCTCGACAAATCACTGCTGCCACAGCAGAGATTGTTTTTTTTAGTGGTGGGCGGCTCCTTTTTTATTGTGGGAAAGATCTGTCATCTGTAGGGGTTCTGTTACCCAGCTTCGTAGCAGTCTTCGATACAACACAGCCGCCTCTACAAACTTGATGTAATGTCAGGGCCACAGCCGACATCCCCCATCCCTTGGGTCCTGGACATGGGGAAGCAGCGGCTGCTCCTAAGCCCTCCTTCGCCCAGATTTTGGGAAAAATTTTGGTTGCCGATACTGTGGAGACCCCGGTCGAAGGAACTCGTTTCCGCAAGGAGGGAGCACCAGCCATCGGAATCACGGCAACGGATGAAGTACGGGGAGAAGATTTCATGGAAAAACATGTGATTGTTCTAAAATTCTCCAGTTATCGACCTCCCTTCATTCGAGACTCCATCCACAGAACTTGGGGAATTTTGGGTGATTTCTCGCTTGGCTTACTCAACCAACGACACGTATTGGTCCGACTTCAATCTGAGGTGGAAGCAACGAAAGTTCTGTCGAGGGATTCTTTTCTGATTCGGGGTGTTCGTTTTAAGGCTTTCCGTTGGTATGATGGTTTCAGTTTGAAGGAAGATCCAATCTCAGTGCCTTTATGGGTAGAGTTACCTAACTTACCTTTGCATTTATTTCACCCTTCTATTTTAAAAGCAATTGTGAATTCCTTTGGTGATTTTTTGCGGATGGATGATCATATTCGATGCCTGTCACGCCCAGGCTTTGCCCGTGTTTGCGTGGAGATGACTTTGGCGGCGAAATTACCATCTAGAGTGTGGATTGACAGGGCCAATAATAGGGGTTTCTGGCAGAAGCTAGAATATTCAGGCTTCAAATACTGCAATTTTTGTTCATTGATAGGGCACCAAGAGGAGTTTTGTAGGAAAAAGTTAGGTCTTAAGGGCGGAGGGAAAGCCGTTGATTTAGGAAAAGCAGAGAAGGTGGCCAAGCCAAAGTTTGAGTCTCACACTATCAAGCAACAATATGTACCCGTTATCAATAAGGCTAAGCATCCCAACCCCTCAGTGGGTCCGAGTGGAGCCAAGAATAGCCAGGGAGTGGAAATTAATGAGGAAGTTGGGGAGAAGAAGTCGGCGGCCATGGATCCGGTTAAGGTGGTGTTGTCCAACAAATTTGAGTTTCTTTCGGAACCTTTTGACGTCGGGGAGAGTGAGCAGCAGGAACATGCAATTGCCGAGCATGGTCCAGATTCTACGGAGGAATGCCTACTTGAGGCGGGGTTTACGATTGCGGAGATTGCTCAGGTTACCAGAAATCAAGAACAACTGTCAACACATAAAGATGTAGTAACTTCAGGGGTGAAGAGTAGTCGCTTCGACGACATGGCTGGTCAGGAACCATATGAGGAACGGCAGCTACGTAAGACTCCTAAATCAGCGATTCCAACAACATTTCAGTAGTCAAATGAATCGCCAAAAAAGAGCTTGCTTGCCCTGTTTCAGTTGGGAAGACTGGAGATACGCAGGTTATTACGGGCAAGGCGACTTTAGAATGTGCGACACCTCAAGAAAATAATAGCAGTTTGATTGATAATAGAAATCAAATCGTCGCCCAAGCTGGAACAACTATTTTAGAATTAGATGTTGTTGATACGTCTAAGGAGCAGCAGAGTTTGGCTGCTGTTGTTAAGGAGCAACAATTCAAAGAATTCAGGGATGATTGTAGGGTTGCAGGTTACTCACCCAATGGGATTGAAACAGCGATTCAAACTGCGGATTCAGACGCTGAAGTAGCAGCAGAGCCAGGTCTGTCTACCCCCATATCTAACTCAGAGGAAAACCCAATGCAAGTAGTGGAGGTGCTTCTCGCGATCGCTGGTTTAGGAGGACTGGGGGAAGATCCCATAACGCTCATGGCTTGCCTAAAACCCCAAGACGTTAAGGCTGTGCAATCAGAAATTGCACGCAGAGGCAGGGATGCAGTGGTCGCTGAAATTCAAACTTCACTTGAAAAGGAAGCAGCAAAGGTGCAAAACACTAGTGAAGAGGAACGCGAGGTTACCACAATACAGACTCCCACGGCAGATGTTCCTCGAAGGTCTTCTCGAACCAAGAAGACAAATCCTAAATTCAGGTAACTGATGATGATAATACAAGTAGAATGCAAATGTTTATTAGAACCTTGTATGGATGCTAGATTAGTGCTAGCATTCCATGATTTTTATATCAGAATTCATTGTGGTTCGTATCCTTACGACGACTTCTCATACATCCTGGAGCCCACATTAGGTATAAAATATAAATCACGTCATGAGAGTGATTAAAGGATTTTTTTTTTTTTTTTTTTTTTAAGAACATCCATTTTATTCATATAAAAATCCACGCCCGAAGGCTACATGACTGACCCAATAGGGTTAACTAAAAAGCCGAAACAAAGCCTCACAAAAGATAGGATGCACCAATCAATCTTTGTACCTTTTGGTTTCTATCCTCGTTCTATTGGATTTACGAGGACAAATGCTGATATCTTTGGTGTGGCGCCTCTTATTCATCTTTCCGTCTGACATAGCCCCTAAAGCCAAATCACTGTTCGCTACCTGTGGATCAAGCTCAGGTTCTGAGTTGACGTCATCACTATCCTCACTAGAACTTTCGAGTATACTGAGGTCATAAGTCGGTGGTCGAAGTAACCTATTTTCTCTGAACAAAGATATAGCCTGATTCAAATTTTCTCCGACTCTTTTATAATCCGGGGAGGATTTTATAGCATATTTGTCAAAATGTCTCTTTAACCTGAGAAGAGACTGCAAATCATCATCCGAATATTCCTGCACTTTCTGACCCTGTATAGCATCCCCTAGCTCTGTGCTAGTAGCACCGATAAATGGGTTGCAGGGCGCTGGCTGAGGCGAAGCCTCGACCCCTGTCTTGGTACAGGACGTAGGCTGGGGCGTAGCCACTTCCACTGCCTTGGTGTGGGGCGCTGGCTGAGGCGAGACTCTGTTCTCTGGTGTGGTGCATGGCGCGGCAATGGCCAGGCCGCGTCCACAACCTTGGTGGATGGCGCTGGCTTGGGCGAGACCATGGCCTCTGGCTGAGGAGAAATCATGGCCCCTCTTGAAGGGTAGAACACTGGCTGCTGCGACCCTGAAACAGTCTGCCCAATCTGAGTTTCACATGTGAAATCATTCGTCACAGTTTGCGACGCTGCACTTTGAATAGAAGGATTGTTCTTTGTTTCCGGATTTATCTCATCTTCGTGTGGGGGTAACTTTTTTTGTTGTCCAAGAACATTATCAATTTCTGAAGTTGTATACCCCGCCTCTAATAGGCATTCCTCCGTAGACTCATGCTGGACCCCGGTTTTAGCATGCTCTAATTTGTGACCCGCTATTTGTAATTCCGCTGGAGGACCTTCATCTTCCTCAATATTCTCCATCAATGCCTCAAATGTGTTGGACAAACACACCATTACCGGATCAATGGCCACCTGCTTTCTATCCCCGACTCCCTCCGAAATCTCCTCGCCTGTGCTATTTTTTGTGCCACTCACACCCACTTCCGATTTCGAAGAATTTCCTTTTCTGATCACTGGAACATATTGTTGCCTGGTATTGTTACTTTCGGTCTTTGATTTGGCTACCTTCTCAACATTACCTAGTTTCGAAACCCGGCCACCGCCCTTAATGCCTAGCTTCTTGCGACAAACACTTTCCTGATGCCCGAGCAAGGAACAAAAGTTACAATATTTGAAACCTGGGTACTCAATCTTCTGCCAGAAACCTCTATTATTGGCCCTATCAATCAATACTCTGTTTGGTAATTTGTCCGCCAAAGTCATCTCAACACACACGCGGGCAAAGCCCGGGCGCGATAAACATCTAGTATGGTCATCCATTCTTAAAAAAACACCAAAAGAATTGACAATTGCTTTTAAAATAGGGGGATGAAAAATATGTAAAGGTAAGTTAGGCAACTCTACCCACAGTGGCACCGATATCGGGTCCTCCTTCAGACTGAAACCATCATGCCAGCGGAAAGCTTTGAACCGCACGCCACGAATCAAAAAAGAATCTCGCGACAATACTGTTTTTGCTTCCTCCTCCGATTGAAGACGAACCAAAACATGCCGTTGATTGAGTGAGCCAAGCGAAAAATCGCCCATAATTCCCCAAGTTCTGTGAATTGAGTCCCGAATGTCTTCCAATGTAGGGCGGTAGCTAGAAAATTTTAAGACGATAACATGTCGTTCCATAAACTCCTCCCCGCGGACTTCATCCGTTGTCGTAATACCAATAGCTGGAGCGCCCTCTTTACGGAATCTAGTGCCTTCAACCGGAGTCTCCACGACGTCGGCCACCAGAATTTTTCCCAAAATTTGTGCGAAAGAGGGCTTAGCCGCGCCTTCGACGGGGCCCCCATTAGCAGATCTCCCCATCAGGGGAGGAGGGATGACGGCAGGAGGCGCCGACATCACATCCAGTTCGGAGCCAGTGTCGAAAAATCAGGGAAATACGAAACGGTACAAAACCTGTCACTGAGTCGTACCAAAAACCGAGATACCTGAATCGTATCGGCGGCTGAAACGAAACAACTCTGTAGCCGAAATGCGGGCACCAGAGCTGTGCCTCGACAAGAAGGGAACAGAAGCACGAGTTGGCTTTCTGAATCTGTTCGATAAGAACCTGAAAACGTCCAAAATCGACCAAAGTCGGCCAGTATCAGCGTGTCGCGACCAGAGATACTTTGTTTGGCCGGCAACGGCCGGCAATGGGATGGTGCGCCGCCTAGGGTTGTCACAGTGGAAGCCCTAGCCGCCACCAGTCGATGGCTAAGATGCAATCCCACAAATGAGGGACGGGTGAGATTAGATTTCGGTCAAGGACCGAAATACCCCCGAAATCGCCCTGTTTTTCTGCTCTCCCTCAATTCTCCTCTCATCGTGATTAAAGGATTGATTGGTACTTATGAGGAAGAAAAGTTATGGCAGGTCTATCATGCAACTACTTTAGTAGCAGAACACTTTGCAGGGTTACTCCCCAACTTGGAGACGGTGATTCTATAACTAATTAGGTTCTTAGTTGAAGATTTGAAGCAAGTTTATTGTCCTGTGGATGCTGTAACGAGTGAACGTATGAGTGATTGTAAACTTTATCATCCTCTTTTTTCAAAAAAAAAATTATTTTTTAAGAGAGTGTTATAACAATAATTATTTATTGCAGTTTTTTTCACATTATTACATTTTATAAGGTTTGGAGAATAAATGGAAGGCAGAGACAAATGCTACTCACACTTTTTATAATTTATCAATGTCTCACCAAATTGTTTCACAGTTTCAGAAAATTAATCTCAATAAGTCACCTATACTGCACAGATGAGGGCGGAGGTCCAAAGAAAAACCAACCAATTGGTATTTTAGATATAATAAGCAAGTTACACAGAAACCAAGCGTGTTGAAATCTGGATTGAGGCACATGATTACTCATAAATGGTATCCCAAGCATATTGTCATGTCATTCTCTCAAGATAAGAAAGATAAAAGACATAGGCAACCAAACTACTGATTTTGACTTACCTAAGTCAAGCTCTTGATCCTGGTCATCAATATCTCCTTCCTCCAAATCCGCCCCATTTTCCAAGTCTGCAGCTTCTTTGGCATACCTCTCTAGAAATTCTTCCTCAATTTCTACATGTTCATCATCATCGTCTTCAGAATCTTGAACAAGTGAACATATAAATAGAATACTGTAACTTTTGATGAAGGTAAGCAATATGCTCAGAAAAATAGAAGCTGCTGTTGGATGGCATTACTAAGTACTAACTATCAATTTGCCACCTTTGCAACATCATTTCCTAATTTTCCTGAAATTACCAAGTTTTCACACTATAGTGATTCACTGTTCCTAGATAAAGCAAATATTATACAAGTAAGGATCATATGATAAGTTTCATTAGTATAAATCTCCTAGGTGGTAAGAAAGTAGATCATAGCCCTAACAGTTAGTTTGCAATACATATGAACTCATTGATAGACATACCTTATAGCTTACTGAGGTGAACATTTAGTTTTTGCACACCAAAACACATAATAAAAATGATGGATGTTATATGTCATACCTCATCACCATTAGTATCTTCATCTTCTTCATCATCCTCATTTTCATCCTCTTCCTGAACTTCTTTAAGACGTATAACCACCTTTATCAGTGAAACAAAACAGTTTCGTACCAGACTAGACCCTGGATTCCCACTGGGTCTCAGCAGCCGTTCAACCACTTTCGCCAGTCTCATCACTGAATTATAAATTTATAATAGCATAAATAAGTGGATGAAAAGGGTCTGCAATAATACCCTTAGTTTCATGAAAAAATCTAATTGTCGAGGGAATGGGAGAGGAAAACAACGAGGGAGGGAGAGAAGAGGGAAGGGGGGACTGTCCATCCCCTCGAGATGTGTGTCGTCATTTTCCTTGTGCGTATTCCGAGGGGGATGAACGATCCCCCCTCCCTCGCTGTTTTCCTCACCCATTCCCTCAACAATTAGACGGGTTGTAGTTTCATACATATAAATGATACAATGGATGGAAAATTTTGTCAAAGAGTTAACATTAAGAGCACTTCTACATGGCGAGGAAACGAGCGAGGGGAGTGAGGTGGAGGGGGGCGTTCACCCTCTCGGGATGTGTGCCATCATTTTTTGCGCGTGCATCCTGAGGGGGTGAACAGTCCCCCAACCCCCCCCCCCCTCCACCTCACTCCCCTCGCTCGTTTCCTCGCCATTTAGAATTTCTGTAACATTAATAAAAGAAGAGTAGAAAAACCAAAAAATGTTTAATCAAGATGGTAGGACCTAGGAAGCAAGATGATAATGGTAAAGTGGGAATACCAAACCGAACCATAGCAAGAATTTGGTTCTCGGTTTGGTTTTCACGTTTATCAAATAAATAACCAAAACCCGAACCAAACCGATCGGTTTGATTTAAGTTCGGATATTTTTTATTTTTTTCCTTCCTTTTTTTTCTGCAGCTACATACAACCGAGCTGGCTCTAGTACAAAACGAATAAATCAAAGCTACAAAGAATGGAAAGAAGAAAATGAAGCTTGGTTTGCAAAGGATGAAAACCAAGAGAAAGAGATAGTGCAAATAAAATAAAAGAGAGAAAAGGGAAAGTAGTAAAGGGAAAACAAATGTCAGATGAACACAAAGAGTTTCAAGGCTCCGACTACTCATTTATAGAGAATTCTTTCAAATTTTTATTGCCTATTTTTCTTGATAATTCCATAAGATTAAAAAAATTTTGCTCTGTCTCTCATATACACAATATTATAACATCATACAAAAAACTATAACCATAACTACATTGTTTGCATCTTAATTTATCTCCACCACACCCATGTGATGATTTGAACAATACCGAAACCTTCTATGATGATTCCACAATCTCGTAATTTCATTCTGCACGAAAGTTTTTTTTTATCAAATCAGAAGTGTCGAAGTTGTCACCATCGCCATTGCTCGTCTTTACTGCAAGCAAGCAAGTGAAAAGTTTGGTTGTCTTCAACAAGATTGAGTCAAACTATGTCTCTCCTCTTCAACTTGCAAGTGGTTGAATAGAAAGAAAGATAAAGAGAGTTAAAAAAGAAAAAAAGAAAAAAAAAAGAACATTAATAAATAAAGAGAAGTTTGGTAGGTAGGGAGAGATGGGTGGGTCTTAAATAAGATAGAGAATGTAGGCTTTTTCAACTCTTTCTCTGAATGAGGCATTAAGAAAATGAGAAAGTGAGAGTTAAGAGAGAGGGTGTGGCCGTCTGATGCATTGGAATGGAATTAGAATTTAAATAAGAGTGGGTTGGTGGGGGATTAAATAAGAGAGGGAGGGTTAAGGGATTAAAAATAAGATAAGGGGAAGGGTTCGGTTCCGTTATTTCGGATATGTGAAAAACAAAAACCGAAACCGAACAAAACCAACTCAGAACGGTTCGGTTTTCTAATGTTCGGTTTTGGTTTTTCTCGGTTTAGACTTTTTAGGTTATATTTTGGTTCGGTTCGATCGGTTTTCAGTAACCAATTAACACCCCTAATTACTGATACAAAGAAGATGGTGTGTCCATGCTTTTTATCGCAATTGAGGCTGTGAGGCATCCATCTGCCTACGATTTTAATGCATTGGCCTCATTGTTGTTTCGGATTCATATTATTTTTTCTCATTTTGATGTTCATATTTGTGTTTTTCCTTTTTTCTTACTACTAGCTAAAATCACTATTTTTTTTAAATAGCAATAGACAATTACATGTAAGTCTGTCTCTCTATCCAATTCTCTCTTCATATAACTTTTATCGTAACAAAATTAAATGTCATATAAAATTTATATTCCAATAAACTTACAATTTTTTATAGTAAGCATCCTTTGTGTAATACAGTACTAACCAATAGTTCATATAACTCGTAGTGCAAAACTAAAACAAACCATCATTTGTTTTTATTTTTCTACAAGAATATTTATCCTATAACCAATTTAAAATATGAAAAACAAAAATTTTCATGTGTTTATTTTACATAAAATTTTCAAATTAAAGTTTTTATTTAAACAACGAAAATTCTAGGAGTCGAGAGAGGGAACGAGGGAAAGGGGCAAGGGATAGATGGAAGCCACCCATTCTCCTCGAGATGAGCGACATCGCACATCTCAAGGCCGATGTGCTCATCTCGACCACCCATCCCTCACCCCTTTCCCTCGACCCCTAACAAAGCTCTTTAAACAAAGAGTATCAAATCAAACAAATAAATTTTCTAGATGTTTTGATTTAATTTCAACACATCCTAAATTTTTCTTTAAAAGAGTAGTTCGATTAAAATTAATAATATAAATATGAAATAAATAAGTTCGGAGACGGGATGGGTAGGATTGAAAATCTCCATCCCGATCTCATCCCACTCTAAATCGGGATCAAAATCAAAACGGATTTGATCAATCCCAAAATTACCCAAAAAAATCGGGACAAAATCGGGATCGCAAAATGGGGGAATCAAATTGTGAAGTTTGGGACAACATGAACGAGTTTTATACATCTTTTTGTAGAACATCAAATCCAATTAACTTCCATAATGTAATTTACACCTAGTTTTAACAAATGAATGAAATAATTTCAATTTTCTCAACATGTAATCAATCAAGAATGAAGGCCTAGCTAGTTCACAAGACTGCAGTTCTTCCTAATCTCTCCTTTTCTGCCTGTAACAACATCGATAGATCCCATACGTACCATTGCAGATGCAAACTTTTTAGCCCACATCGAAGAGTGTCTTGCATTGTTCCTTACAATCCTAGATGTCAAAGGACTATCATGAAGCGTTTGATCTGAAGTTAACAAGCCTCTTCGGTTCATCAACTCTTTATAGTACGTATTGTCTAGCCTATTTGGCGTCACAATCTCAAGTGGCACAGTAGGGTCTCGAGTATTAGCTGGATTACTAGATGGTGAAGGACACTTAGTTCTTAACAATGCCGCGTACCTCCTATCCAATGAAGGGTCTGGTTTATTCGTAGAGTTGAAGGCGAAGGCACGGTCCGAGAAAGAAGAACAATGTGAAACTCCAATGGAATGTGCTCCAGAGAGTGTCACCATTTCGTCTAGGGTCAGTCCTTTCCGCTCAAAGTCCTTCTGGATTTGTTTGGCATTGGAAAAAGGAGATGGGATGTTTTGAAGTACTTCATCCTCTATAGAGACACGTCCATCACGTCGTCCTGCTGGGACATCGTAAATTATTCCACCGGCCTTGTATGCACTATCACGAGCTGCGAACGCAAGGATGTCTGAGCATGAAACTGTTTGTGGACATGCAGCTTCAATTTCAGCTTTAGCCTCATCAATCACCTCGAATCCTCGCAAACTCGGGTTATTAACTACACTTTCTTTCTCTGCAGGATTTCCTGGCGTTGAGTCTAATAGTATTGATGCATCACAACCCTGAAATAATAAGATCAGATGATTGATTAATTATAGATTGACCATATCTTACTAAGCTTAAACATGTCAAAGTTGACATTTTTATGTTACAAAAATACCATATATTTCAATATTATAAGTTATATCATCATATCAAAGCCCATTTTCGATAAATATTATAGGTTATTTATGAGATAATAATCTAGGAATATAATACTTAGAGAAAAAAAAAATGAACTTACCCTGACGAAACAATCATGGAAGTGCATCCTAATTAAACCAGCTGCAATGCCTGGATTACGCGATACTGCTTTGTTTACTGCTTTTCTCACTATAAGTTCTGCAGATGGACATGTCGAATAATAGAATCCAACCTTAAGAGATGTCGACGACGCCATTGCTATCATAGAGATGATTAAGAAAATGATCAATGCATTAGTCTTCATTGTGAAAGACAGAATGAGATCAACAAATTCTATAAATGAACTTGCTGAATGAGATTGAATATTAAGCTTTTGTTGCAAGTGTGTGAGTTAGACACAATGAAATGGAAGCTAGAGTTGGAGATGAGATTTGATTGATTGTGTAAATGGGCATTTATAGAGAGGGGTGGTGGATAAGAAAACGTGTGAAGCAGAGTAGCTTGTTTAAATTTGAACATTTCTCTTCCGAGTGGCAGAGTAGCTTGTTTAAATTTGAACATTTCTCCTAATTTAAGTTGTTTAAATTTGAACATTTCTCTTCGGAGTAGCTTGTTTGTTTAAGTTAATTGACTTCTTAATCAATATGTGAATTGGAGACATTTTTTTTAGGCAAAGGTGAAATGTCTTTTTGTGTCCTTGGACTTCTGTGTATATAATGTTATAAGGGTTAATTCGATTTATGTGTTTTATTCACATTAACATGGAATTTAGAGGAGTTTTTTTACAACTTTGATATACAAATAAACACTTTGAGGATTTTATCATTCCTTCAAGATCACTCAACATCACCCGGCTGATTGCAAAATCCTGATTTCCTAGTACTTTCGTAAGATGAAAACAAAATTTTACCGTCTTTTACATAGCGTACAACAGGGTGGTAATGCAACAGGTTGGGGTGCATCCAGTGATGAACCTCGATAATGCATATTCTGATTTAAATCAGCTAGGCCTGCATCCATATTCGAGATGTATAAGAACTCTCCGACCACTCATTTCGATAAGTAGATTTGGTATTAACATTTTGGAGCTGCAATTTAGAAATTAAATAAGTAAAGTATATTAGAGTATATAGGATTATGGGATTGTGATATATGCTTATTCTAAACAAAACCAATTATAAGCTAAGTCAAATGTAGTCTAAATTCATGAATATGAGAGTCGAGTAAGAAATTATAATATTAGGTAATGTGGAGTACCAGTGATTTGTTGTCCAAAATAAAAATAAAAGATATAAAAGCACAACCATTCATGGATTGTACTTGAGACAGAGTCACTGTCTTCGATCAAGTCTCTCTCTGTGAATCACTGGGAGCCGCCCTGATTCTAGAGAATCAGGAAGGAAGGTTTGAACAGTAATCATTTTGTCAAAACATTCATGATTTGGTATGAAGTCAATATTTTCTCACCATCTACTCCTTCAAAATTTTGAGTGAGAAACCTTCAACACTCTCAAAAATGTACTGGCAAAGATGAGGAGGAACTTGCCAAAGATGTTCAAAAGCCAGCTAGTGTGGACTGTGTGGTTGCAAGGTAGCTCTGTGAGGAACCTTCAACACTCAAAAATGTATTGGCAAAGATGAGGGGGAACTTACCAAAGATATTCATAAGCCAGCTAGTGTGGTTGCAAGGTAGCTCACTACTCCAAGACTTCAACAACTCTCTCTAAATATACACATTTAGTATTATCTTTTACCAAGTCATGTTGCCTGTGTTTACAAAATAGAAATCAAAAAAAAAAAAATTTGTCCTTCAAAGTTTTTATTATAGAAGAAGAAATCCATGGTAGTGCATTTCTGACTTTGGGCTATTTTGTGTATAAGTTTACTGATCAATACATATTCTGGATTCAGGTGATACTCTGGTGGGTTGGGAGTCAACTCAAGTTCTATTAGTAGTCTCGCAAACACAAACACGCTCAAGTCAAAATAACGCCCAATCGATGCAGCTGAGATCCAACCCAATAGCAAGATGTTTATTCGATTGCATATATGTTGCAATGATCCCATCCCGATGCCTAACTCGAACCTTGATCGAGCTTAAAAATTTTGAACCCGTATTGCTGGAAGGAACAAGCTTACAAACACTTGACACATTGGAACAATCTTTTTTATTTTTTTATGGAATGCCACATTGGAACAATCAACATTTTCCTAAAAGTTCATAAACAAGAGACTAGCTAATATGTAAACCAAGAAAACAACCCTGCAATTCTTCTTGGTCTCTCCTTTTGTTCCTGTGAGAACATCAAAGGCTCAAATCATCAGCTCTGAAGATTGGAAAATTGAAATACCAAATGAACAGTCCTCGTTCATCTCATGATCTGACAAGGCTCAAAGTAAGCCTATGTTTCATAATCAGCAATTCATAATACAGACTTTTCAATGATGAGAGTATCCACAGCGTGCTTGTTTATGGATATTGGCAAAAGTAAAATAATAGCAGTGAAAGCTATGGAAATAATTATAAAGTATCAAAGTGTTGTATCACTATCATGTTCTGTCAATATTTAAAATAATGACGTATTTACGATGTATTTGTGTATTTTATCTTTGAAAATGAATGTCTTCCACTCAAGAATTGATGAATCATTACGAGTGTAGGAACCTAGTATCAATTGTCAAGGTTCTAGAGAAATTTTAGTTCACTGCAGTGATCACATGTTGATATCATGTGATATATCAGCCAATAGAAAACCTGATAACTTTGTAAGATCCGGCAAGAGTTGGGATGTATCCAGATATATCTCATATCTTGACAATATCTTCATCCAAATTTCTGACAAACATCCCAATATATCTTGATACGTCTGTGATGTGGATCAGTAACAGGTCCTTGTTATCATTGTTAAAATTTTGCTTTAATAGTGGCCTTCATAAAAAAAAAATGGCCCTAGCGGTTACGTTGTTTGACTTGTAATTGCCTGCAAATAGTAATGATCATTTTGTATAGCGACCAATTTGTTTTTTAAGAGAGTGTCATAACAATAATTATTTATTGCAGTTTTTTTCACACTATTACATTTTCTAAGGTTTGGAGAATAAATGGAAGGCAGAGACAAATGCTACTCATACTTTTTATAATTTATCAATGTCTCACCAAATTGTTTCACAGTTTCAGAAAATTAATCTCAATAAGTCACCTATACTGCACAGATGAGGGCGGAGGTCCAAAGAAAAACCAACCAATTGGTATTTTAGATATAATAAGCAGTAAAGGGGAAGCAATAGTAAAGGGAAAGCAAATGTCAGATGAACACAAAGAGTTTCAAGGCTCCAACTACTCATTTATAGAGAATTCTTTCAATTTTTTATTGCCTATTTTTCTTGATAATTCCATAAGATTAAAATAATTTTGCCCTGTCTCTCATATACACAATATTATAACATCATAAAAAAAACTATAACCATAACTACATTGTTTGCATCTTAATTTATCTCCACCACACCCATGTGATGATTTGAACAATACCGAAACCTTCTATGACGATTCCACAATCTCGTAATTTCATCCTGCAAGAATGGTTTTTTTATCAAATCAGAAGTGTTGAAGTTGTCACCATCGCCATTGCTCGTTTTTACTGCAAGCAAGCAAGTGAAAAATTTGGTTGTCTTCAACAAGATTGAGTCAAACTATGTCTCTCCTCTTCAACTTGCAAGTGGTTGGATAGAGAGAAAGATAGAGAGAGTTAAAAAAGAGAAAAAAAAACATTAATAAATAAAGAGAAGTTTGGTAGGTAGGGAGAGATGGTGGGTCTTAAATAAGATAGAGAATGTAGGCTTTTTCAACTCTTTATCTGAATGAGGCATTAAGAAAATGAGAAAATGAGAGTTAAGAGAGAGGGTGTGGACGTCTGGTGCATTGGAATTGGATGGGAATTTAAATAAGAGTGGGTTGGTGGGGGATTAAATAAGAGAAGGAGGGTTAGGGGATTAAAATAAGATAAGGAGAAGGGTTCGGTTCCGTTATTTCGGATATGTGAAAAACAAAAACTGAAACCGAACAAAACCAACTCAGATCAGTTCGGTTTTCTAATGTTCAGTTTTGGTTTTTCTCGGTTCAGGCTTTTTAGGTTATATTTTGGTTCGGTTCAATCGGTTTTCAGTAACCAATTAACACCCCTAATTACTGCTACAAAGAAGATGGTGTGTCCATGCTTTTTATCGCAATTGAGGCTGTGACACTACATCAAATTGACATTTTTGTAACAACCTCCAAAACAGTATCACTATTGAAGTGTAACAATCCACCTAACAATTTTACACATTTATACAAAACAAAATGATACAATAGTTGTATCACCATGAAGAGTATGGTTATAAAAGTGATACTATTCATGGTGATCCAACTTATTGTATCATTTTTTTTGTGTTACTGTTTTTCATTTTTTTAACTAAATTTAGTTTTGACTTGAAATTGTTTGGTGGATTGTAACATCTCAAAAGAAATACTGTTTTGAGAGTTGTTACAAAAGTGTCAATTTGGTGTAGTGTGAGGCATCCATCCGCCTACGATTTTAATGGCATTGGCCTCATTGTTGTTTCGGATTCATATTATTTTTTCTCATTTTGATGTTCATATTTGTGTTTTTCCTTTTTTCTTACTACTAGCTAAAATCACTATTTTTTTAAATAGCAATAGACAATTACATGTAAATCTGTCTCTCTATCCAATTCTCTCTTCATATAACTTTTATCGTAACAAAATTAAATGTCATATAAAATTTATGGTCCAATAAACTTACAATTTTTTATAGTAAGCATCCTTTGTGTAATACAGTAATAGTTCATATAACTCGTAGTGCAAAACTAAAACAAACCATCATTTGTTTTTATTTTTCTACAAAAATATTTTATCCTATAACCAATCTAAAATATGAAAAACATAAATTTTCATGTGTTTTATTTTACATAAAATTTTCAAATTAAAGTTTTTATTTAAACAACGAAAATTCTAGGGGTCGGGGCAAGGGATGGATGGAAGCCGCCCATTCTCCTCGAGACAAGCGACATCGCACATCTCAAGGCCGTTGTGCTCATCTCGACCACCCATCCCTCGCCACTTTCCCTCGACCCCTAACAAAGCTCTTTAAACAAAGAGTATCAAATCAAACAAGTAAATATTCTAGATGTTTTGATTTACTTTCAACACATCCTAATTTTTTCTTTAAAAGAGTAGTTCGATTAAAATTAATAATATAAATATGAAATAAATAAGTTCGGAGACGGGATGGGCAGGATTGAAAATCTCCATCCCGATCTCATCCCCCTCTAAATCGGGATCGAAATCGGAATGGATTTGATCAATCCCAAAATGACCCGAAAAAATCGAGACGAAATCGGAATCGCAGAATGGGATGCCCACTCCTACTTGTGCATCATACACATAATGCTAAAAGACATTTTTTTTAAGGCAATAAGACCTTAATATGTCATTAAAAAATGTCCTATTACGCTCATTTTGCATGAACTAATTGATGAGGGAGATTCAAGTATTCAACTGGGGAATCAAATTGTGAAGTTTGGGACAACATGAATGAGTTTTATACATCTTTTTGTAGAACATCAAATCCAATTAACTTCCATAATGTAATTTACACCTAGCTTTAACAAATGAATGAAATAATTTCAATTTTCTCAACATGTAATCAATCAAGAATGAAGGCCTAGCTAGTTCACAAGCCTGCAGTTCTTCCTAATCTCTCCTTTTCTGCCTGTAACAACATCGATAGATCCCATACGTACCATTGCAGATGCAAACTTTTTAGCCCACATCGAAGAGTGTCTTGCATTGTTCCTTACAATCCTACATGTCAAAGGACTATCATGAAGCGTTTGATCTGAAGTTAACAAGCCTCTTCGGTTCATCAACTCTTTATAGTACGTATTGTCTAGCCTATTTGGCGTCACAATCTCAAGTGGCACAGTAGGGTCTCGAGTATTAGCTGCATTACTAGATGGTGAAGGACACTTAGTTCTTAACAATGCCGCGTACCTCCTATCCAATGAAGGGTCTGGTTTATTCGTAGAGTTGAAGGCGAAGGCACGGTCTGAGAAAGAAGAACAATGTGAAACTCCAATGGAATGTGCTCCAGAGAGTGTCACCATTTCGTCTAGGGTCAGGCCTTTCCGCGCAAAGTCCTTCTGGATTTGTTTGGCATTGGAAAAAGGAGATGGGATGTTTTGAAGTGCTTCATCCTCTATAGAGACACGTCCATCACGTCGTCCTGCTGGGACATCGTAAATTATTCCACCTGTCTTGTATGCACTATCACGAGCTGCGAACGCAAGGATGTCTGAGCATGAAACTGTTTGTGGACATGCAGCTTCAATTTCAGCTTTAGCCTCATCAATCACCTCGAATCCTCGCAAACTCGGGTTATTAACTACACTTTCTTTCTCTGCAGGATTTCCTGGCGTTGAGTCTAGTAGTACTGATGCATCACAACCCTGAAATACAAGATCAGATGATTGATTAATTATAGATTGACCAAATCTTACTAAGCTTAAACATGTCAAAGATGACATTTTCATGTTACAAAAATACCATAGATTTCAATATTATAGGTTATATATGAGATAATAATCTAGGAATATAATACTTAGAGAAAAAAAAATGAACTAACCCTGACGAAACAATCATGGAAGTGCGTCCTAATTAAACCAGCTGCAATGCCTGGATTACGCGATACTGCTTTGTTTACTGCTTTTCTCACTATAAGTTCTACAGATGGACATGTCGAATAATAGAATCCAACCTTAAGAGATGTCGACGACGCCATTGCTATCATAGAGAAGATTAAGAAAATGATCAATGCATTAGTCTTCATTTTGAAAGACAGAATGAGATCAACAAATTCTATAAATGAACTTGCTGAATGAGATTGAATGTTAAGCTTTGGTTGCAAGTGTGTGAGTTAGACACAATGAATTGGAAGCTAGAGTTGGAGATGAGATTTGATTGATTGTGTAATTGGGCATTTATAGACAGGGGTGATGGATAAGAAAACGTGTGAAGCAGAGTAGCTTGTTTAAATTTGAACATTTCTCTTCGGAAGTGGCAGAGTAGCTTGCTTAAATTTGAACATTTCTCCTAATTAAGTTGTTTAAATTTGAACATTTCTCTTCGGAGTAGCTTGTTTGTTTAAGTTAATTGACTTCTTAATCAATATGTGAATTGGAGACATTTTTTTAGGCAAAGGTGAAATGTCTTTTGTGTCCTTGGACTTCTGTGTATATAATGTTATCAAGGGTTAATTCGATTTATGTGTTTTATTCACATTAACATGGGATGTAGAGGAGGTTTTTTACAATTTTGGGATACACATAAACACTTTGGGGATTTTATCATTCTTTCAAGATCACTAAACATTATTCTGTTGATTGCAAAAACCTGATTTCTTAGTACTTTCGTAAGATGAAAACAAAATTTTACCGTCTTTTACATAGCGTACAACAGGGTGGTAACGCAACAGGTTGGGGTGCATCCAGTGATGAACCTCGATAATGCATATTCTGATTTAAATCAGCTAGGCCTGCATCCATATTCGAGATGTATAATAACTCTCCGACCACTCATTTCGATAAGTAGATTTTGGAGTTGCAATTTAGAAATTAAATAAGTAAAGTATATTAGAGTATATAGGATTATGGGATTGTGATATATGCTTATTCTAAACAAAACCAATTATAAGCTAAGTCAAATGTAGTCTTAATTCTTGAATATGAGAGTCGAGTTAGAAATTATAATATTAGGTAAGGTGGAGTACCAGTGATTTGTTGTCCAAAATAAAAATAAAAATAAAAATAAAAGATATAAAAGTACAACCATTCATGGATTGTACTTGAGACAGAGTCACTGTCTTCGATCAAGTCTCTCTCTGTGAATCACTGGGAGCCGCCCTGATTCTAGAGAAACAGGAAGGAAGGTTTGAACGGTAATCATTTTGTCAAAACATTCATGATTTGGTATGAAGTCAATATTTTCTCACCATCTACTCCTACAAAATTTTGAGTGAGAAACCTTCGACACTCTCAAAAATGTACTGGCAAAGATGAGGAGGAACTTGCCAAAGATGTTCAAAAGCCAGCTAGTGTGGTTGCAAGGTAGCTCACTACTCCAAGACCCCAACAACTCTCTCTAAATATACACATTTAGTATTATCTTTTACCAAGTCATGTTGCGTGTGTTTACAAAATAGAAATCAAAAAAAAAAAAAAAAAATTGTTCTTCAAAGTTTTTATTATAGAAGAAGAAATCCATGGTAGTGCAATTCTGACTTTGGCCTATTTTTGTGTATAAGTTTACTGACCAATACATATTCTCATAAACAAGAGACTAGCTAATATCTAAACCAAAAAAACAACCCTGCAATTCTTCTTGGTCTCTCCTTTTGTTCCTGTGAGAACATCAAAGGCTCAAATCATCAGCTCTGAAGATTGGAAAATTGAAATACCAAATGAACAGTCCTCGTTCATCTCATGATCTGACAAGGCTCGAAGTAAGCCTAACTATTTTGCTAAAAAAATGTGCCGCAGTTTATTGCTATTAAAAAAACCACCATCAGTGACGCAAGTAAAAATTTTCATACGAATCATTCAAGCTCAATTTAGCCACTTCCATTATCACAAAGCACTAACTTTTCTCCTACTCTCCAAGTACTCTCAGTTTCTTGGAGTCTCTCACACTCAATTTGCCACGCAGTTGATGCTTGAAAGATCTATTGCAAGTACAATCAACTCATCTCACATACACATATCTGCCTAACTTGATGATTATGAGCAAGGTCACCAACATTACTCAGGTTTTATCATAAATCAAGAACAACACATCTCTTCTCACATTCATATCGCATGTGTGCCGCCAATCAATTATGTTATTATTCAAGGAAAAAAAATGATACATCTTTAGCCTATGTTTCATAATCAGCAATTCATAATACAGACTTTCAATGATGAGAGTATCCACAGCGTGCTTGTTTATGGATATTGGCAAAAGTAAAATAATAGCAGTGAAAGCTATGGAAATAATTATAAAGTATCAAAGTGTTGTATCACTATCATGTTCTGTCAATATTTAAAATAATGACGTATTTACGATGTATTTGTGTATTTTATCTTTGAAAAGGAATGTCTTCCACTCAAGAATTGATGAATCATTACGAGTGTAGGAACCTAGTATCAATTATCAAGGAGAAATTTTAGTTCACATGTTGATATCATGTGATATATCAGCCAGTAGAAAACCTGATGACTTTGTAAGATCCGGTAAGAGTTGGGATGTATCCAGATATATCTCATATCTTGACAATATCTTCATCCAAATTTCTGACAAACATCCCAATATATCTTGATACGTATGTGATGTGGATCAGTAACAGGTCCTTGTTATCATTGTTAAAATTTTGCTTTAATAGTGGCCTTCATAAAAAAAAATGGCCCTAGCGGTTATGTTGTTTGACTTGTAATTGCCTGCAAATAGTAATGATCATTTTGTATAGCGACCAATTTGTTTTTTAAGAGAGTGTTATAGCAATAATTATTTATTGCAGTTTTTTTCACACTATTGCATTTTCTAAGGTTTGGAGAATAAATGGAAGGCAGAGATAAATGCTACTCACACTTTTTATAATTTATCAATGTCTCACCAAATTGTTTCAGAAAATTAATCTCAATAAATCACCTATACTGCACTGATGAGGGCGGAGGTTCAAAGAAAGATAAAAGATAAGAACCAAACTATAATTACTCATAATTATAGTTACACATAATTACTCATAAATGACATCCCAAGTATACTGTCATGTCATTCTCTCAAGATAAGAAAGATAAAAGACATAGGCAACCAAACTACTGATTTTGACTTACCTAAGTCAAGCTCTTGATCCTGGTCATCAATATCTCCTTCCTCCAAATCCACCCCATTTTCCAAGTCTGCAGCTTCTTTGGCATGCCTCTCTAGAAATTCTTCCTCAATTTCTACGTGTTCATCATCATCGTCTTCAGAATCTTGAACAAGTGAACATATAAATAGAATACTATAACTTTTGATGAAGGTAAGCAATATGCTCAGAAAAAATAGAAGTCGTTGTTGGATGGCATTACTAAGTACTAACTATCAATTTGCCACCTTTGCAACATCATTTCCTAATTTTCCTGAAAGTACCAAGTTTCCACACTATAGTGATTCACTGTTCCTAGAGAACGTAAATATTATACAAGTAAGGATCATATGATAAGTTTCATTAGTATAGATCTCCTATGTGGTAAGAAAGTAGATCATAGCCCCAACAGTTAGTTTGCAATACATATGAACTCATTGATAGACAAACCTTATAGCTTACTAAGGTGAACATTTAGTTTTTGCACACCAAAACACATAATAAAAATGATGGATGTTATATATCATACCTCATCACCATTAGTATCTTCATCTTCTTCATCATCCTCATTTTCATCCTCTTCCTGAACTTCTTTAAGAAATATAACCGCCTTTATCAGTGAAACAAAACAGTTTCGTACCAGACCAGACCCTAGATTCCCACTGGGTCCCAGCAGCCGTTCAACCACTTTTGCCAGTCTCATCACTGAATTATAAATTTATAATAGCAGAAAAAAGTGGATGAAAAGGGTCTGTAATAATACCCTTAGTTTCATGAAAAAATCTAATTGTCGAGGGCATGGGCGAGGAAAACAGCGAGGGAGGGAGAGAGGGAAGGGGGGACCGTCCATCCCCTCGGGATGTGTATCGCCATTTTCCTTGTGCATATCCCGAGGGGGGTGAATGGTCCCCCCTCCCTCTCTCCCTCCCTCGTTGTTTTCCTCGCCCATTCCCTCGATAATTAGACGGGTTGTAGTTTCATACATACAAATGATACAATGGATGGAAAATTTTGTCAAAAGAGTTAACATTAAGAGCACTTCTACATGGCGAGGGGAGTGAGGTGGAGGGGGGGCGTTCACTCCCTCGGGATGCATGCAATCATTTTTTGCGCTCGCATCCTGAGGGGGTCAACAGTCCCCCTCACTCCCCTCGCTCGTTTCCTCGCCATTTAGAATTTCTGTAACATTAATAAAAGAAGAGTAGAAAAACCAAAAAATGTTTAATCAAGATGGTAGGACCCAGGAAGCAAGATGATAACGGTAAAGTGGGAATACCAAACCGAACCATAGCAAGAATTCGGTTCTCGGTTTGGTTTTCACATTTATCAAATAAGTAACCAAAACCCGAACCAAACCGATCGGTTCGATTTCAGTTCAGTTATTTTTTATTTTTTTCCTTCCTTTTTTTCTGCAGCTACATACAACCGAGTTGGCTCTAGTACAAAATGAATAAATCAAAGCTACAAAGAATGGAAAGAAGCAAATGAAGCTTGGTTTGCAAATGAGGAAAACCAAGAGAAAGAGATAGTGCAAATAAAATAAAAGAGAGAAAAGGGAAAGCAGTAAAGGGGAAGCAGTGACTAATTTCATTGGGGGATTGAGTGGCGATTGAGAGAGGAAAGAAGAGAGCCTCTCGCAAGAGCAGAGCAGAGCCTCTTGCAACCCTCGCAAAGCCTGAGATTGGCTCACATTCGCAGTCAACAAAGAGGGGTTGCTCCCCCTCTGCTGCTTCGCTCGCTCGCTTGCCTCAGTTTCTTCGTCGTCGAAGAGCAGCGATTAGATATGGTTCTAAAGCAGATCTGAAGCAGCGATGGAAGCAGATCTGGAACAGTGATTTGAAGCAGCGATTAGAACCCACCACGGGTTTGGGAACAGAAAACACCAACGAAAGCCGCCGCCGTCCTGCGAAATCACCAACGAGTGGGAAGAAGAGGGGCGAAAGCCGCCGCCGCTCTGAGACCTGAACGCCGCAGCTCTGAGACCTGAACGCCGCCGCTCTGAGACCTGAACGCCGCCGCTCTGCGAAAGCCGTCGCCGCTCTGATCGTTCGTCTGAGCGCAGAGATTCAGCGAGAGAGGGGCCTGCGACGCACATATCCGGCTGAGACCAGCTGGGCGACGCCACTCCGCGCTGCAAGCTTGACCGGCCGCCGCTCTGCCTGGCTGCGAGAGGGGATCTCCGCCGGTCCCCGCCGCCTCTGCCTGGCTGCCGCTGCTCTGCTGTCAGGTTTGCTTGCGTGGTGTTGTAGGTCTGGCTAGGGCAGGGTATACCGTGGTATGACGGTTCCTCTAGCCGTCAACACTTCCTCTCTCCCAATAGGGAGTAAGGAACCTGCGAAAGAGGCTTCTAAGCCTTCTTTCGCCCAAATACTTGGAAAAATACTGGTTGATGAGGTTACAGAAACAAATGTCGAGGGAACTAGATTTCGGAAAGAAGGAGAGGTAGCCATTGGGCTTACGGCATCTGATGAAAAAAGTGGGGAAGCTTTCATGGAAAAACATGTGATAGTCTTAAAGTTCTCTAGCTACAGACCAACATTGGAAGATATTTGAGATTCGATACATCGAACCTGGGGGATTCTAGGCGATTTCTCACTAGGTTTGCTAGATCAACGTCATGTTCTTGTTCGGCTTCAATCTGAGGCAGAAGCAAAGACAGTATTGGCAAGGGACTCGTTCTTGATTCGGGGAGTTCGATTCAAAGCTTTTCGCTGGCATGATGGTTTCAGTCTGAAAGCAGACCTGATATCGGTTCCACTATGGGTAGAGTTGCCTAACTTGCCTTTGCATTTATTTCATCCCCCTCTTTTGAAAGCAATTGTGAACTCTTTTGGTGTATTTTTGCGCATGGATGATCATACTCGATGTCTTTCACGCCCGAGTTATGCCCGTGTTTGCGTGGAAATGACTTTGGCGGAAAAGTTACCGAGTAGAATTTGGATAGATAGATCTAACAATAGGGGCTTTTGGCAAATGATTGAATATCCGGGTTTCAAATATTGTGATTATTGCTCATTGTTAGGACATCAGGAGGATTATTGCAGGAAAAAAGTTAGGTCATAAGGGCAATGTGAGAACACCAAACTTGGTGAAAGAAGATAAGACTGAGAAACAAAAGGTGGAAGCCAAAGTCCTCAAGCAACAATTTGTCCCAGTGGTTAAAAAAAATAATAAAATTTCAACGGTAGAAGCTGGAACTAGTGGTGTAAAGAATGATCAGGGTGAGGAAATTCAGGAGGACGTTGGTGCTGAGAGGCCGATGGTCAAAGATTCGGGGAATGTCATGTTGTCAAACAAATTCGAGTCACTTACGGCGACCATAGTTGAAGACGAGAGTAATCTAATGAATCATCAATTGCCTTGTAAGACGCAGGATCCAGTTAGTGACATGGTAGAACCAGAAACTACGGAATAAGGACTTCTTGAGGCGGGGTACACAGAGGTTGAGATTGCAAAAGCGATTTCAGGGCTTGCTTCGTCTCAGCCAGAGCGTGTTCTGCCAATAACAGAGTTTGCTTCATCAGAGCAAGTCGCGTCACCAATCGTTGGTTTGGTGAACAAAACATCAAATGCTCTAGATGATGATCCAAAGAAGTTGATCCCTAAGAAAAATGCGAATGATGACCAAGCTTTCATGCAAGAATGTGATAATGCTTCAGGTAGCAGCTCAAGGCCGCAACAGAGAGGGTACAAGTATGTTCACCAGTTGGAATTAGGGAGGGCGCAGGGGGTTTCGACCAAGGTTGTAGGCGGGGATGTCGGGATCTCTAGCCCAGGGAAAAAGACGAGTAGTGGGAATGCTTCTCTACATATTAATGCAATGATTTCAGGTAGTAATTCCGGACCAACAAAGGAGGACGCAATAGCTGAGGATGATCATGTTGATAGTGGGGTTTGTATATGGCTCTGGCAGTGAAGCTCACGTTGGTGCTCAGAATCGCGTTCAGAGTGGTGACAAGGTGCATGACCGGAAGGTAGGGTTTCCAGCAGATGCGAGTATTGTACAAGATGACGAAGCTTTAGTGGATGCAATAGTACTTGAAGCACCGAATATAAAACATATTAACTATTGGTTCGTAACGCTAACAGCGAAACCGAAATGGAGACCGATACCGACATTTCGGATACAATCAGTATAGAAGAAGAAGATTTGGATGAACCATTAGGTCAAGAGTAGTGTCAGGTTTAAAGACCGACCAAATTCGAATATCGAAAAGATTTCATGCGACGGACTTCAGAGACATCAAGGTATATCCTCGTCGATCATCTAGAATGAAGAAAAGTAACAGCAAGTATAGACATTGATCTAGGGGTTTGGTCACTATTTATTTTGGGTTTGCTATGATGTAAGTCCTCTGGTTCTTTTTATCGGTAAATCATGTATTCCCGACTGATGTAAAAGATTTTTTCAAGTAATAAAAAGCCTAGTATTCTTATTAAAAAAAAAAAAAAAAAGGGGGAAGCAGTAGTAAAGAGAAAACAAATGTCAGATGAACACAAAGAATTTCAAGGCTTCGACTACTCATTTATAGAGAATTCTTTCAATTTTTTATTGCCTATTTTTCTTGATAATTCCATAAGATTAAAAAAAAATTTGCCCTGTCTCTCATATACACAATATTATAACATCATACAAAAAATTATAACCATAACTACATTGTTTGCATCTTAATTTATCTCCACCACATCCATGTGATGATTTGAACAATACCGAAACCTTCTATGACGATTCCACAATCTCGTAATTTCATCCTGCAAGAAGGTTTTTTTTATTAAATCAGAAGTGTCGAAGTTGTCGCCATCGCCATTGCTCGTCCTTACTGCAAGCAGGCAAGTGAAAAGTTTGGTTGTCTTCAACAAGATTGAGTCAAATTTTGTCTCTCCTCTTCAACTTGCAAGTGGTTGGATAGAGAGAACGATAGAGAGAGTTAAAAAAGAGAAAAAGAACATTAATAAACAAAGAGTAGTTTGGTAGGTAGGGAGAGATGGGTGGGTCTTAAATAAGATAGAGAATGTAGGCTTTTTCAACTCTTTCTCTGAATGAGACATTAAGAAAATGAGAAAGTGAGAGTTAAGAGAGAGGGTGTGGGCGTCTGGTGCATTGGAATGGGATGGAAATTTAAATAAGAGTGGGTTGGTGGGGGATTAAATAAGAGAGGGAGGGTTAGGGGATTAAAAATAAGATAAGGAGAAGGGTTCGGTTCCGTTATTTCGGATATGTGAAAAACAAAAACCGAAACCGAACAAAACCAACTCAGATCGGTTCGGTTTTCTAATGTTCGATTTTGGTTTTTCTCGATTCAGACTTTTTAGGTTATATTTTGGTTCAGTTCGATCGGTTTTCAATAACCAATTAACACCCCTAATTACTGCTACAAAGAAGATGGTGTGTCCATGCTTTTTATCGCAATTGAGGCTGTGAGGCATTCATCTGCCTACGATTTTAATGGCATTGGCCTCATTGTTGTTTCGGATTCATATTATTTTTTCTCATTTTGATGTTCATATTTGTGTTTTCCTTTTTTCTTACTACTAGCTAAAATCACTATTTTTTTAAATAGCAATAGACAATTACATGTAAGTCTGTCTCTCTATCCAATTCTCTCTTCATATAACTTTTATCGTAACAAAATTAAATGTCATATAAATTTATGGTCCAATAAACTTACAATTTTTTATAGTAAGCATCTTTTGTGTAATACAGTACTAACCAATAGTTCATATAACTCGTAGTGCAATACTAAAACAAACCATCATTTGTTTTTTTTTTTTTCTACAAGAATATTTATCCTATAACCAATCTAAAATATGAAAAACATAAATTTTCATGTGTTTTATTTTACATAAAATTTTCAAATTAAAGTTTTTATTTAAACAACGAAAATTCTAGGGGTCGAGGGAAAGGGGAAAGGGGCAAGGGATGGATGGAAGCCACCCATTCTCCTCGAGATGAGTGACATCGCACATCTCAAGGCCAATGTGCTCATCTCGACCACTCATCCCTCGACCCCTAACAAAGCTTTTTAAACAAAGAGTATCAAATTAAACAAGTATATTTTCTAGATGTTTTGATTTAATTTCAACACATCCTGAATTTTTCTTTAAAAGAGTAGATCGATTAAATTAATAATATAAATATGAAATAAATAAGTTCGGAGACGGGATGGGCAGGATTGAAAATCTTCATCCCGATCTCATCCCACTCTAAATCGGAATCGAAATCGAAATGGATTTGATCAATCCCAAAATGACCTGAAAAAATCGGGAAGAAATCGGGATCGCAGAATGGAATGCCCACTCCTACTTCCAAAGGTGCATCATACACATAATGCTAAAAGACATTTTTTTAAGGCAATATGACCTTAATATGTCATTAAAAAATGTCCTATGACACTCATTTTGCATGAACTAATTGATGAGGGAGATTCAAGTATTCAACTGGGGAATCAAATTGTGAAGTTTGGGACAACATGAATGAGTTTTATACATCTCTTTGTAGAACATCAAATCCAATTAACTTCCATAATGTAATTAAATAAATAACAAAAGCGGATGAATTCAATTGTATTGAAACTCTCTCTGAGGCGATTTGAAAGGGTATGCTGGGAATTTTCTAAAATAATTTCTGATCCTTCATCCTAGCCGTCCACTCCCTTGGGAATCAATCCCGCCCTTCCACTACAGCGGTGGGTTGGACTACCCCAACCTCCGCCGCCAAGAGACTCCACGTCCCGCCACTCACTGGACACGCGTCACGTCATCTTTGGCGCACGGGACAAAGGTACGAGGTGAGCCTTGTTACGGTACGCCGCCGATATCCGATCGTTGGTGTTACCGTTACGATCCAGCCGCCTTTTTCCGCCTCCGTTACGCCCAGTCGCCGACACACAAACCTCTTCTTTATTTTGATGTTGGATCCAGGATTGACATCTGGATGTGATGTCAGCGGCTCAAGCCACCACCCCTCTCCCCATGGGACCTGGTCATGGGGAAACAATGCCACCCTCTAAGCCCTCTTTCGCCCAGATTTTGGGAAAAATTTTGGTGGACGACGCTGCGGAGACTCCGGTAGAAGGAACCCATTTTCGCAAAGAAGTGGCACCAGCAATCGGAATCACGGCCACGGATGAAGTCCGTGGAGAAGCTTTCATGGAAAAACACGTGATTGTCCTAAAATTCTCCAGTTACCGACCAACTTTGGCAGATATTCGAGATTCGATTCACAGAACTTGGTGAATTTTAGGCGATTTTTCTCTCGGTTTATTAAATCAACGGCATGTGTTAGTCTGACTTCATTATGAGGAGGAAGCAAAGAAAGTATTGTCGAGAGACTCCTTTTTTATTCGAGGAGTTCGATTCAAAACTTTTCGATGGCATGATGGTTTCAGTTTGAAGGGGGACCCAATCTCGGTGCCGTTATGGGTAGAGTTGTCTAACTTACCTTTGCATTTATTTCATCCCCCTATTTTAAAAGCAATTGTGAACTCTTTTGGTGGTTTTTTGCGGATGGATGATCATACCCGCTGCCTGTCACGCTTGGGCTTTGCCCGTGTTTGCGTGGAGATGACTTTGGCTGAGAAATTACCAACCAGAATTTGGATTGACAGGGCCAATAATAGGGGTTTCTGGCAGAAGATAGAATACCCTGGATTCAAATACTGTGATTTTTGTTCTCTGATAGGGCACCAAGAGGAGTTTTGTAGAAAAAAACAGGGTCTTAAGGGCGGAGGGAAAGCCTCGGATCTTGCTAATGAGAAGGTGACCAAGCCAAAGGTTGAACCCAACATTGTCAAGCAACACTATGTTCCCGTTATCAAAAAAGCTAAGCCTCTCAATCCTGCAGCAAGTTCGAGTGGCGCAAAGAACAGTTAGGGGGAGGAGATTAATGAGGAAGTTGGGGAGAAGAGGCCGGTGGCCATGGATCCGGGTAAGGTGGTGTTGTCAAACAAATATAAGTCACTTACAAATTTTCCTGATGCCGATGACAGTGAGAATAAGGTCCCAGTTAATGCCGAGCTAGTTCCAGAATCTACGGAGGATTGCCTCCTAGAGGCGGGGTATAGAATTTTGGAGATTGCAAAGGTTACTGGTTTTCAAGTACAACAGTCACTACATGCAGAGGAAGTGCATTCGGTGGAAACGAGTGGTTGCATCCCCACAGGGGCAATGGTTCAGCCACAGGGCCAATCATGGCCCAAGCATGCCCTGGGGCCCCAACCAGTCCGGAGCAAAAGCCCGACCATGACCCCAGCCCGCCCATGACTCAAGAAGGACATCAACCAGACCATCGCTCAAGCCAGATCGATTTCGGCTCATCCCAGCTTGGGCCCTGCATCAAAACAGGGGAAGTTTCGCCCCAGCCATATCACTGTCCCAAAACAGGGGACATGTTACCCCAGGCAGCACTTGATTCTCTTGCAGAATTCTCTCCCGTAATTGGCGTGGTTTCTCCTCGATCAGATTCTATTACGCAGCAGACCAGGCCGACTGTACACAGGAAGTAGGGGCTGGAACGGCGAATCCGACAGTGCTGGAACAGTTGACAGCATAACATGCTAGGCGACCACAACCCGCGGCCATTGGACACCTGTCAGTACCCGTGGCAACCGGGAATGAACAAGAAGGGCGGATCTTCCCTTATCTTATTGAACCCGGTGATGCTATGCAGGGTCAGCAAGGGCCGGAACCATCGGATGATGGTTTTCAGTCTTTGCTCAGGTTAAAGAGACATTTTGACAAATACGGTATCAAATCTTCTCCGGATTATAAAATAGTCGGAGACAACTTGAATACGGCTATATCTTTGCTCAAAGAAAATAGGCTACTTCGACTGCCAAAATTGGATCTCAGTACGCTCGAAAGTTCTAGTGAGGATAGTGATGAAGTCAACTCAGAATCTGAGCTTGGTCCACAGGCAGCGAACAATGATTTGGATTTAGAGGCTATATCAGACGGAAAGATGAATACGAGGCGCCACACCAAAGATACCAGCTTTTGTTCCCGAAAATCCAATAGAACTAGGAAAGAAAACAGAAGGTACAAAGATTGAGTTTGGTTAGTTTGTCTAGACTTGTATTGGTGAATCCTATCTTTTGTGAGAGTTTGTATCGGCATTTTAGTTAACCCTATAGGGTCAGTCATGTAGCCTTCAAGCAACGATTTTTAAATGAATAAAATGGATCAACATCCCAATTTGATTAAATAAATAAATAAAAACTTCCATAATGTAATTTACATCTAGTTTTAACAAATGAATGAAATAATTTCAATTTTCTCAAACATGTAATCAATCAAGAATGGAAGGCCTAGCTAGTTCACAAGCCTGCAGTTCTTCCTAATCTCTCCTTTTTCTGCCTGTAACAACATCGATAGATCCCATACGTACCATTGCAGATGCAAAACTTTTTAGCCCACATCGAAGAGTGTCTTGCATTGTTCCTTACATTCCTAGATGTCAAAACTAAATGAAGCTTGATCTGAAGTTGAAGGCGTGAAAGTTCTGAAGTTGAGGCGAAAGGCACGGTCTGAGAAAGAAGAACAATGTGAAACTCCAATGGAATGTGCTCCAGAGAGTGTCACCATTTCGTCTAGGGTCAGTCCCTTTCCGCGCAAAGGTCCTTCTGGATTTGTTTCGCATTGGAAAAGGAGATGGGATGTTTTGAAGTACTTCATCCTCTATAGAGACACGTCCATCACGTCGTTAAATTATTCCACCGGCCTTGTATGCACTATCACGAGCTGCGAACGCAAGGATGTCTGAGCATGAAACTGTTTGTGGACATGCAGCTTCAATTTCAGCTTTAGCCTCATCAATCACCTCGAATCCTCGCAAACTCGGTTATTAACATCACTTTCTTTCTCTGCAGGATTTCCTGGCGTTGAGTCTAATAGTACTGATGCATCGCAACCCTGAAATAATAGATCACATGATTGATTAATTATAGATGACCAAATACAATAGATTAATTATAAAAGTTGACATTTTTATGTTACTAAAATACCATAGATTTCAATATTATAAGTTATATCATCATATCAAAGCCCATTTTCGATAAATATTAAAAAAAATGAACTTACCCTGACGAAACAATCATGGAAGTGCATCCTAATTAAACCAGCTGCAATGCCTGGATTACGCGATACTGCTTTGTTTACTGCTTTTCTCACTATAAGTTCTGCAGATGGACATGTCGAATGATAGAATCCAACCTTAAGAGATGTCGACGACGCCATTGCTATCATAGAGATGATTAAGAAAATGATCAATGCATTTGTCTTCATTGTGAAAGACAGAATGAGATCAACAAATTCTATAATGGAACTTGCTGAATGAGATTGAATGTTCAGCTTTGGTTGCAAGTGTGTGAGTTAGACACAATGAATTGGAAGCTAAAGTTGGAGATGAGATTTGATTGATTGTGTAAATGGGCATTTGTAGACAGGGGTGGTGGATAAGAAAACGTGTGAAGCAGAGTAGCTTGTTTAAATTTGAACATTTCTCCTAATTAAGTTGTTTAAATTTGAACATTTCTCTTCCGAGTAGCTTGTTTGTTGATGTTAATTGACTTCTTAATCAATATGTGAATTGGAGACATTTTTTTAAGGCCAAGGTGAAATGTCTTTTTGTGTCATTTTGGACTTCTGTGTATAATGTTATCAGGGTTAATTCGATTTATTTGTTTTATTCACATTAACATGGGATTTAGAGGAGGTTTTTACAATCTCGAAATACACATAAACAATTTAGAGATTTCATAATTCTTTTAAGATCACTTAACATCACTCTATTGGTCGCAAAAACCTGATTTCCTAATATGTTCGTAAAATGAAAACAAAATTTTACCATCTTTTATATAGCGTACAACAGGGTGGTAACGCGGCAGGTTGGGGTGCATCCAGCGATGAACCTCGATAATGCATATTCTGATTTAAGTCAGCTAGGCCTGCATCCATATTCGAGATATATAAGAACTCTCGGACCACTCATTTCGATAAGTAGATTTGGTATTAACATTTTGGAACTGCAATTTAGAAATTAAGTAAAGTATATTAGAGTATTATGGGATTGTGATATATGCTTATTCTAAACAAAACCAATTATAACCACAGTCAAATGTAGTCTAAATTCATGAATATGAGAGTTGAGTAAGAAATTGTAAGTAGGTAAGGTGGAGTACCAGTGATTTGTTGTTAAAAAAAAAAAAGATTTGTTGTTCAAAATAAAAAAGATATAAAAGCACAACCATGCATGGATTGTACTTGAGACGAAGTTACTGTCTTTGATCAGGTCTCTCTCTGTGAATCACTAGTAAGTTACCCACAAATAAATTGTTTTTCCAAATGCAAAATTATCAAACTTTATGACTAAAAAAATGGGCTGTTGCATGTGAGATTTTATCAGTTTAGCTAGAAGGAAGGTTTGAACAGTAATCACTTTGTCACAACATTCGATCATTAATGGGTATGAAGTCCATATTTTCTCACCATCTCGTGAGGAACCTTCAACACTCAAAAATGTATTGGCAAAGATGAGGAGGAACTTACCAAAGTTATTCATAAGCCAGCTAGTGTGGTTGCAAGGTAGCTCACTACTCCAAGACTCCAACAACTCTCTCTAAATATACACATTTAGTATTATCTTTTACCAAGTCATGTCGCGTGTGTTTACAAAATAGAAATCAAAAAAAAAAAAAAATTGTTCTTCAAAGTTTTTATTATAGAAGAAGAAATCCATGGTATAGTGCAATAGTTTTTATTATAAAAGTTCTTCAAAGTTTCCGATTGGACAATTTTGACAAATTTTTGGGTTTTTCAGTTAACTATATAATTTTTGAACATATTTCAATACCTAACATCATAATAAATATGGTATCATAGATCCAAGTCTAAGTTTTAAATTTTCTTAGTTTTTTAAAAGTCACAATTTTTGCTGAATTTAACCCACGATTTTGGACAATTTCGAAATTTTTTTTTGTTTCTGACTTGCAACATTATTTTTGCACCCATTTCAATACCAAACACTATAATAAGCATAGTCACATGGATTCAAATTTTCTTAGTTAAAAAAAAAAAATTGGCTAAATTTCAACGGAACTAACGATTTTTGTCGATTTCAACAATTTTCTATTTTCTGATACGACTATGGAATTTTCCTCTCATTTCTATACTTAACACCACAATAAGCATAGTCACATAGATGTCTTAGTCTTGAGCTTCAAATTTCTTGAATTAAGAATAATATAAATCTCAGAAAGGCGATTTGAGGGGCACTATTGGTAATTTTTTCGACTTTGCATCTCCCAATCTTAGCCGTCCCAAGAAGTCTGGAGCAGATATGACCCATTGATTTATGCGGCGGCTAGGGTTCATGGAGGCAAGGATCATCTAGGACCTGCGCCGTTTTGTGCCGCTGTCGCCCTGTTTGGCCGTTCCTTCTTGGTCGCCTTGGTTGTTGCTTGGCTGGACTAACCAAACTCTGCCTGGACGGCCTGTTGCATTGCTCGTTTGCATTGTCTGGCCTGCGACTGGTGACTTGGTCTTCTAACGGGCTGGCAAGATCACTTTTCTTTGCAACATGATGGCTCCCCTAGCCGTCAACACTTCCTTTCCCCCATTGGGGGGCAAGGAGCCCCCGGAAGAGTCTCCAAAGCTCTCTTTCACCCAAATAATTGGAAAATTTCTTGTGGATGATGTTAAGGAGACACATGTGGAGGGAATGAGATTTCGAAAAGAAAGAGAGCCAGCCATTGGGATCACGACATCTGATGAATCCTGTGGGGCGGCTTTCATGGAACAACACGTGATAGTTTTAAAGTTCTTTAGCTACCGGCCAACATTGGTCGATATTCGCGATTCTATTCATCGAACTTGGGGGATACTAGGTGACTTTTCTCTAGGTCTTCTTGATCAACGACACGTTCTCATCCGGCTTCAGTCTGAGGTGGAAGCAAAGAAAGTCTTGTCAAGAGATTCGTTCTTGATCCGAGGAGTGCGCTTCAAAGCCTTTCGCTGGCATGATGGTTTCAGTCTGAAAGCAAATCCGGTCTCGGTTCCACTATGGGTAGAGTTGTCTAACCTGCCTTTGCATTTATTTCTTCCTCCTCTTTTAAAAGCTATTGTGAATTCTTTTTGTGGTTTCTTACGCATGGATGACCATACTCATTGTTTATCACGTCCGGGTTCTGCCCGTGTTTGCGTGGAGATGACTTTGGCAGAAAAGTTACCGAATATAATTTGGATTGATAGGTCAAATAATAGGGGATTCTGGCAAAAAATTGAATACCCGGGCTTCAAATACTGTGACTATTGTTCTTTGCTAGGACATCATGAAGAATTTTGCAGGAAAAAACTAGGTCTCAAGGGACATGTGAAAACATCCAACGTGGGGAAAGAAGCGAAGCATGAGAAACATAAGGTGGAGACCAAGGTTATCAAGCAACAGCTTGTTCCAGTAGCAAATAAAAACAAAGGTGCAAAATCTGATGTGGGCACGAGCGGTGCAAAAAATAATAGGGGAGAGGATATCAAGGAGGGCATGAGTACGGAGAAGTTAGTGAACAAAGAACCGGTAAAGGTGGTGATGTCAAACAAATTTGAGACCCTTACAGAGATTATCGATGAAGATGAGGACGCTCAAGCGGATAAGCAACTGGTGGGTAAGAACATGGCTCATGACCATGCCGAGGTTATGCAAGAATGTACGGAGGAATGCCTCCTAGAGGCAGATTATACAATTTTGGAGATTGCAAATGTTATCGGAAATCAAGAACAACCGTTAAAACAACGGGATGATGTCAATTCAGGGGTGAAGAGTAGTCGCTTCGACGACACGAACAAAAACAATAAAAACGGTTTTTTTTTTCAAACTGATCATGCGGCAACGTCGCAAGGTGTGGCAAGTCAAGTTGGGCAACCTGATACGGGAATGCAGCGAGCTTAAAGTGAAACGAAAGTGCAGTTGCAGCGCTCTGCTTTGCCCCAGCCAGCGCTCGATTCGTCCTAGCCTGTGCCTTGCACCAAAACAAGGGAAGTGGCTTCGCTCCAGCCAGACCATTGTCCCATAACAGGGGACGTGTGTTCACCTCAGGCAGAGTCTGATTCGCTCGCAGTTGGAGAATTATCTCCCGTACTTGGAGTGGTTACTGATATGGTAGCTCCTCGATCAGCTTCTTCTACGCCGCAGACCATGACGACTGCAATGACACAGGAAGCAGGGGTTGGACAAGTGAAGCCGTCAAGGCAGGGACAGATGACAGAAGAACAGGTTGTGCGAACACAACCCGCGGCCATTGGCAACTTATCAGTACCCGTGGCAGCCGGGAACAACCAGGATGGGAGGGTTTTGTTTGATGTCGCTATCAAGTTGGTGAAGGAGGGACGTGCTTTGCCAAAAAAGAAAAAAATGAATATCAATACACTTGAAAGCGCCACATAAGATAGTGACGAGGATGCGTCAGATTCGGAGTTAGGACCGAAATCACAAGCTATCAAGAGCTTAGAGTTGGGGGCGCAGTCCGATGAGGATCTTAAGAACAAAGTCAGTTTGGCGGTACCTCCGGGCAATCGTCGTAAGTCTAAGAGGGGTAAATCTTCTTCCCTCGTTTAAGATGATGGAAAATTTTATGTTTTGGAATGCTTGTGGGGTTGGTAATAAGGCCACGAGGATGAGGTTAAAAATATGATTGTGGAACATAAAGTCAGGATTCTTATGATTGCGGAGCCTATGATTGATGCTAGTAGATACATGAAGATGGGCAACACACTCAAACTTGGTGGATTTGTCTCGAATGTTGTGTTTGGCGGCAAGATTTGGATTCTATGGGATAACTCTCTTGTCCTTTCGGTGGTGGATATGTCGGATCAAATTATTCATTGCCAGGTAACGGACTCTGCTTTAAGAATTTTTTTAATTTCTTTTGTTATGCTAAATGCTCTGTGGATGAAAGAAGGGATCTCTGGTCAAATATGGCTAATTTTGTTTCAAATCATGATACTCCATGGATGGTCGGATGTGATTTTAACACTTATTTGCATTCGAGCGAAAAAGTGGGGGAGTTGAGCCGTCCCTGGCAAGCATGTCACATTTCTCTGACTATATTGAAAATAGTGGCCTAATTGATTGTGGATTCTCGGGTCCTCGACTCACTTGGTGTAATAACAGGCAAGGCAATGAGCGTATTTAGGCCAGACTTGATAGGATCTTTGTTAATTCAGCTTGGTTGATAGATTTGGGTAGTCCTAAAGTGGGACATCTCAGCAGAACTTTTTCAGATCATTCTCCGCTGTTGACTTCCATGCCAACTCAATCAAAAATCGGTTTTGCCTCTTTTCGATTCCTTAATATGTGGACAACTCACCCTGAGTTTCTTGATCTGGTTAAGGGCATGTAGTTGACTGACATGGGTACCATGAGACCCATTGATAGAGTGGATGCCAAACTTAAAATGACCAGACGAGCTCTTATACAGTGGAATAGGACGGTATTTGACAATGTGTTTAGCAGAATTTGAGCTTTAGAGGATGAAATGCAATAGTGGGAAACAACTCTTTTGGCGGGTTTTGCAAATATCAGTAATAATGGTCTAAATGTTGATGCTAACTGGGATGTTAATGCTTGTTGTAATTTACATCGTTGTCAGGCAGAGTACAGATTATCTCTCCAACAGGAGGAGTTTTATTGGATTCAAAAATTAGGTGAAAAAGAGTTTAAGGAGGGGGATGCCTACACCAAATACTTTTTTTGCTTCCACCAAGTCCAAACAAAAGCGTGAGCCATCAATCAGATTACTTTACCGTGCGGTAGGACTATTTCGGAACTTGGTGAGATTCTTGACAAAGCTAATGAGTTTTTTGTTAATCTGTTGTCTTCTCAAGGAACCTGTACGGTGGATACGGATTTGTTAAATTGTATTCCGAAGTTGATGAGTCCCGGTCAATGTGACACTTTGGTCAAAAGACATTCTTTGGCGGAAGGGAGAAATGATGTTTTCAACATACCCAAAAATAGTGCGCCATGTCCGGATGGCGTTACTGCTGATTTCTTTTAGTCGTGTTGGGAGGTTTTGAGTATGGATATTTGGGAGGCAGCTATACAATTTTTTGAAGGGGAGGCGATGCCGACTTCTTTTTCGGCAAATTTCATGGTTTTGATTCCTAAAATTGAGAATCCAGGTTCTTTTTCTGAATTTCGCCCAATAAGTTTGTGTAATGTGATTTATAAGATTTTCAGTAAAATTCTCTGCAATAGACTGGTAGATCTCTTGCCAGTATTGATTTCTCAGTTGCAGGGAGCTTTTGTTAAAGGCAGGTTCATTGGTGAAAATATTGGCATAATGCAAGAATTGATTGGAGACATTAATAAAAAGGTATTTGGAGGCAATGTGGTGCTGAAAATTGATATGGAGAAAGCGTATGATAGAATGAAATGAAACTTTTTGTTCGCAGTGCTTAAAAAATTTGGCTTTACAGGTAGAATCTGTCATCTCATCTCCAACTGTATAGCTTCTTGTGGTTTTGCTTCAGGGAGCCTACAAAGGTTTTTTTTTATCTACTAGGGGTTTAAGGCAAGGCAATCATCTTTCTCCATTTCTATTTATCATTGCCTCTGAAGAGTTGAGTAGGGGATTGAAAGAGGCCTTTGATAAAGGAAAAATTCGGTATTATTATACACCCAGAAATTGCAACCCTATTTCACACATTCTGTATGCAGATGACACCCTTATTTTTTTAAATGGAAGAAAGTCATCAATTATGGGATGCATGGAGTTCTTGCAACGTTACTGTAAGACCTTGGGGCATAAAATAAATGAGGGCAAAAACTCTTTTATTTTGAATAACAAGGCAGTCGAGGAAAGAATTGTGGTGTTAAAAAGTTGTACCGGTTTCCAGTTTAAAGATGCTTCTTTGAAATATTTGGGCGGGCCAGTGTTCCAAGGGAGAGTTAAAATTTCATATACTTTGAAGATTTGATTGCTAAAATTCAAACTCGTATTCAGGGATGGAAGGCAAAATTGCTATCTCCGGGAGGAAGATTAATCTTGATTAAACATGTCCTTAGCTCGATTCCATTTTATATTCTTAGTACCATGTGTGTACCTATGAAATTTTTATCACGAATTAATAGTTTGTTGACGGACTGTTTTGGGGGGATTGTGAAGGAAGACTGGAGAAAAAATGGGTGTCATGGGATAACATCTGTTTCCCATAGGAGGAAGAAGTTTTGGGAGTTAGAGACTTGACGGTTGTGATGAAAGCTTTTTGAATCAATTGCTCTTTGGAGATTAATTGCTTCAGACTCTTTATGGGCTGCTTTATGAGGAGCAAATACTGGTTACATGGAGTTGCGTTGAATAGTCAACTTGTGAAAGGTGGGTCTTCACCTTTTTTTTAAGGAGATCATGCTTGGAAAATCTTTTATTTTGAGTAAGTCACTTTGGCGTATTGGCATAGAAAATATCCATTTTTTTGTGGAAAATTGGAACACGGTAGTTTCATTCAGAAGGTCGGCGACATTGGTTAGTCAAGGTTTTTGGCCTTCAGTTAGCGAGGTGATTTTAACAAATTTTGAATTGGTCCATCTAGATCTCAGAAGCTTGGTGTGCAGTCTTTTTGCAGATAGATTATGTGGTGAGGACAAGTGTGTATGGGTACCAAACCCGAATTGGCTCTTTTCCCTGCAGTCGGCCTATGAAATGTTACGGAGACATGGGAAGGTTAATGCACTAAGTAAGTCGATTTGGCACGACATTCTTCCTTCCAGAAATATCAATTTTTGTTTGGAAGTTACCCCGTAGAGGGGTGCCAGTGGATGGAGAATTGTACAGATGCGGTTTGAGTCTAGCTTCTAGATGTTGCTGTTGCAACTCGCCAAAGAGCGAATCTTTGAAGCATCTTTTTTCTGGACGGAGAATTAGCGATGTAGGTGTGGAGCAACTTTGAACAAAATTTTGAAGTACACATAAGGAAATTAGCAGAAATCTCCAAGGTGCTCGTAATTTGGTTCAAGTGAGTCAGACAGAATTCACAAGCAGGTGTGTTATTCCTTCTTACATCTATGTTCACTTTATGAGAACTTTGGAAACAGATGTGCAAATGTGTATATGAAAATGATTCCCCAAATCCTGCCTTTGTGATTTTGAATATTAGGCGTAATCTGCAATTAGCAAATAACGTTATAACTCCTAAACAAGTTAGCAGTAACAAGGCACCTTTACGGGCTTTGGGGTTGCATGTGCTCCCAGTTCGAAGGAAGTTAGTTAGAATTGTTTTTTGGCACCCCCTCCGTCAGATTTTGTTGCTCTTAATGTGGATGGATCCTCCCGTAAAAACAAGGCATCTGGCGGTGTGATCATTAGAGACTCTAGGGGTTTCTGTGTTGTGGGAAAATAACTATTTTTCGGTGCAGGATCCAACAATAAAGCATAAATTTTGGCTCTAGTTGAGGGTCTCCGCCTTTGTCTCGCATTGGGTTTCAGAAAGGTGGTAGTTCAAATGGACTCGGAACTTGTTTGTGGCTGGTGTAAGGAAACTTTGAAAATCCCTTGGCAATTGGAGAATACCTTGAAGGAAATTAAGTTGTTAGCGGCGACAATGATGTTAGATTGCTAACATATCTATAGAGAGGCGAACACGGTGGCGGATGCGTTAGCGGATAGAGCACAACGAGACTATATGACTGTTTCTTTCGATGGGGATGATTTTCCTAGAAGAGTGGCAAGATTGATTGTGCTTGACAGATTGCATACAGCGTACATTCGCCACGGGGAAGAGTAGAGTTACCTGTTTTTTTAGCGGCTCTGATTGATCTTGCGGTAGACAGGATCTGGAACAGCTGCGAGGAACATGTAGGGGCGTTCGATGGTGTCGAGACTGAGTTTTAGCTGGGGCGAGATGCTGGACTGTTTTGCGTCATGCTGCCTGGTCCGTAAGCAGCACTCTGTAGGAGATGCAGGGGTGAGGCTCACATTGCCTGCAGGAGGTGCATGAATGGGGTTTCTCTCTCTGCGAGGTGCTCTCTGCCTGGGCTCTGAAAGAAACACTCTGTTTGGCCAAGTACCGATTGGAGCTGCCGATGCGAGGATGCACACACAGCTGGTGCACTATGATTTCTCTGTTTTTTCACTCTGTTTTGGCTTTGCTTTGCTTTCCGCAAATGTGCCAATTCAGTTGTTGGTGATTGTAGTAATTTCAATTGGGCATAAGGGCTTTTGTCCAACTTTTTATTTGGTTTTAACAAGGGCAAAGTCGTAATGTACCCCCCGTCTTGATTGTAACTCAAATTTTTTTATAAGTAATAAAGGTCTGGCATTCCATAGTTGCCCCTCCCCACTGGTGGTTTAATTTAAAAAAAAAACTTCAAATTTCTTAGTTTTTTTTTAATTAAGAATTTGGCTAAATTTCAAAGGCTTAAAATCTCTCGATTTTCGTTGTAATCGTATTAATTTTTGTTCCTGTATTAATACCTAACTTCGAAATAAACATAGTCATATAAATCTTAGCTTAGAGTTTTAAATTACCTTAGTTTTTTAAAAATAATTTTTTTTGCTAAATTTCAACAATTTGGAATAAGAAATTTGGCTAAATTTCAAAGGCTTTAACTCAGGATTTTTGTCGATTTCAACAACTTTATTGTTTATGAGACGACAGCTGAATTATTGCTCTCATTTCAATACCTAACGTCACAATAAACAGAGTTATATAGATCGTAGTCTACAATTTTAAATTTTATTAATATTCTAAACGTGAAACTTTTTATTCAATTGCAAAGGCTTTCGACTTTCGACAATTTCGAGAGTTTTTGTTTCTTAGATAACCACATAAATTTTGCTCTCATATTAATACCTTACGTCAAAATAAATATAACTACATAGATCTTAGCCTAGAGCCTTAAATTACCTTATTTTTTGCTCAATTCCAAATACAACGATTTAGGACAATTTCGACAATTTTTTTTGTTTCTAAGTCAATAGTATAATTTTTGCTGATATTTCAATACCTAACGTCATAATAAATATAGTCTCATAGATCCAAGTCTAAGGCTTTAAATTTCTTAGTTTTTTTAAAAGTCACATTTTTTGCTCAATTTCAAAGGCTCACAATTTTGGATAATTTCTGAAGTTTTTTTTTTTTTTTTTCGACTTACCACGTAATTTTTGCTCCCATTTCAATACTTAACACCACAATAAGCATAGTCACATAAATCTCAGTCTTAAGTTTCAAATTTTCTTAGTTTTATAAAAAATTTAAAATTTTGGCTAAATTTCAAAGGCTTTAACTCACGATTTTTGTCGATTTACAACTTTCTTGTTTCTGAGACAATCGCTGATTTTTCCTCTCATTTCAATACCTAACGTCACAATTAACAGAGTTATATAAATCCTAGTTTAAAGCTTTAAATTTTATCAATATTTTAAAAGTGAAAATTTTTGCTCAATTGCATAGGCTAAACGACTTTCGACAATTTCAAAAGTTTTTGTTTCTTAGTTAACCACATAATTTTTGCTCCCGTATTAATACTTAACGTCGAAATAAACATAGTCATATAGATTGTAGCTTAGAGCTTTAAATTACCTTAGGTTTTTTAAAATAAATTTTTTTGCTCAATTTCAAAAACTAAAACCCACGATTTTAGACGATTTCAACAATTTTCTTATTTGGGGGACAACTGCTAAATATTTGCTCCCATTTCAAGACCTAACGTCACAATAAACATAGTCACATAATGTCACAATAAACAAATTTTTGGGGGACAATTTAGAAATTTTTTTGGTTTTGAATTAACCACATAATTTTGCTCCCTTATCATTAATAACGTCACAATAAGCATTGATGATACATCACGAAAATACAATGCTCAATCTATTGGGCTAGCTCACCGGGCCCAGAAAGAATAAAAGCCAATTACAGAGACCCAAACTAGGCCCACCAATGAGAAGACATAAACAGGGCACGAATCCAGGCCCAAAGGAATCGAAGCCCGAGTCCAGGCCCGACATGAGTTCTCTTATAAATAAGAGGAATGTCGCACCCAAAAATAGTCGTGGAGGAAGTTACGCCTCCACGAGCACATCTCCATTAAGGAGGAAACTGTTACAAGAAACATCTTATTTTGTTGCACCTCATATTCTTAAGTCACGTAGAGAGTTAACCTCAACCATTATAAAAGGTAAAGAGAACATTCGACACATGTATGGAACTTTAACTAAGTTTTATCCAGATTTACTTCCTTCTTTCAACAGAGTTACTGACTTAAGCATCGGAGTGCCTTCGGCCACCAAAAAGGTGGTCTTTGGCAGTCTAACAATGGTTTTGCAGGTCAAACTCACAGGATGACGATTTTTGGACGCATCAGTTTGGCATCGTCCGTGGAGAACGGCAATTTTCTCTTTTCAAATACAAAACACACAAGTGACAAAGCTCACCACAACCTAACGAAAGATCAACAGGGCCATCAGAAGGAACGATGCAGTCTACAGACCCACAATCCAGTAATGATCACAACATCTCTCCCGCCAACGCATCATCGACGGCTCAAGCAGAAGATGGGTTTGTTACAAGAAACTCATTCATCCCGATCCCAATATCCCACTCTAAATTGGGATCAAGATGAGTTTGATTAAGCCCAAAATGACCTGAAAATCGAGACGACTAGGGATCGCAAAATGGGGTGCCCACCCCTACTTCCAAAGGTGCATCACACTTATAATGCTAAAAGACATTTTTTTTAAAGGCAATAAGACCTTAATATGTCATTTTTTTTTTTTAAAGTGTCCTGTTACACTCATTTTGCATGAACTAATTGATGAGGGAGATTCAAGTATTCAACTGGGGACTCAAATTGTGAAGTTTGGGACAATATGAATGAGTTTTATACATCTTGTTTGTAGAACATCAAATCCAATTAACTTCCATAATGTAATTTACACCTAGTTTTAACAAATGAATGAAATAATTTCAATTTTCTCAACATGTAACCAATCAAGAGAATGAAGGCCTAGCTAGTTCACAAGCCCGCAGTTCTTCCTAATCTCTCCTTTTCTGCCTGTAACAACATCGATAGATCCCATACGTACCATTGCAGATGCAAACTTTTTAGCCCACATCGAAGAGTGTCTTGCATTGTTCCTTACAATCCTAGATGTCAAAGGACTATCATGAAGCGTTTGATCTGAAGTTAACAAGCCTCTTCGGTTCATCAACTCTTTATAGTACGTATTGTCTAGCCTATTTGGCGTCACAATCTCAAGTGGCACAGTAGGGTCTCGAGTATTAGCTGCATTACTAGATGGTGAAGGACACTTAGTTCTTAACAATGCCGCGTACCTCCTATCCAATGAAGGGTCTGGTTTATTCGTAGAGTTGAAGGCGAAGGCACGGTCTGAGAAAGAAGAACAATGTGAAACTCCAATGGAATGTGCTCCAGAGAGTGTCACCATTTCGTCTAGGGTCAGGCCTTTCCGCGCAAAGTCCTTCTGGATTTGTTTGGCATTGGAAAAAGGAGATGGGATGTTTTGAAGTGCTTCATCCTCTATAGAGACACGTCCATCACGTCGTCCCGCTGGGACATCGTAAATTATTCCACCGGCCTTGTATGCACTATCACGAGCTGCGAACGCAAGGATGTCTGAGCATGAAACTGTTTGTGGACATGCAGCTTCAATTTCAGCTTTAGCCTCATCAATCACCTCGAATCCTCGCAAACTCGGGTTATTAACATCACTTTCTTTCTCTGCAGGATTTCCTGGCGTTGAGTCTAATAGTACTGATGCATCGCAACCCTGAAATAATAAGATCACATGATTGATTAATTATAGATTGACCAAATACCATAGATTAATTATAAAAGTTGACATTTTTATGTTACAAAAATACCATAGATTTCAATATTATAAGTTATATCATCATATCAAAGCCCATTTTCGATAAATATTAAAAAAATGAACTTACCCTGACGAAACAATCATGGAAGTGCATCCTAATTAAACCAGCTGCAATGCCTGGATTACGCGCTACTGCTTTGTTTACTGCTTTTCTCACTATAAGTTCTGCAGATGGACATGTCGAATAATAGAATCCAACCTTAAGAGATGTCGACGACGCCATTGCTATCATAGAGATGATTAAGAAAATGATCAATGCATTAGTCTTCATTGTGAAAGACAGAATGAGATCAACAAATTCTATAAATGAACTTGCTGAATGAGATTGAATGTTAAGCTTTGGTTGCAAGTGTGTGAGTTAGACACAATGAATTGGAAGCTAGAGTTGGAGATGATATTTGATTGATTTTGTAATTGGGCATTTATAGACAGGGGTGGTGGATAAGAAAACGTGTGAAGCAGAGTAGCTTGTTTAAATTTGAACATTTCTCTTCGGAGTGGCTGAGTAGCTTGTTTAAATTTGAACATTTCTAAATTTGAACATTTCTCCTAATTAAGTTGTTTAAATTTGAACATTTCTCTTCCGAGTAGCTTGTTTGTTGATGTTAATTGACTACTTAATCAATATGTGAATTGGAGACATTTTTTAAGGCCAAGGTGAAATGTTGGACTTCTGTGTATAATGTTATCAGGGTTAATTCGATTTATTTGTTTTATTCACATTAACATGGGATTTAGAGGAGGTTTTTTACAACCTCGACATACACATAAACATTTTAGAGATTTCATCATTCTTTTAAGATCACTTAACATCACCCTATTGGTCGCAAAAACCTGATTTCCTAATATTTTCGTAAAATGAAAACAAAATTTTACCATCTTTTACATGGCGTACAACAGGGTGGTAACGTGACAGGTTGGGGTGCATCCAGTGATGAACCTCTATAATGCATATTCTGATTTAAGTCAGCTAGGCCTGCATCCATATTCGAGATATATAAGAACTCTCGGACCACTCATTTCGATAAGTAGATTTGGTATTAACATTTTGGAACTGCAATTTAGAAATTAAGTAAAGTATATTAGAGTATTATGGGATTGTGATATATGCTTATTCTAAACAAAACCAATTATAACCACAGTCAAATGTAGTCTAAATTCATGAATATGAGAGTTGAGTAAGAAATTGTAAGTAGGTAAGGTGGAGTACCAGTGATTTGTTGTTAAAAAAAAAAAAGATTTGTTGTTCAAAATAAAAAAGATATAAAAGCACAACCATGCATGGATTGTACTTGAGACGAAGTTACTGTCTTTGATCAGGTCTCTCTCTGTGAATCACTAGTAAGTTACCCACAAATAAATTGTTTTTCCAAATGCAAAATTATCAAACTTTATGACTAAAAAAATGGGCTGTTGCATGTGAGATTTTATCAGTTTAGCTAGAAGGAAGGTTTGAACAGTAATCACTTTGTCACAACATTCGATCATTAATGGGTATGAAGTCCATATTTTCTCACCATCTCGTGAGGAACCTTCAACACTCAAAAATGTATTGGCAAAGATGAGGAGGAACTTACCAAAGTTATTCATAAGCCAGCTAGTGTGGTTGCAAGGTAGCTCACTACTCCAAGACTCCAACAACTCTCTCTAAATATACACATTTAGTATTATCTTTTACCAAGTCATGTCGCGTGTGTTTACAAAATAGAAATCAAAAAAAAAAAAAAATTGTTCTTCAAAGTTTTTATTATAGAAGAAGAAATCCATGGTATAGTGCAATAGTTTTTATTATAAAAGTTCTTCAAAGTTTCCGATTGGACAATTTTGACAAATTTTTGGGTTTTTCAGTTAACTATATAATTTTTGAACATATTTCAATACCTAACATCATAATAAATATGGTATCATAGATCCAAGTCTAAGTTTTAAATTTTCTTAGTTTTTTAAAAGTCACAATTTTTGCTGAATTTAACCCACGATTTTGGACAATTTCGAAAAATTTTTTTTGTTTCTGACTTGCAACATAATTTTTGCACCCATTTCAATACCAAACACTATAATAAGCATAGTCACATGGATTCAAATTTTCTTAGTTAAAAAAAAAAAATTGGCTAAATTTCAACGGAACTAACGATTTTTGTCGATTTCAACAATTTTCTATTTTCTGATACGACTATGGAATTTTTCCTCTCATTTCTATACTTAACACCACAATAAGCATAGTCACATAGATCTCTTAGTCTTGAGCTTCAAATTTCTTGAATTAAGAATAATATAAATCTCAGAAAGGCGATTTGAGGGGCACTATTGGTAATTTTTTTCGACTTTGCATCTCCCAATCTTAGCCGTCCCAAGAAGTCTGGAGCAGATCTGACCCATTGATTTATGCGGCGGCTAGGGTTCATGGAGGCAAGGATCATCTAGGACCTGCGCCATTTTGTGCCGCTGTCGCCCTGTTTGGACATTCCTTCTTGGTTGCCTTGGTTGTTGCTTGGCTAGACTAACCAAACTTTGCCTGGACGGCCTGTTGCATTGCTCGTTTGCATTGTCTGGCCTGCGACTGGTGACTGGATCTTTGGTCTTCTAACGGGCCGGCAAGATCACTTTTCTTTGCAACATGATGGCTCGCCTAGCCGTCAACACTTCATTTCCCCCATTGGGGGGCAAGGAACCCCCGGAAGAGTCTCCAAAGCTCTCTTTCACCCAAATAATTGGAAAAATTCTTGTGGATGATGTTAAGGAGACACATGTGGAGGGAACGAGATTTCGGAAAGAAAGAGAGCCAGCCATTGGGATCACGACATCTGATGAATCCCATGGGGAGGCTTTCATGGAACAACACGTGATAGTTTTAAAGTTCTCTAGCTACCGGCCAACATTGGTCGATATTCGCGATTCTATTCATCGAACTTGGGGGATACTAGGTGACTTTTCTCTAGGTCTTCTTGATCAACGACACGTTCTCATCCGGCTTCAGTCTGAGGTGGAAGCAAAGAAATTTTTGTCAAGAGACTCGTTATTGATCCGAGGAGTGCGCTTTAAAGCCTTTCGCTGGCATGATGGTTTCAGTCTGAAAGCAAATCCAGTCTCGGTTCCACTATGGGTAGAGTTGCCTAACCTGCCTTTGCATTTATTTCTTCCTCCTCTTTTAAAAGCTATTGTGAATTCTTTTTGTGGTTTCTTATGCATGGATGACCATACTCATTGTTTATCACGTCCGGGTTCTGCCCGTGTTTGCGTGGAGATGACTTTGGCAGAAAAGTTACCGAATATAATTTGGATTGATAAGTCAAATAATAGGGGATTCTGGCAAAAAATTGAATACCCGGGCTTCAAATACTGTGACTATTGTTCTTTGCTAGGACATCATGAAGAATTTTGCAAGAAAAAACTAGGTCTCAAGGGACATGTGAAAACATCCAACGTGGGGAAAGAAGCGAAGCATGAGAAACATAAGGTGGAAACCAAGGTTATTGATATACACATAATTATTACAAATTATGACCCTTAATTTATATCTGTTAGTGCTTCAATTAATATATTTTATTCTAATTATTTCAATTTTTATGTTTTTGTAGGAATCTGCGCGCGTGAACGATAAAGTCGCATTAAGGCGACAAATTTGAGAAAATGATTAATTTGTCGATTCCAGCGGTGGTACAAAAGAGTGGTTCACACATCTAAGCCTAACCCGAATAAGCATGGTCCACCTACTTTAACCTAGCCCAAGCCCAAACTCAGAAAGCTAGAATCCTAAGCCCAGCCTAACAAGGAAATAGGGGAACCCTATTTAGGTTTCTCTATGGCCTTCTCTTGGGAGTCTCCTCTTCTCTTCCACGTTTTCTTCTTCTGTTTTCCAGCCACCATCTCCACCTCCACCAAGGCAGAGCCCTGCCGCTCTCGCCACTAACCAACCACCATCTCGCCACTAACCGTCCTCGCTCTCGCCCTTGTTTCACCTCCCTGTTTCACGCTACAAACCACCACCTCACCACCGAAACAGGCCACCGTTCTCTCTGTCCAAAACACAGCCGCCACCACCATCTCCCTCCATCGCTCTCATCGCCACCATCACTCGAATACCATCGCCACCGCGCGCGCACAACACTGCCGCTAAACAGGGCACCTCCCTATTTCGCTCCCTGTTCCTCGCCCTCTTGCCACTTTCTCTCTTCTCCATGGTTTCTCCCTTCTCCAATCCTCTCTCTCTCGACCACCGCCGAAACAGACCACACAAACCACCACCACCACAGTGACAGAATCAACACCACCGCGAAATAGGGAGTTCGCCCCCTGTTCCTCGTCCCCCTTCGGGTTTTTGGTTGTTATCCCACTGTTCACTCTCTTTCTCTGTTCTTGCAGGTACAGGACTCGGTCGAGAGGGAAAGACACTCGCGAGGAGCGAAGCAGAAGCGGCGGAGCAGACGCGTCGCGCTGGAGAAGACGCAGAGAACCAGAGGCACGAATTCGCGCGGGAAATTCTGTTTTTTTTTTGTTTGAAAAACGGTTTTGGCTATTGACGCCCCGAGAACTTGTAAGAGCCACCACAGAGCCTATTTAGCTCTTTTTCTCGGGATTCGTGCGCGTACAGGAAGTGATGGATTCCTCCTCCAGTGATGCTGTGACCACCACCACCATGAGTCACTAAACCCTACGCAAGGTGAAGAGGTGAACTCCTAGATGTAACGCACTAAATTAGTAATTGATTCGCTTTAAGTTTTCACGATGAATAATGATGTTTAATGATTATCACTTTTATTTAATATAGAAATTTATGTTATTTCAGTGAGAAGGATTTCATAGATTTCTTTGTAGATTATTTTTATTCCGGTGATTATCTTTTCTTCTCCATATAAGCTTAGTCACGCTTTTCTTATGTGTGGAATGTTTAAGAATTAATTGATTCCGGTAGGTTAGTTATATGTGACCGTCATTTATTACGGTATTGTCTCCGGATATATCGTAAGTTTAGGATATCACATATGACAAACCTTTGTGGTTTCTTAGAAGAAGTGAAATCTAAACTTCATTTACATTAGGGTTTATTAATGATTAAAAGATTATTTTTCCGATTAGTCATAGCGAATCAATACTAATTGGCGTGTGAAGTCTAGGAGGGATTCTTGGAACCTTGTGATTTTTCCAAACTTAATTTTCATTAAATTAAATTCAATTTCGTATTTTAAATTTGTTAGAATTTATTAACTTTAGTTTCGCATAGTTTGTTTTCCTTAACCTTATTTTGTAGATCGTTTTTCCTCGTGGGATCGACACCCCATTCTTTACTGCAATTGACCGCGTGTATTGTTTGGGCGTAATCAGTTATCAAGCAACAGTTTGTTCCAGTAGCAAATAAAAACAAAGGTGCAAAATCTGATGTGGGCACAAGCGGTGCAAAAAATAATAGGGGAGAGGATATCAAGGAGGGCATGAGTACCGAGAAGTTAGTGAACAAAGGACCAGTAAAGGTGGTGATGTCAAACAAATTTGAGACCCTTACAGAGATTATCGATGAAGATGAGGACGCTCAAGCGGATAAGCAACTGGTGGGTAAGAACATGGCTCATGACCATGCCGAGGTTATGCAAGAATGTATTTTTTTTTCAAACTGATCATGCGTCAACGTCGCAAGGTGCGGCAAGTGACTCAAATGGCAAGGGTCAAGTTGGGCAACCTGATACGGGAATGCAGCGAGCTGAAAGTGAAACGAAAGAGCAGTTGCAGCGCTCTGCTTTGCCCCAGCCAGCGCTCGATTCGTCCTAGACCATTGTCCCATAATAGAGGACGTGTGTTCACCTCAGGCAGAGTCTGATTCGCTCGCAGTTGGAGAATTATCTCTCGTACTTGGAGTGGTTACTGATATGGTAGCTCCTTGATCAGCTTCTTCTACGCCACAGACCATGACGACTGCAATGACACAGGAAGCAGGGGTTGGACCAGTGAAGCCGTCAGGGCAGGGACAGATGATTGAAGAACAGGTTGTGCAAACACAACCCTCGGCCATTGGCAACTTACCAGTACCCATGGCAGCCGGGAACAACCAGGATGGGAGGGTTTTGTTTGATGTCGCTATCAAGTTGGTGAAGGAGGGACGTGCTTTGCCAAAAAAGAAAAAAATGAATATCAATACACTTAAAAACGCCACATAAGATAGTGACGAGGTTGCGTCAGATTCGGAGTTAGGACCATAATCACAAGCTATCAAGGACTTAGAGTTGGGGGCGTAGTCCGATGAGGATCTTAAGAACAAAGTCAGTTTGGCAGTATCTTCGGGCAATCGTCGTAAGACTAAGAGGGGGTAAATCTTCTTCCCGCGTTTAAGATGATGGAAAATTTATGTTTTGGAATGCTTGTGGGGTTGGTAATAAGGCCACGAGGATGAGGTTAAAAAATATGATTGTGGAACATAAAGTCAGAATTCTTATGGTTGCGGAGCCTATGATTGATGCTAGTAGATACATGGAGATGGGCAACACACTCAAACTTGGCGGATTTGTCTCGAATGTTGTGTTTGGCGGCAAGATTTGGATTCTATGGGATAACTCTCTTGTCCTTTCGGTGGTGGATATGTCGGATCAAATTATTCATTGCCAGGTAACGGACTCTGCTTTAAGAATTTATTTAATTTCTTTTGTTTATGCTAAATGCTCTGTGGATGAAAAAAGGGATCTCTGGTCAAATATGGCCAATTTTGTTTCAAATCATGATACTCCATGGATGGTCGGAGGTGATTTTAACACTTATTTGCATTCGGGCGAAAAAGTGGGGGGAGTTGAGCTGTCCCTGGCAAGCATGTCACATTTCTGACTGTATTGAAAACAGTGGCCTAATTGATTGTGGATTCTCGGGTCCTCGACTCACTTGGTGTAATAACAGGCAAGGCAATGAGCGTATTTAGGCCAGACTTGATAGGATCTTTGTTAATTCAGCTTGGTTGATAGATTTGGGTAGTCCTAAAGTGGGACATCTCAGCAGAACTTTTTCAGATCATTCTCCGCTGTTGGGTTCCATGCCAACTCAATCAAAAATCGGTTTTGCCTCTTTTCGATTCCTTAATATGTGGACAACTCACCCTGAGTTTCTTGATCTGGTTAAGGGCACGTGGTTGACTGACATGGGTACCATGAGACCCATTGATAGAGTGGATGCCAAACTTAAAATGACCAGACGAGCTCTTATACAGTGGAATAGGACGGTATTTGGCAATGTGTTTAGCAGAATTCGAGCTTTAGAGGATGAAATGCAACAGTGGGAAACAACTCTTTTGGCGGGTTTTGCAAATATCAGTAATAATTAATGGTCTAAATGTTGATGGTAACTGGGATGTTAATGCTTGTTGTAATTTACATCATTGTCAGGCAGAGTACAGATTAGCTCTCCAACAGGAAGAGCTTTATTGGATTCAAAAATCAGGTGAAAAAGAGTTTAAGGAGGGGGATGCCTACACCAAATACTTTTTTGCTTCCACCAAGTCCAAACAAAAGCGCGAGCCATCAATCAGATTACTTTACCGTGCGGTGGGACTATTTCGAAACTTGGTGAGATTCTTGACAAAGCTAATGAGTTTTTTGTTAATCTGTTGTCTTCTCAAGGAACTTGTACGGTGGATACGAATTTGTTAAATTGTATTCCGAAGTTGATGAGTCCCGGTCAATGTGACACTTTGGTCAAAAGACCTTCTTTGGCGGAAGTGAGAAATGATGTTTTCAACATACCCAAAAATAGTGCGCCAGGTCCGGATGGCGTTACTGCTGATTTATTTCAGTCGTGTTGGGAGGTTTTGAGTATGGATATTTGGGAGGCAGCTATACAATTTTTTGAAGGGGAGGCGATGTCGACTTCTTTTTCGGCAAATTTCATGGTTTTGATTCCTAAAATTGAGAATTCAGGTTCTTTTTCTTAATTTCACCCAATAAGTTTGTGTAATGTGATTTATAAGATTTTCAGTAAAATTCTCTGCAATAGACTGGTAGATCTCTTGCCAGTGTTGATTTCTCAGTTGCAGGGAGTTTTTGTTAAAGGCTGGTTCATTGGTGAAAATATTGGCATAGTGCAGGAATTGATTAGAGACATTAATAAGAATGTATATGTGGTGCTGAAAAATGATATGGAGAAAGCATATGATAGAATGAAATGGAACTTTTTGTTCGCAGTGCTTAAAAAATTTGGCTTTACGGGTAGAATCTGTCATCTCATCTCCAACTGTATAGCTTCTTGTGGTTTTTCGGTTTTGCTTCAGGGAGCCTACAAAGGTTTTTTTTTATCCACTAGGGTTTAAGGCAAGGCAATCATCTTTCTCCATTTCTATTTATCATTGCCTTTGATAAAGGAAAAATTGGGTATTATTATACACCCAGAAATTGCAGCTCTATTTCACACCTTCTGTATGCAGATGACACCCTTATTTTTTTAAATGGTAGAAAGTCCTCAATTATGGGATGCATGGAGTTCTTGCAACGTTACTGTAAGACCTTGGGGCAGAAAATAAATGAGGGAAAAGCTCTTTTATTTTGAACAACAAGGCAGTCGATGAAAGAATTGTGGTGTTAAAAAGTTGTACAGGTTTCCAGTTTAAAGATGCTCTTTTGAAATATTTGGGTGGGCCAGTGTTCCAAGGGAGAGTTAAAATTTCATATACTTTGAAGATTTGATTGCTAAAATTCAAATTCGTATTCAGGGATGGAAGGCAAAATTGTTATCTCCGGGAGGAAGATTAATCTTGATTAAACATGTCCTTAGCTCGATTCCAATTTATATTCTTAGTACCATATGTGTACCTATGAAAGTTTTATCACGAATTAATAGTTTGTTGACGGACTGTTTTGGGGGGATTGTGAAGGAAGACTGAAGAAAAAATGGGTGTCATGGGATAACATCTGTTTCCCATAGGAGGAAGAAGTTTTGGGAGTTAGAGACTTGACCGGTTGTGATGAAAGCTTTTTGAATCAATTGCTCTTTGGAGATTAATTACTTCAGACTCTTTATGGGCTACTTTTATGAGGAGCAAATACTGGTTACATGGAGTTGCGTTGAATAGTCAACTTGTGAAAGGTGGGTCTTCACCTTTTTTTAAGGAGATCATGCTTGGAAAAACTTTTATTTTAAGTAATTCACTTTGGCGTATTGGCATAGAAAATATCCGTTTTTTGTGAAAAATTGGAACACGGTAGTTTCATTCAGAAGGTCGGCGACATTGGTTAGTCAAGGTTTTTGGCCTTCAGTTAGCGAGGTGATTTTAACAAATTTTGAATTGGTCCATCTAGATCTCAGAAGCTTGGCGTGCAGTCTTTTTGCAGATAGATTATGTGGTGAGGACAAGTGTGTATTGGTACCAAACCCGAATTGGCTTTTTTCCCTGCAGTCGGCCTATGAAATGTTACTGAGACATGGGAAGGTTAATGCACTAAGTAAGACGATTTGGCACGACATTCTTCCTTCCAGAAATATCAATTTTTGTTTGGAAGTTACTCTGTAGAGGGGTGCCAGTGGATGGGGAATTGTACAGATGCGGTTTGAGTCTAGCTTCTAGATATTGCTGTTGCAACTCGCCAAAGAGCGAATCTTTGAAGCATCTTTTTTCTGGACGGAGAATTAGCGATGTAGGTGTGGAGCAACTTTGAACAAAATTTTGAAGTACACATAAGGAAATCAGCAGAAATCTCCAAGGTGCTCGTAATTTGGTTCAAGAGAGTCAGACAGAATTCACAAACAGGTGTGTTATTCCTTCTTACTCCTATGTTCACTTTATGAAAACTTTGGAAACAGATGTGCAAATATGTATATGAAAATGCTTCCCCAAATCCTGCCTTTGTGATTTTGAATATTAGGCGTAATCTGCAATTAGCAAATACCTTTATAACTCCTAAACAAGTTAGCAGTAACAAGGCGCCTTTACGGGCTTTGGGGTTGCATGTACTCCCAGTTCGAAGGAAGTTAGTTAGAATTGTTTTTTGGCACCCCCCTCCGTCAGATTTTGTTGTTCTTAATGTGGATGGATCCTCCCGTAAAAACAAGGCATCTGGCGGTGTGATTATTAGAGACTCTAGGGGTTTCTGTGTTGTGGGAAAATAACTATTTTTCGGTGCAGGATCCAACAATAAAGCATAAATTTTGGCTCTAGCTGAGGGCCTCCGCCTTTGTCTCGCATTGGGTTTCAGAAAGGTGGTAGTTCAAACGGACTCGGAATTTGTTTGTGGTTGGTTTAAGGAAACTTTGAAAATCCCTTGGCAATTGGAGAATACCTTGAAGGAAATTAAGTTGTTAGCGGCGACAATGACGTTAGATTGCCAACATATCTATAGAGAGGCGAACATGGTGGCGGATGCGTTAGCGGATAGAGCACAACGAGACTATATTATTGTTTCTTTCAATGGGGATGATTTTCCTAAAAGAGTGGCAAGATTGATTGTGCTTGACATATTGCATACAGCATACATTCACCACGGGGAAGAGTAGAGTTACCTGTTTTTTTAGCGGCTCTGACTGATCTTGCGGTAGACAGGATCTGGAACGGCTGCGAGGAACATGTAGGGGTGTTCGGTGGTGTCGAGACTGAGTTTTAACTGGGGCGAGATGCTGGACTGTTTTGCGTCATGTTGCCTGGTCCGTAAGTAGCACTCTGTAGGAGATGCAGGGGTGAGGCTCACATTGCCTGCAGGAGATGCATGAACGGGGTTTCTCTCTCTGCGAGGTGCTCTCTGCCTGGGCTCTGAAAGAAACACTCTGTTTGGCCAAGTACCGGTTGGAGCTGCCGATGCGAGGATGCACACACAGCCGGTGCACTCTGATTTCTCTGTTTTTTCACTCTGTTTTGGCTTTGCTTTGCTTTCCGCAAATGTGCCAATTCAGTTGGTGGTGGTTGTAGTAATTTCAATTGGGCATAAGGGTTTCTGTCCAACTTTTTATTTGGTTTTAACAAGGGCAAAGTCGTAATGTACCCCCGTCTTGATTATAACTCAAAAAAAATTTATAAGTAATAAAGGTCTGGCATTCCATAGTTGCCCCTCCCCACTGGAGGTTTAATTTTAAAAAAAAAATCTTCAAATTTCTTAGTTTTTTTTTTTAATTAAGAATTTGGCTAAATTTCAAAGGCTTAAAATCTCTCGATTTTCATTGTAATCGTATTAATTTGTGTTCCTTTATTAATACCTTACTTCGAAATAAACATAGTCATATAAATCTTAGCTTAGAGTTTTAAATTACCTTAGTTTTTTAAAATAATTTTTTTTGCTAAATTTCAACAATTTGGAATAAGAAATTTGGCTAAATTTCAAAGGCTACTCAGGATTTTTGTCGATTTCAACAACTTTATTGTTTATGAGACGACAGCTGAATTATTGCTCTCATTTCAATACCTAACGTCACAATAAACAGAGTTATATAGATCGTAGTCTACAATTTTAAATTTTATTAATATTCTAAACGTGAAACTTTTTATTCAATTGCAAAGGCTTTCGACTTTCGACAATTTCGAGAGTTTTTGTTTCTTAGATAACCACATAAATTTTGCTCTCATATTAATACCTTACGTCAAAATAAATATAACTACATAGATCTTAGCCTAGAGCCTTAAATTACCTTATTTTTTGCTCAATTCCAAATACAACGATTTAGGACAATTTCGACAATTTTTTTTGTTTCTAAGTCAATAGTATAATTTTTGCTGATATTTCAATACCTAACGTCATAATAAATATAGTCTCATAGATCCAAGTCTAAGGCTTTAAATTTCTTAGTTTTTTTAAAAGTCACATTTTTTGCTCAATTTCAAAGGCTCACAATTTTGGATAATTTCTGAAGTTTTTTTTTTTTTTTTCGACTTACCACGTAATTTTTGCTCCCATTTTAATACTTAACACCACAATAAGCATAGTCACATAAATCTTAATCTCGAGCTTCAAATTTTCTTAGTTTTATAAAAAATTTAAAATTTTGGCTAAATTTCAAAGGCTTTAACTCACGATTTTTGTCGATTTACAACTTTCTTGTTTCTGAGACAACCGCTTTCCTCTCATTTCAATACCTAACGTCACAATTAACAGAGTTATATAAATCCTAGTTTAAAGCTTTAAATTTTATCAATATTTTAAAAGTGAAAATTTTTGCTCAATTGCATAGGCTAAACGACTTTCGACAATTTCAAAAGTTTTTGTTTCTTAGTTAACCACATATATTTTGCTCCCGTATTAATACTTAACGTCGAAATAAACATAGTCATATAGATTGTAGCTTAGAGCTTTAAATTACCTTAGGTTTTTTAAAATAAATTTTTTTGCTCAATTTCAAAAACTAAAACCCACGATTTTAGACGATTTCAACAATTTTCTTATTTGGGGGACAACCGCTAAATATTTGCTCCCATTTCAAGACCTAACGTCACAATAAACAAATTTTTGGGGGACAATTTAGAAATTTTTTTGGTTTTGAATTAACCACATAATTTTGCTCCCTTATCATTAATAACGTCACAATAAGCATTGATGATACATCACGAAAATACAATGCTCAATCTATTGGGCTAGCTCACCGGGCCCAGAAAGAATAAAAGTCAATTACAGAAACCCAAACTAGGCCCACCAATGAGAAGACATAAACAGGGCCCGAATCCAGGCCCAAAGGAATCGAAGCCCAAGTCCAGGCCCGACATGAGTTCTCTCATAAATAAGAGGAATGTTGCACCCAAAAATAGTCGTGGAGGGAGTTACGCCTCCACGAGCACATCTCCATTAAGGAGGAAACTGTTACAAGAAACATCTTATTTTGTTGCACCTCATATGCTTAAGTCACGTAGAGAGTTAACATCGACCATTATAAAAGGTAAAGAGAACATTCGACACATGTATGGAACTTTAACTAAGTTTAATCCAAATTTACTTCCTTCTTTTAACAGAGTTACTGACTTAAGCATCGGAGTGCCTTCGGCCACCAAAAAGGTGGTCTTTGGCAGTCTAACAATGGTTTTGCAGGTCAAACTCACAGGATGATGATTTTTGGACGCATCAGTTTGGCATCGTCCGTGGGGAACGTCGATTTCCTCTTTTCAAATACAAAACACACAAGTAACAAAGCTCACCACAACCTAACGAAAGATCAACAGGGCCATCAGAAGGAACGATGCAGTCTACAGACCCACAATCCAGTAATGATCACAACATCTCTCCCGCCAACGCATCATCGACGGCTCAAGCAGAAGATGGGTTTGTTTCAAGAAACTCATTCATCCCTATCCCACTCTAAATTGGGATCAAGATGGGTTTGATTAAGCCCAAAATGACCCGAAAAAACGAGACGACTAGGGATCGCAAAATGGGGTGCCCACCCCTACTTCCAAAGGTGCATCACACTTATAATGCTAAAAGACATTTTTTTAAAGGCAATAAGACCTTAATATGTCATTTTTTTTTTAAAGTGTCCTGTTACACTCATTTTGCATGAACTAATTGATGAGGGAGATTCAAGTATTCAACTGGGGACTCAAATTGTGAAGTTTGGGACAATATGAATGAGTTTTATACATCTTGTTTGTAGAACATCAAATCCAATTAACTTCCATAATGTAATTTACACCTAGTTTTAACAAATGAATGAAATAATTTCAATTTTCTCAACATGTAACCAATCAAGAGAATGAAGGCCTAGCTAGTTCACAAGCCCGCAGTTCTTCCTAATCTCTCCTTTTCTGCCTGTAACAACATCGATAGATCCCATACGTACCATTGCAGATGCAAACTTTTTAGCCCACATCGAAGAGTGTTTTGCATTGTTCCTTACAATCCTAGATGTCAAAGGACTATCATGAAGCGTTTGATCTGAAGTTAACAAGCCTCTTCCGTTCATCAACTCTTTATAGTACGTATTGTCTAGCCTATTTGGCGTCACAATCTCAAGTGGCACAGTAGGGTCTCGAGTATTAGCTGCATTACTAGATGGTGAAGGACACTTAGTTCTTAACAATGCCGCGTACCTCCTATCCAATGAAGGGTCTGGTTTATTCGTAGAGTTGAAGGCGAAGGCACGGTCTGAGAAAGAAGAACAATGTGAAACTCCAATGGAATGTGCTCCAGAGAGTGTCACCATTTCGTCTAGGGTCAGTCCTTTCCGCGCAAAGTCCTTCTGGATTTGTTTTTCATTGGAAAAAGGAGATGGGATGTTTTGAAGTACTTCATCCTCTATAGAGACACGTCCATCACGTCGTCCTGCTGGGACATCGTAAATTATTCCACCGGCCTTGTATGCACTATCACGAGCTGCGAACGCAAGGATGTCTGAGCATGAAACTGTTTGTGGACATGCAGCTTCAATTTCAGCTTTAGCCTCATCAATCACCTCGAATCCTCGCAAACTCGGGTTATTAACATCACTTTCTTTCTCTGCAGGATTTCCTGGCGTTGAGTCTAATAGTACTGATGCATCGCAACCCTGAAATAATAAGATCACATGATTGATTAATTATAGATTGACCAAATACCATAGATTAATTATAAAAGTTGACATTTTTATGTTACAAAAATACCATAGATTTCAATATTATAAGTTATATCATCATATCAAAGCCCATTTTCGATAAATATTAAAAAAAATGAACTTACCCTGACGAAACAATCATGGAAGTGCATCCTAATTAAACCAGCTGCAATGCCTGGATTACGCGCTACTGCTTTGTTTACTGCTTTTCTCACTATAAGTTCTGCAGATGGACATGTCGAATAATAGAATCCAACCTTAAGAGATGTCGACGACGCCATTGCTATCATAGAGATGATTAAGAAAATGATCAATGCATTAGTCTTCATTGTGAAAGACAGAATGAGATCAACAAATTCTATAAATGAACTTGCTGAATGAGATTGAATGTTAAGCTTTGGTTGCAAGTGTGTGAGTTAGACACAATGAAATGGAAGCTAGAGTTGGAGATGAGATTTGATTGACTGTGTAAATGGGCATTTATAGAGAGGGGTGGTGGATAAGAAAACGTGTGAAGCAGAGTAGCTTGTTTAAATTTGAACATTTCTCTTCGGAGTGGCAGAGTAGCTTGCTTAAATTTGAACATTTCTCCTAATTAAGTTGTTTAAATTTGAACATTTCTCTTCGGAGTAGCTTGTTTGTTTAAGTTAATTGACTTCTTAATCAATATGTGAATTGGAGACATTTTTCTAGGCAAAGTTGAAATGTCTTTTTGTGTCCTTGGACTTCTGTGTATATAATGTTCTCAAGGGTTAATTCGATTTATGTGTTTTATTCGATGTAGAGGAGGTTTTTTACAACTTTGGGATACACATAAACATTTTGGGGATTTTATCATTCTTTCAAGATCACTCAACATTACTCTGTTGATTGCAAAAACCTGATTTCCTAGTACTTTCGTAAGATTTTTTTTTTTTTTGAATAGTAGGATTTTTATTACTTGAAAAAACCTTTTACATCAGGCGGGGATACATGATGACTTTACCAGATAAAAAAACCAGAGGACATACGTCATAGGAAATCCAAAATAAATAGTGACCAAACCCCTCAATCAATGTCTATACTTGTTGTTACTTTTCTTCATTCTAGATGATCTACGAGGATATACCTTGATGTCTTTGAAGTCTGTCCTCTCTGATAATGCAACAGGTTGGGGTGCATCCAGTGATGAACCTCGATAATGCATATTCTGATTTAAATCAGCTAGGCCTGCATCCATATTCGAGATGTATAATAACTCTCCGACCACTCATTTCGATAAGTAGATTTGGTATTAACATTTTGGAGCTGCAATTTAGAAATTAAATAAGTAAAGTATATTAGAGTATATAGGATTATGGGATTGTGATATATGCTTATTCTAAACAAAACCAATTATAAGCCAAGTCAAATGTAGTCTAAATTCATGAATATGAGAGTCGAGTAAGAAATTATAATATTAGGTAAGGTGGAGTACCAGTGATTTGTTGTCCAGAATAAAAATAAAAGATATAAAAGGACAACCATTCATGGATTGTACTTGAGACAGAGTCACTGTCTTCGATCAAGTCTCTCTCTGTGAATCACTGGGAGCCGCCCTGATTCTAGAGAAACAGGAAGGAAGGTTTGAACAGTAATCATTTTGTCAAAACATTCATGATTTGGTATGAAGTCAATATTTTCTCACCATCTACTCCTTCAAAATTTTGAGTGAGAAACCTTCAACACTCTCAAAAATGTACTGGCAAAGATGAGGAGGAACTTGCCAAAGATGTTCAAAAGCCAGCTAGTGTGGACTGTGTGGTTGCAAGGTAGCTCTGTGAGGAACCTTCAACACTCAAAAATGTATTGGCAAAGATGAGGGGGAACTTACCAAAGATATTCATAAGCCAGCTAGTGTGGTTGCAAGGTAGCTCACTACTCCAAGACTCCAACAACTCTCTCTAAATATACACATTTAGTATTATCTTTTACCAAGTCATGTTGCGTGTGTTTACAAAATAGAAATCAAAAAAAAAAAATGTTCTTCAAAGTTTTTATTATAGAAGAAGAAATCCATGGTAGTGCAATTCTGACTTTGGCCTATTTTTGTGTATAAGTTTACTGACCAATACATATTCTGGATTCAGGTGCTACTCTGGTGGGTTGGGAGTCAACTCAAGTTCTATTAGTAGTCTCGCAAACACGCTCAAGTCAAAATAACGCCCAATCGAACCTTGATCGAGCTTAAAATTTTTAAACCCGTATTACTGGAAAAAACAAGCTTACAAACACTTTGACACATTGGAACAATCTACATTTTCCTAAAAGTTCATAAACGACGAGAACAGCTAATATGTAAACCAAGAAGACCTCAGTTTACAACCCTGCAATTCTTCATGGTCTCTCCTTTTGTTCCTGTGAGAACATCAAAGGCTCAAATCATCAGCTCTGAAGATTGGAAAATTAAAATACCAAATGAACAGTCCTCGTTCATCTCATGATCTGAAAAGGCTCAAAGTAAGCCTAACCATTTTGCTTCGGCAGCTAAAATTTCATTCACTCTTGAAACGACGCGATAAGATGATTTAACTGATCAAACAATGGGTGACACTTACCCAGGCATGGTACAACCAAATAAAATGTTGTGCAAGAATGCATAAAAAACATAACTGATACTGGCACACTTAAGATTATAGCTAGTATACACAAGTTATAAAAGTAATTTCTTTCAACCAACACCACTACCAAAAAATTAACTCAACCTAGGAAGTCTACTTGTCAAGAGTGCTTGAATAGGTAAGCATACTCAGGGAAGACATTCAGGAAACCTGTTATAAGTTGTGTTGGCAATGGTTGTCCATTAACAAGAACTTGATTATATTTCTCCATCAAAGAGAATGCAACTTTTTGTGGGTCGATTTCACCTAACATACCTGCAGTCCCACCAGGAAAACATCAAATAATAATGATTAAACTGCTGATTTCAGAACATAAGTAAACAGGTCTACAGAAAGCAGAGGATTAGAACTGAATGGCTAAAAAAATGTGCTGCAGTCTATTGCTCTTAAAAAAGCCACCATCAGTGACGCAAGTACAAATTTTCATATGAACCATTTAAGCTCAATTTAGCCACTTCCATTATCACAAAGCAGTAACTTTTCTCCTACTCTCCAAGTACTCTCAGTTTCTTGGAGTCTCTCACACTCAATTTTCCACGCAGTTGATGCTTGCAAGATCTATTGCAAGTACAATCAACTCATCTCGCATACACATATCTGCCTAACTTGGATGATTATGTGCAAGGTCACCAACATTACTCAGGTTTTATCATAAATCAAGAACAACACATCTCTTCTCACATTCATATCGCATATGTGCAGCCAATCAATTATGTTATTATTCAAGGTAAGATCCGGTAAGAGTTGGGATGTATCCAGATATATCTCATATCTTGACAATATCTTCATCCAAATTTCTGACAAACATCCCAATATATCTTGATACGTCTGTGATGTGGATCAGTAACAGGTCCTTGTTATCATTGTTGAAATTTTGCTTTAATAGTGGCCTTCATAAAAAAAATGGCCCTAGCAGTTACGTTGTTTGACTTGTAATTGCCTGCAAATAGCAATGATCTTTTTGTATAGCGACCATTTGTTTTTTAAGAGTGTTATAACAATAATTATTTATTGCAGTTTTTTTCACATTATTACACTTTCTAAGGTTTGGAGAAGAAATGGAAGGCAGAGACAAATGCTAATCACACTTTTTATAATTTTTCAATGTCTCACCAAATTGTTTCACAGTTTCAGAAAATTAATCTCAATAAGTCACCTATACTGCACAGATGAGGGCGGAGGTCCAAAGAAAAACCAACCAATTGGTATTTTAGATATAATAAGCAAGTTACACAGAAACCAAGCGTGTTGAAATCAGGATTGAGACACATGATTACTCATAAATGGCATCCCAAGTATATTGTCAAGTCATTCTCTCAAGATAAGAAAGATAAAAGACATAGGCAACCAAACTACTGATTTTGACTTACCTAATTCAAGCTCTTGATCCTGGTCATCAATATCTCCTTCCTCCAAATCCACCCCATTTTCCAAGTCTGCAGCTTCTTTGGCATACCTCTCTAGAAATTCTTCCTCAGTTTCTTCATGTTCATCATCATCGTCTTCAGAATCCTGAACAAATGAACATATAAATAGAATGTTGTAACTTTTGATGAAGGTAAGCAATATGCTCAGAAAAAATAGAAGCTGTTGTTGGGTGGCATTACTAAGTACTAACTATCAATTTGCCACCTTTGCAACATTTCCTAATTTTCCTGAAATTACCAAGTTTCCACACTATAGTGATTCACTGTTCCTAGAGAAAGCAAATATTATACAAGGATCATATGATAAGTTTCATTAGTATAGATCTCCTAGGTGGTAAGAAAGTAGATCATAGCCCCATCCCTTAGTTTGCAGCACATATGAACTCATTGATAGACAAACCTTATAGCTTACTGAGGCGAACATTTAGATTTTTGCACAACAAAACACATAATAAAAATGATGGATGTTATATGTCATACCTCATCATCATCAGTATCTTCATCTTCTTCATCATCTTCATCCCCATCATCCTCATTTTCATCCTCTTCCTGAACTTCTTTAAGACGTATAACCGCCTCTATCAGCGAAACAAAACAGTCTCGTACCAGACCAGACCCTGGATTCCCACTGGGTCCCAGCAGCCGTTCAACCACTTTCGCCAGTCCCATCACTGAATTATTAGTTTATAATGGCAGACATAAGTGGATGAAAAGGGTCCGTAATAATATCCTTAGTTTCATACATAAAATGGATGGAAAATTTTGACAAAAGAGTTAACAGTAAGAAAGGAAGAGTAGAAAAACCAAAAGATGTTTAATCAAGATGGTAGGACCCAGGAAGCAAGATGATAACGGTAAAGTGGAGATACCAACTCACTGTATAGAGAAGCTAGGTGGTATGCCGGCATTTAACAAAACCATATGCAACTAAATAAACCGCCTCTTTAATGGGTCAAACCTCATAAACACCAGATCAATATACTACTTATGTACCATTTCCCTATAGGAGCCAATGAGAGCAAGATGCATTATAGAATAAGTTAGATGGTCTTATGTATTTCCATCCAAGATTAAATATAGGGTGTCAAACAAACAGTTTTGTAATACAGCAGCATTTATCGAGGTTGGAAAGCTGGATCCTAAATTTCCAGAGTAACACCCAGTAGACCTATATGAATGCCTAGAAAAAAGAAAAATAAAATGTGCCATTATAGAAGAATACTAACCAATTAACTTAATCTCAGACTCAGACGACAAACCAGGTTCAAAGGAGCTGGTAGAAATATGACCCAGTGCAGATACCCAAGTTGTAAATCCTTCCTTCTCATCTTTATCTAAAATTTTCTCAACTACATCAGGATAACACAAATAACAAGAAGATATGACAAGCAACAGAGGTCTCCAAAGCGCACTAGGCTTGCTCTGGATCTCTTTGAAACGAAATAACGCTGCCTGAGTAAATGCTATCACCAAAGACTGCTTCACTCCTTCGGTTTCAAAAGAAAACTTTGGAACATGTAGTAGTAAATGGACACATGAGCATGCCCTCCATGTTGCAGATGGATATTGAAATATAGCATCACTGACAAATGCACCAAGTCCTTCAATGATGGAACATTGAGGAACAGGTGGAGCTGGGGGAGGCGGCATCTCTCTAACAAAGAAATTCTTCAAATCACATTTTCGATGTAAATTTACAACACCTTGTATACAGTTAAAGATTGATAAGTCCTCCAGTTCTTCCCAACCATGCCAGTCAGCAATCAGATCAGCCCAAACCGTTAGTAACTCGGATATTTTCATGTCCAAAACTTCTTTCTTGTCAATAACAAATCCCAAGATAGACTGAAGCAGTACTGATGCATCATCTAAGCATGATGGTGGGGGCAACATATAAGAAAACTCTCCTCCCTGAATCAAGATATCACCAAACTTAAATAAATTTCCAAAGTTTATTTGTATAAGAATAAAAAGAAAACAGAAACTAACCCATTGGCAAGTGTAAATCAATGATTTTTGAAGACAAGTTTGTAATTAGTGCTGTAGCTAAAGTTGCAATAACAACCTAGGTAAGACATCTTAGATTCGTTTGCTCACTTGCATAAGGTCAAAAAACATCTATTATTCCCAAACTGGACATGAGTGTTAGACAATTAACCAAGAATGGATGATACATGAATCCATCAAGTGTCAGGTCCCAACTCATACACATGCACCACACAGCAAGTGATACAAACAACAACATAGTTCTAAGAGAAAAGGAAAAAAAATTTACATATATATACAAACTTTTATGCAAGAGGTTGCATATGAGACCCTGCACAGGGATGCAGCTATAGAAATGGAACACAATTTACAACCGACAGACACGTATGAGTCATTTCCATGTATACTGCGACATATTCCATCCACCATTTCCATCTCATACCAGTATCAAGGAGGTGCCAATGCTAAAAAAATTAGCAAAGGTATCATAGATAATAAGAAATCCTTTCCGACTTCTGCAGATCTAAAGAATTCTATATACATCAACAAAGTATGGTTAAAAAATCTTGGCAAGTTTCTTTAGTCACACTATTATTAAATTCCAGGGCTCCTTGCACAATTAAAAGAACTGATAAACTATAGTGAGATTCAAAAGTCTAGGCAAGTCACGCCACTAAACAGCAGACATTAATTTAATTCAAGATATTGTACTAGGATCAGCTGTGATACATGCACAGAATTGTTTGGGCCATATTTGTGTATACTGTACCTATTTCCATTTTATATATTAATAAGTTAATGAGGGTTGAAATGGCAGCCATGCATCCTACATTGTAGGAAAAGCTTTCCGATTTCTGCAGATAAAAATAAATCTACATACTGTCAACAGAATAAATAAATTTCTTGTCTTCACATTACCATTCCATAAAAATAAATGATAGGACCCGTATAAGATCAAATAAAATTTAAAACAGTAAGAAGAGAAATGCACCTCTAGTTCCATGGGTGTCAGCCAAGCCTGTTGCAAGAGAACTGAAAACGCTCTAGCAAGAGTAGCCCAACTAGATCTCAACTTTTCACTTGATTCATTTGGTTCATCTTCTTCTGGCATGTGATCCTCCCAAGTTTTAGCCATAGCTGCTAACGCAGAAAAGCCCCTTTCAACCACCTAACAAGGTGTCATCAGTTAGCGTTTAGAAATAACAAATTTATTAGTTATGTTTCCATTTAAGTCCACAAAACTGTTTGCCACAAGTTCACTGTATCTGGAATCTGGACGAAGAAACCAACATAACATGCAGGTATTGCTGATATATTAAAATAAATATTTACATTAACTCGTATTACTGCATTTACATGCCAGAACGCTCTTTAACATACAGAGATACCCTCACTGACAACCAAGCATATGCTGAAATTCCCAAAATGGAATTGCCAAAGCCTAAGATGATATGGGTGGATATCTATGTGGTAGAAAACTCATCTCCAGCCACCCACCAGGCCACCACCAAGGTGACCATAAACCACTATGCAACAAATTCAACATAGAGATATAGGCCATCAACAAAGCTCGCACTCCCCTGATGTGATGCAATTGACTGTGAGGAGTTAAACCAAGTTCTCTAATGTAGAACTTACAAAGCTCAATCAGGTTGAGATATATGAAATCTCCACAAGAAACCACCTAACATTGATGACTATAAGTCATATTTATCCAAGTTAAACTGCTCAATACAAAATCATGTCAAGGAATCTATCTATGGACATCCTTCAAGTACCTGAGGCCATGGTTCAGGAATAGGAGGTATGTGCTTTGATATAGTTCCCACCAAAGCAGACACGACATATGGAATGTGCACAATCACAGATTCATTTCCAGCTCCAACTATGGTACTCAAAAGCTGAAGTAAAACAGAGGACTCATTGTCGTCTTCACTGTCCATTCTATTAACAATAACTTGCAAGAGTGGCAACCAATCAGGTGGATAGTACTCATTCTGCAGACAATTAAGGTTACAAAAATAAGGCAGCTATGATTGAAAGAATTTACCATTATAGTTTGGAACCTTACCTCAAGAAGCTCAGCAACTGCCCCAGCAGCAGAAGCCCGGACGGGATAACAAGATATATCTCTCAAATCAGGCGTAGTCAAAGCTTTCAGCAATGAAGAATATATATCTGCAGTCATATCCTGAACAAGAAAGTCAAAGTTAAAATGAGAGGGAGGAGATGAGGGGAGAAAGCTAAAAAATTGGTAGATAAGATTTCTCACTTCAGGAAGACAAGAAGCAAGCTCTCCGAGTACCCAGTTTGCAGTTGCAATTAAGAACGGTACATGAGCAGACAATGAATACAGTGGTAGCACCCGAGTCCGAATTAGAGTTGCTGTAAATCCAGGATTGCGCTCGCTTAAAAACTGTATAAAAATCATTGATGTATGAGTTTACAGGTCAGATAATCTAAAGCCACTAACTGAAGATGATAAGACCACCTTACATCTTGGAGGCCACCATATGCCATCAAAACACCGTAGTAGCTGCCACAGTGAATGTAAATTTCAAAATAAGACATCAGAACTTGGAGTAAATGATTTCATTTATGACTCAAAATATAAGCACGGTAGGTAATGTATGTCGTACGCTCAAGGACACAAAATTTTCAAAAGCTCATGTATATATGATGATAATGAACGGAATTGTTTTTAAGGAAGATAAAGACAGCGAAGCAAAAACTAATTAGGCTGAATCCCAAATAGTTAAGTGATACAACTTATAATCACAGCTAAAATAAAATAGGTGACAACTTTATGCCCGTTATCTATTATGACAAATAATAACAGTTTCCAAGTGGTCCATTCCTGTTGTAGTAACAGCAGATATTTGATTAATGATTGTAAAACCATAAGAGCATCAGAATTCAAGAACTTTTCATCAGTTTTCTTTTATTCTTTCTTAGGAGTAGAATTATTTAGTAAAGAAGGATACAACGGAGAAGCAAACAAAAGAAGTGACCTAAAAAGGAGTAAGGGGATATCAAGGAAACACTGACTCTTTGGAAAACTTGTCGTACCGTGTTCGACACGTATCCAACACCAACATTTGCCCGACGCACCTCCGACACGTGTCGGACACATGATCAATGTAGTCAACGTGTCGGACACGCCTCAGACACACCCAAAACTTGGTTAGAACACAGTGAAGACTCGATAACCAACTTTATTTTATATTATTTTACTTTTACGTGGGCACATATAACCATCTAATTTGAAGGTTGTTAATCCATCTAAAGTGAAAAACTTTCAATTGCAATTCAAGATAAAGATGGCGATGAAGCATAGAGGTAGTCTATGTTTTTTTTTCTCTCATTTGCTTCTTATATGCTCATCTTCTTCTCCAACTTTTTACATATTCTTTTCTGTACTTCATTTTCATCTTCATACTTCTGGTTCTTTTTTTTACTTAAATTCTTTCTTTATTAAATTATTGTTTATGTTCATATGACTTATAAAAATAAAATAAAAAAATTAATAGATTAAGAAAAAAGGTATGACATGTGTCATGTCCCTGAGTACTAGTTTTTGAAAAATTGTCAAGTCGGCGTGTTGTGTCTGTGGCCGACACAACACATGTGCCCGTGTCTATGATCCTTGGGGATATGCATGATGCTAAATGGAAAGCACCAAAGGTACAATGACCCCTCTAAAGCATGAAAAATATTGAAATCGAACGCAAATGAAAGAATTGATGATTAGAGATGATTGAAATTATGAGCTCCAACCAAGTGATCCAACAAATGGCCACTAGAAAGAGAAGCTTAGGAGTCATATTTTTATACATACGCCTATTATATAATATGTCTCAGCGCCCTAAATGACATCCGCTTCTCTGAAAAATAACACAAATAAATAATGTATGCTGGAACAAAGAATAACTTAATGGATTTTTCTTCCATATAATAATTTTCAGTCATGTCATGTATTCACACATCTTTAACATCTCTGTATTGGATTCCTGAAGCTTCCAAGCTAAATTAAAACAAGAAAGTAATGCTGAAACTAGTTTTGAACATAATAACCTTCCAATGGTATTAGTTCTCAGATGACATTATGTAATAATTCTCAGTAAAGTCCCTTTTCTACCACATCCACACCTGAACCCAGAGGTTGCAACATCTGAGAACTGACCTAGAATGGCAAAAAACTGATTAAGTATTGGGCCTACGAAACAAACCCTTGGATCAAACAGGGATTTCAACTTAATACTACTGTAACCCAACAAGAAACCCATCAAATATTTTGTAAGTTCATGTATGGATCAAAGAACTCAAATCCTGTTGAGCATTAGAGTGAAAAATTGCAAATTAATAAAATTTTGTAACATGCCTTTCTTATCCATTGTTTTCTTAACCTTCTAAGCAAATATGGTGAAGATATTAGGGGTGTTTTTTGCCTTTATTAATACATAATAAAAATATACATACACATTTTGTCGGAGAATTTCTTTTAAACTCACTTCTTTGAAATCATAGTATCGCCTGAAGTAGCAGAAGCAGGAATAGGGAACTTTGATAGAAAAGGAAGCACCAACAACTCCCCCACGGAACTGCGTTGCTCTTTTCCCTTATTTCTCTCACCTTTTTTCCGTTTAATTGAGGATTTATTTGAGGTGGTGGGAGGTCCCTGCATGCATCATGAACAAGTTCCATTTACCAATTTATCTGACTAATAACATCCTTGTATAAACTATCATTTGGTAACACTAACGAACCTTTGACATTGATATAATGCCAAGTAAATTTATCGCACTTTTCCTGGCTGTGAATAGATCCTCTTTCCACCCAGATATTTCCTCCTAAATGAGGAAGAACCACCATGAAATCAGAATACATGCAACAAAAGAAAACCAAATGATGTTGATTGTAAGAGCCAAACGAAAATTAAGATTGTGTAATGAAGCAACAGTTCATACTATATCTGCTGGAAGATTCTTCCGTATATACTCTTCAGGGTCTTCTTCCCACTCTGAAGCATCCTAAACAAACAATCAAGCAGATAAATTGTATTTTAATCTGAAATTCAAATATATGGTGTGGGTTCTTAAAGTAAAAAAATATCAAACTCTTTGATTTAGCAATATGGGAGTAATAAAAGGAAAAGGCTATATCATCTAAGTAATAGTTTTTCCATCCATGTAAACCTTGTCTCTCCTCCATATGCTTATTGTTTTAGATTCAAAAGAAGCTAGAAACAGTGATTGGGTAATAAAGAGGTAATAAAGAAGAAGAACGACACTTGCAACATGCTGCTGTGAAAAAGTTCCAACATGGCAGATTTGATATGCGGCATATGACTGCCTCCCTTTTGGCACTACAGGGTTCACACTTGCATATCCCTTCCAAGTCAACAAGGAAGGGAAACAATAATTTTTTGGCATAATGAAAACGTTGAAACGATGACAACCATAATTGGGTAAGGGCATAAATAAGATACAAGATATCTCACCTTTTTGTTCATTACTAATGCTGGAAATATTGCAGATTCCAACAATGTTGAAAAATGTGGTGAAACTAGTCTCCAACCCTACATCAGATGATATGCCAAAAGTGAGGAAAGTAACAAATAGTATAATTAAACACAAAACTGAACATAAAAGAGATTTGTCTTCAATGATAAACAAAAAGGTAAAAGATCTTACTGGGCCTGTCTCCAAGACGCGTGAAATAACATCAAAACCTAATGAAACTATTCGCTCTGGCAGAAAATCAAGCTTCTGTAAGACATACGAAATGCTTTAGAATGTGACTGGAAGAAAACACAGCGATAGAACAAAGTAGTTAAACAAACAGGTTACTAAGCCAAGCAATGTTCTAGAACCACTATCATCTCCAATTGGACACGTGAACAGCACATGCATAATTAGAATGCAAGCATAAAAGATGAACCAAAATTCTAATTACCGATGCAAGAACGGATAAAATGCAAAATACTTATTGTTTGTTTTTAACCACTAAATAAATTTGCTTATCTTACACTGACATTGATGCTTTGCTTGACTATTTTAGAAGCACATATTACAATATTCGGCATCAACCTGAAAGTATAATAACACACCAGGTGAGGTTGTACCCTCAAAACTCAAAAGCAGCAATGGACGCAAAATTAATGTTGTACAAGTGTATATACACCAATTACTTATCAGAATGCTTCCTGTGCCGTGTAACTAGAGCACAGAAAATAAGTAAAGCCCTCTTCCCTGTCTTCAGCCTCAGCACAAAGCCATCTTCTGAAGCTGTATCATCAAAGCTCGAGGAATCCAGTATGCGAAATAGATCTTGGCAAAATGAAGGCAACGAGGGGACAAGAGCAGATGGCATATGTGATCTCACCTAACAGAGCAAATTGGTGAATTTTCATAATACAACAAGAGTCATCTGGACAACAAAATTGCATGCACAAGAATGGTGTATCCACCACAGACAAGCAAAAGGGTAAAAACAATTTTGTGGTGCTACTGAATAGAGGAAAAGAAAACATCAGCAACTTACTGAAAAATATATACACTTGCAAACTATAAGAAGTAGTTGCTCGATGTCCATTTCTGCTTTGCCTCGGATTGATAGAGCCTGTTATAAGAACCAAGAAGATCAAATTCATTTGTCCCTTCAACCCTAGTGTTTTCAAAAAACGGGGAATAAAGGTAAATAATTTTTTCTGTGAAGCTAACAACCATAACCTTTTCAACGAAACCATGGAATACGGCTAGCAAAGGCAGCAGAATTTCTTTTGCTATGAGATCTAGTTGTGGTGGAACTGACTCCTTTGCGACATTTGGATTTAAGAAATACTGCAAAATTGTATATTGAGTGCATCAAATAAGCTAAAGCAATGTTACAGTTGCATACTAAAAAAAAATCCTTCACCCACTCTTACACGTGATTCAAACATATATATATACGAGTATTTATTACATCGAATGTTTATTATAAATACTTAGACATCGGCTACCTTGTAAGCAGCATAATTAATCTTGCGTGACTGAACATACACATGTACGAGCATTAGCAAACTCTGACTAAAATTTACTGCAAAATGCAGCATACTCTCAAAATTTACTTTTGTACTCCTATCATTTATCAAAACTGTAGTGAATCCGTGCACAATGCTTGCAAATGCCGAAGAACAGATTTTCACTACAAATGTGAGTTAAAAACCAAGAAATGTACTATATAAGTAATTTCAAACAAATTTTCCATTATGTAAAGTGTGAAAGTGCATTATGGCTTTGTTTATAGCTTAATGTTTGACATTTCTTAATTTCCCAAAAACAAACAAATAGAAGACTATACTCAATATCACTTCTTCCGCCACATTACACCGGTCACAATTTCCTAAGAACTCCATAAGTGTTCCGTAACTAGCATTAACTATCAGTAAAAACTTCAGAGGTCGGTAAACTTTTTATCCATAAAAAAATTGCAAACACGAATTACCGCAACTTCGCCCATAAAACCAATACCTGGAAAGGCCTTATAATCGCCTGCAAAACCGTGAGCGCATTGATAGTATTCCACTGCGAATTCGGAGATTCACTAATAAGATTACTATTCTGAATCACTAATCGCAATTCCGGTACAAGCTCAGGCCAAGAATTCTCCTTGACAAATTCTTCATTAATTATCATTCTAAACTGCAAACACACACAAAAAATTCATAATTTCACTTCAAACAGAATCAAGAATGTAAATAAACCCTAAAACTTATTAAATTTTGCATACAGCTTCAACAAGAACTTTGAGCACAGCTGGTTCGGCTCGAAGCAGAGATTCAACAAGCCGATTTCGAAACTGATTTGTGAAAGAACGTTTTCCATCGAGCCTACGCCTAGTGTAGTTCTTGAGGTACGTAGCCGCGGCGATTCTTTGCCCTTGATTCTCTCCTCCTGTTCAAGAAACCGACAATCAAGAATCATGACTTCAAGGTTAGTTTAAAGATTGAAAATTGGGAGTGAATTAAAAAAAAAAAAATTAGGGTTTTGGAGTACTGTTGCAAATGGCGAGGAGAGCGGAGGGGAACTCGGTGAGAAGAGCGGCTCGATCGAGAGACTCAGTTGCAGAGGTGACGATCGAATTGTCTGAACTGAATGTATCGTTGAGAAAATAAGCGATTTGGGAAATTAGGGTTTCCATTTTGGGGGATTTTGAAAGGTGATGATGAGTGAAGAGTCGGTGAAGTATTTGGGCAAAATTTATTTGATGGGGTAAAGGAGAAAAGGGGATTTGGCGGGAAAATTATGGGGGTTTTAGGGACCCATGGAAAATGGGCATGGTAATTGAAACAATTTTTAGTAGTTTCCTTGAATTTGATTATTTGGATTTTTACGAGTAGCGAAAAAACGGTCTTATAAAGAAATTTTATTTTTAATTGGTAAATAGATAACTAAATAGCAAAAATATATGTAACAATGGGACCAAGAAAAATGGCTAATCAAACATATTCTTAGTTTAATTGCTTTAAAAATAGACATGAAAATTGAAATCATTCTCATGAATCGGATTCTGAAGCTTCTCCCTTGGAATTAGATTTTCATGGTGAAAAAACATTCTTATGAATAATCGATTTTCTGTCAATAAATAAACAACAAAATAGCGAAAATGTGCATAATAAGGGAATGGATTTCATTTCTCAAGAAAATGACTAACCAAAATACCATTAGATTTTTAGGATGGATGAATGTGAGCAAAAATGTAAATATCGGATTTTTCTCTCACTCTCTCTTTATTTAGCATACTCCACGATTTTTTGCGTAATACACTCTAAAATAGTTTTCATTATACAATGTATATAAGTTCCTTTGATTGACATGTAATTAGTTCTTCCAATTTCTTTTCCATGGAGGGAAATTTTTATTTTCTTCTTCTTTGACCTTATATATATATATATATCGAGGGAGGAAGTTGATTTGAAAAATATGTTCCTAATAATTTTGTGAAATTGATACAGAGGTGCATCAAACAAAAAAATTTCCATGGAATAAGAATACGTCGACCTCCCATGGATTTGCAAATGCCCAAGTAAGTCTTCATTCTTTCCTCACGTAAATTGATTTCCTGTTAATAAATAGACAACCAAAACAACAAAAAATCTGCATATCAAATAAAAATGGATTTCATTTCTAAAGGAAAATGGCAAACCAAACAGACCCTATGTATATAGGGAAACGAACCAATTATCAATTCCATTAGTATTCATCTTTTTTTTTGTTCATTTTTTCTCCTTAATTTGTTTTTGTGGTTGTTATATTGTATAATTTTATCGAGTCATTAAATTTATAAATTTTAAATGTAAATTGTAAATTTGAATTAGATGGTTCTATTATATCAACATTTTTTTCATGCGTCTCTGCTATATAAAGAGGTTGAGCGTGGTTGTCTTATCGGTGTATAAAATTACAATTTTACCCCTAACGATGAAGTTGATAGAAGAGCGTTGAAGACATTTCAGTATTTCATCCCGGAAAGGAGGTTCCCACACGAAGCTTTAGTGAGAAGGCAATTATCATGTACTTTTATATATATGAAAGTTGAGTCGGATGACATACACAATTCACTGTTCATTTCGAGAATATAGTAATTGAGATATGATGCTATATTGCTACTTTTTATTTCCTCTTAATTTATTTTGTATGTAAAATTGCCTTCGGTTAGTTAAACAATTATACATTTCAATGAAAAATTATAGTTTTTAGAATTATTTTATGGAAAAGCCTTGAGTAGCATAGAAGTTAAAATAAATAAAAAATAATATATTTTTTGTTACTAATATATTATAATTTTAACAATGTGAAGCTAATTGCAATGCATTTTTTACCGAGACCGAATATAATAACCCTAAAATATCAAAGTTCACTACTAATTTCATTGTAAAAATATTTTTAAAAAATACTAAATTTGATCTTAGTAAAATATCACTAATGTTGGAAATAAATTATTAAGATTGAACACTTAATTTCTATTTAGTTACTAATTATTCATTCTCTTACGTTGTGTGGCTACATGTGTGTGTTCGGAGACTTAATTTTATTTTATTTGCTTATTATGATTTTTAACATGCAAAATTTACCAAGTTTGATGACAAATGCTTATTGCATTTTTCTCCGATTGAGATTGGAGATGTTCTTAGTGGTAAAATTTTAAGATGATGTTAATTTTATATTTTGGGTCCAAACACGAAGAGTCTGTTTGGTTGCATGAAAAATATATATGAAAATTAAAACCGTTTTTGTGAATTTAATTTCGATGCTTCCTCTCGGATTTGGATTCCCATGAGTAGCGATAATTTTTTTTTATTAAAAATTGATTTTTTATTAATAGTAGACAACTAAACAACGAAAATTTGCATAACAAAAGAAATATATTTCATTTCTCAAGAAAAATGTCTAACCAAACAGACTCGAAGATTTTTATTAAAGACAATAAGAGAAACAAAATACAACCATCCATATATCAAAGAATGCCAAGATACTATGAAGATGTCAAAAAACAAATATCTAAATAAATTAAAAGCCGAACTCATATTCTATTTTTCAAGATCAACTGAAATGTTGCTTGTAATCCATGATATTTTTCGTCAAATTAAAAGGTTAACAATCCAATCGGTCAATCTAAAAACCAATCGGAGAGTATGATACGTTTTTGGAAATCAAATCAAATTTGACAGAATAGATGATCTGTTTTTTCCTTTTAACTCTTGTGATCTGTTTTCTTTTACAGATGATGTGTGGATAGATAAGAACAACTCAAGTCAAACTAAACATCTGTCCAAGTATCTTTCATATTCTATTCTTATCCCCATCGTCACACGGTCTTTTTCATTGTTATCTTTTCTTGGCAATCAAGACTTGTTGTTATAAAACAAGCTCAAACACTCTTCGTTCACTCAATTCATCCCTCAATGGCAGAACCAAAAGGAACCATAGTGTTTACGACAGTCGGCCGATCTTACTATGGCTTCGACGTCTTCTCCGTAAAGCTCGCTTCATCCACCACCAACTATTCTGAATCGGAATTATCCGAACATCGTCTCACTGATGGAACTTCTGTCAATTACAACGCCAGCTTTGTTGACGATCAAGAAACTGTTGCATTCGTATCAGAGCGCACCGGTTCACCACGAATCTACTTGAACCGATCCGGTTCAGATAAACCGGATCGGCTCCCGACCATCTCCGAAAGCTTCTTCCATGACCGGCCAATTGTGAAAGACAAGAAACTATACTTCGTGTCAGCTCATGAACCGGCGGATCGACCGTTCAAGAGCATGTCTGCGGTTTACTCGACAGATTTGGAACTCAAGAAAACCGCCCGGTTGAGCCCGGTTGGGACGGTCGATTACAGCCCAGCGGTTTCTGAGTCTGGAAACTCTGTTGCTGTTGCTTCGTATGGAAACGGTTCATGGAACGGTGAGTTTATGGAACTTGAAACGGATATTGTTGTGTTCAAATCGGATGATCCAACTCAAAGGAAACTCGTTTGTAAGCACGGTGGGTGGCCTACTTGGTCAGGTGATTCAACTCTGTTCTTTCATCGAATTGCCGAAGACGGGTGGTGGAGTGTCTTTCGAGTTGATCTACCTGACAATATTCATTGTAACAATGGGATTTTGCCGAAACGAGTAACTCCCCCAGGAGTACATGCCTTCACTCCGGCTGCTTCGCATAATTCATCGCGAATTGCAGTGGCAACTAGACGGAAGGAGAGTGATTACCGACACATTGAGATTTTCGACCTTGAATCGGATTCATTCCACAAGGTGACTGAGTTGACGAACCCGAGTTTCCATCATTACAATCCGTTTTTCTCACCAAACTCTGAGTTCTTAGGTTACCATCGATTTAGAGGCGAGTCAACTCAAGGTGACTCAGTCGCTCCTTATCTTGATCCTATACCTTCGCCTGTAAAGGAACTAAAGATGATTAGGTTCTTCGGTTCGTTCCCTTCGTTCTCAGCCGATGGACGTTACATCGCATTTAATCATGATTTCGGACCGAATGCGGGACTTGAGATCGTAAAATCAGATGGGTCGAAGAGATGGACGATCATTAAGGGCCAGACCTCATTTTACACTTCATGGAACAAAGCAGAGAAGGGAGTGATCTACACTTCACTTGGAGGAGTTTTCCAGTCATCCAAATCAACGGTCCAGATCGCAAGAGTGACTTTCGATCCGAATCATTTAAATGATCAGACGGTCCAGATTCCACATGAAGTAAAGATTTTGACCAAAGAAGAGTCGGGAAACAATGCATTTCCAGCTTGTTCACCTGATGGAAAGCACGTGGTCTTTCGATCGGGTAGATCTGGTCACAAGAACCTTTACATTGCAGACGCTGTGAATGGCGAATTGAACGGTGAGATCCGTCAGTTAACGGAAGGCCCATGGATCGACACAATGCCTAATTGGTCTCCAGATGGGCAATTGATCGCTTTTTCATCAAATCGACATAAGCCAGACGATACGGAAGTGTTTAGTATCTACATGATCCGTCCAGATGGTTCAGATCTTCGAAGGGTCTACGTGGCAGGACCTGAGGGAAGTGATGTCGTGGACAAGGAGCGATTCAACCACGTGTGCTTTAGTCCTGATTCCGAGTGGCTGGTTTTTACTGGGAACTTAGGTGGATTAGTTGCTGAGTCGATATCGATGCCAAATCAGTTTCAACCTTATGGTGATTTGTACATAGTGAAATTAGATGGCAGTGGGTTGCAAAGGCTGACGTTGTCCGCTTACGAGAATGGGACGCCGACGTGGCAGGGGAGCAGTGATGACGTGGATATTGGGTCATTGAGTTTGAATAATGTGGGTGGAGATAAGCTAAGAGGCCAGATCAATGAACCATATTGGCTAACTTGTGATATTTAGAAAATGAAGTTGTCTCGGAGCTTCTTGTTATTGTTTAGTAACAAGTAAAAAACTCCCTTGAGTCATAATAATTTTCACCTTAACGGTGTTTTGGTATTCTTTAGTTTACGAATGGTTTACTTTGTATCATGTTTTCAGTCTTATATATAATAAAAAAATTCATGTTCAGTAAAAAAAAAATTGAACTTAACGCATTTTAGTCCACTTTTAACAAAATAGAAACGTCATGCCATGAAGGAGCTAAGTACCAATTTAGAATTAGAAAATCTGTTATTGGCTCAAAGGTCTGATGTGTGAAGTTTAAGGTTTTAACTCATTTAACCTGGCCAGGAAAATAGTTGTAATGATCCAACTACACGGTTTGAAGCAAAAGAAAATATATAATATTAAACTGGGGCATTTAACACAGAATTTACATGAAGGTAAACTAGAGTACGACTTGTTTATGTAGCCTGTAGAAATTAGTGTATTATCAATTTGTTTAGCACGACCATACACTTTTCCTTATAGTCAAGGAATGTGATTTCTTAAAAAATATCGAAATTTTATCAAATATTTCTCTATTTTTAGTTATCAAAATTTCTTTCGAAATTAAAATATTTATTATTTTTATTAGGTCAATCTCAATGTTGATACATTTTAACCTATTATAATTTTAGTTTAGTATTAAAAAAAAATTGTTATATAATTGATTCTTATGCAATATGTAGTTTGTATGACATTATGAGTCTCGTGGTACTCTTTATGTAATATGTAAATGTTAAAAAATAGAAATCTACCGTTTAGGTGGCACCAGCGAGATCCAGCTAAGGTAAGAAACTTCCTATCTCCACAATGTTATGTCAGAGTTAGCTTTATAAGCTTCCTATCTCCACAATGTTATGTCAGAGTTAGCTTTATAAGCTTGTATTCAGTTAATGAATAAAAAAATGATATTACAATAATAATATTTCAATACAATTCTTTGTATGGTATCAGAGCACAGGGTTCTTTGGTGACCTAAAACAATTACGGGGACTCGAGCTTTTTCCTGCCTCCAATGACTACAGAGTTCTTTGGTGACCTAAAACAATTACGAGGACTCAAACTTTTTTCTGCCTCCAATGACTATGCACTTTGACCTTAGAGACAAAAGGCAGAGAAGAAAAATCACAAGTCATACCCTTGCTTAGCTTTCGCAGACACAACACTGCAATCAGGACAAAGTAATTGCTCATCACCATCAACACCGCAATCATCGCCATCAAAACATCATCAAAAACCATCATCCTTCAACAATTGCAAAACCAATTGTCACAAAAACAACGAAGAACACAAAATCATCAACAATCCTCCATCATCATCATCACTGCGAAGAAGGAGGAAGACCTCAACCTCGACTCCAGCAGGGAGGAAGACCTCATCACCTCAACCTCGATCTGCAACTCTCCTCGGCAACATCGTGAAGAATACTACAACATTCGATCAGTCCATCAAGTAACCCCTTTCATCTTACCAATTCAGCCAGCTCAATTTCCAACAGTAGAACAAGCTGATTTTCAGCCGAACCACATTAAAAAAAACCAGCCAGCAACTTAACCAACAGTGGTGAGACACTCGCCATCTAGCAACAGGATTCCTCACACCAGCGTCATGATCGCCAGACCGAGCCAACATATCTCACCAACAAGAATACAACCAACACATCTTGACCCAATCATCATCATCCCTTCACTCCACCGGGAACTCAACAAAGCACAAAAGGGTATATGATTTTGTATCGAATTTGTTGTAGATATTAACGTGAGTCTCTCACCTCCTCGCCACAGATCGACGCAAGTCGGGCAAACACAGATACATCACCATCCAGCCCCTCCCTTATCGCCGTCAATCATCTGTTTCTCCGCAGCTTCACATGTCGTCGATCATCACTATTGTGCTGGTCTGCAAAGGAAAGAGGGTGAAAAGCTCCCCAATTGTGTGTTCTGAATCCTATATAGAAAGAGCATGGCTTCCATATTTGCCAAAACTTGAATTGATCCTCCAAATCTCTGTGCGTGGAAGAAACGTGAGGCGGAAGCAGAAAGAGAGAAATCTCGAACTATTTAAAGCTCTGGGCTATTTGCACCCCAAGCTTTACTCAGTACCACAAAAAACTTATTTTAAATGATCGAGCTATTAACACTCAAGGTTCGGTCAGAGTCACAAGTACACAATACAAGCAGTGGTTCAAACACCACCACCTCACCATATACATGGAGTGGCTTTTGTTTCACAGTCGCTTACTCTTACCAATTACAGCATATGGAGTCGAGATCTGACCATGGTTCTCAAAGCCCAAGTCCCAGAAGGAGAAGAAAATGAAAGAATTTCTTCAAACTAATATAAAGCTCTGGACTATTTGCACCCCAGGTTTTACTCAACTCAACAAATAACAGCAACAACGTTTTTATCTAGCGCACATGACAGCAACACCCAGACAGATGTAAACCACGTGATCTTTCTCTCGTCCTCCCTGTCACAAGTTTGATCGCACATCAAATTGCACGACAGAGAAAAAGAAAAAAAACGAATGAAAATTAAAGAAATTTAAATCTCTTTCTCTTCGCTATTCACACCCACTATCTTTGGTCACTACCAAAATTTGTGTTGACTTGAATTGAGTAATACCAATACTCGAATTGAGTCATGATTTCTTTACACGGAAATCACTACCAAAATCTGTGTTAACTCGAATTGAGCAATACCAATACTCGAATTGAGTCTCGATTTCTTCATACATAAATCATCAAAATCTGTGTTGACTCAAATTGAACAATATCAAGACTCGAATTGAGTCACGATTTCTTCATACAAGAATCATCCAAAAATTTTCAGAATTCGACAATCACTCGACAGTATTGATTTCATCACCAAACATGACTTCAAAGTTTCCTCCAAGCTACACATTTCGTTTGCGTCTACATGTTCAGCTTGCGAGGGAGTGTTAAAGAATATCAGTTTACCTATTAGGAAAATGTTATAGAATATGATATGTTAGGAAAATGTTATATAACCTAACTCGAATCGTTTACAATGGTTCGATTCCTATGGTTTCAAATGATTTCTGTATTATATATCTCCAAAAATATTAATAGGCCACGCCGCCACGAACTTATGCAATGTATTGCCATACATGGATCCAAACTTCTGCACAACTTGTGCAATGTAAGTAACTACATATTTATTTGCTATAGCAAATACCACACATCATGCAAAATCAACAATTCAACATACAAAATCATGCAAAGACCATACAAAATCAACAACTATTACTGTTGTCTGTTGATGCAAATCATGAAATTGCAAACATCTCCCACCTGAATACATGCTCGCCTAAATACACTCAATCGCAAATCAACATCCATTCAATTGCAAATCAGCATCCATTCAATTCACTGATATTCACATAATTATTACATAATATATCCCTTAATTTATATATGTTAGTGTTTCGATTATTATATTTTATAGTAATTATTTCATTTTCATGTCTTTGTAGGAATTTGAGCGTGAACGATGAAATCGTATTAAAGCGAAAATTTAAGGATTGACAATTAGTCGATTCTAGCGATGGTACAAAGTAGAGGGTCACATGTCTAAACCCTTAAACCCCCAAACCAAGCCTATAACTTAAACTCAAAAACCTAACCCATAAACCCAAGCCCAATCCTACCCAAAGAATATTCTCTCAATTATACCTTGATTCTCTACATGAATCATCCATTTATCTCATTTCTATTCATTGTGCCCATTCTCTATAAATGCAAGAGAAAAAGGGTGAAAAAAGGGGAGGAGGAGATGGGAATCAAGCATCAATAGCCAAAATCAAACTCTATTCCTCACAAAGTGATTTTCATCACCACCTCCATCCACCATCAACCACCATCACTCTCTCATCCACCATCTCCGGACAGCAGCACCGCCACCACCACCGTGCGAGCACCGCCACTACCACGAAATAGGGGAGTGACAACCCTGTTTTGCGCCAGACATTCACCTCGCCACCAAGCTTCGCACACCACTCCATCGCCATTAGCCCCTGTTCTCATCGTGCGAGCACCGCCACCATATCCGGACAGCACGTCAGCGGCGCACAACCACCGCGACAGCAAAAACAGAGCCACCTCCATCACCGCCCTTTCTGTTTCGCCTCGCGACAGAGCCAGGCAGACCATCCAAGACTCCAATACTGCCCTTTCTTCGTCTCGGCCCTCCTTCCTGTCTTCATCTCTCACGGCAACCATCACTTAGTGGCGCATCAACGGCGCACAACCACCGCGACAACAGAAACAAAGGAGTCTCCTCCCGATCTCTCTCTATCTATTTTTGAGTTTTCTCATTGCACCTCTCTCTCTTTTGGAGGTTCCAGAACCATTTGGAGAACGAGGACGCTCGCGAGGAGCACGAAGAAAATTGATTTCGGCTATTGGCATCCTGATTTCTGCTCTGTACCACCACAGAGCATTTGCATCCATTTTTTCTCTAGGACCTGTGTTCGGACCACATGCTGATCTGTTGAGTACCACCACATCGAGTTTGCGACAAACCAAAGGGGTTGCATAATTCATTTTGATTTATTTTACTGAATTGTGTGCTTAATTGTTAATTACAATTTATTTCTGAATTTTTGATAAATTGTTTTCACTTTTCATGTTCGAGAAATTAAACTTGATATGTTTGGTAGTTAGAATTACCCTTTATCAATATTCAAAGCATGTGCTAAAAATATTAAGCTTAAATTTTGATTAAGTGTGCCCTAAAAAGACACTTAATACTTGGTAAGAGCGTATTTGCTTGAAATAATTTGTTAATGTTTGATGGAAACATGATATAATTTGAATTGGATTTTAACGATCACATATTCGGTGTAAGCAAAGGGATTCTCATCCCTAAAGCTTATCGTTTAAATTTTCAGTAATTTAGATTTAAATATTTTTGTTAACTCATTGGTGAGTCCAAGCCCACAAAATCCACATTTTCCTTTTATTTTATTTTTTTAATTTATTTTTAGTTTAGTTTTAAAAATGTTGTAACCTCATTGCCTCCAAATTAGCTTAGATAATTTCTAAAATCCAATTGCATCCACCTTCTTCGTGGGATCGACCCGTACTTGCCGTTGTCTACCAGTTAGACACCGTGCACTTGCGGTTATTACAAGTGGGTTAAATTAGCCTATTAATTTAGGTTAATAAAATCTACAACATTCACCCTTAATCTATAAAATCCAAAACTCAATAAACTAATAACATTACCAAAAGTTGTATCTTTAAACAACATTAAGAGTACAGATATTCATCCACTTCATCTACCAGAATCGTGTTTGCATTCTCAAATTTACAGCACAAATTTATTTACACGAAGTTTGCAGGTTACTGAGTTACTCATCCACTTCATCTTCCAGAATCCTCATTAGTACTCATGCTAGAAACATTGGGAGTGAATCCAAACTAACTTTTCGTTATGTGATGATGGTACTGAGATCTTGAGCTGAATCTGAGGAAGCAAATCTTCAAAGAACAAAATCAATCGAGTGAGGAGGGTTGGGGTTTATGGCTGTGGGAAGATCTGAGACGAGAGTGAGAGGGGATGAGATTTGGGGGTGTTTTGGTTAGAAATAATATCTGATAGTAGGGGTGTTAGGTGTGCGTCGTCATCAACTCGTCATGGTCGTGCTCTGCCTCTGTCTGCTCACTGCTTGTGCCATGTGTTGTGCCGTCACTCGTCGTCGTGTTTTGCTTGTGGAGAATGAGAGAGATCGTGGATTCGTGGTGGCCTGGTGAGTAGAGAATGAGAATGAGAGAGACCAAGAATGAGATATCGTCGTGCTCTACTCTGCTTGTGGAGAATGAGAGAGACCGAGAAGGCGAGAATGAGAGAAGAGAACGAGAGAGGCTTGGGGTGTTTGTTACTGTGGTCTGTGTTAGCTTGTTAGGGTTAGAAACTTAGAAACCCATTTTTTCTACCTAATCCCATTAAGGCACGTGTAAGGAGATATATTTAATTGGATCGGAACCGAATCATTTAAAAAAAAATTAGAAATCGAAACCAAACCGTTAAGAACTGTTACGGAACCGAACCGAATCGTCTGATAATTTTAAAAATCAAAACCGAATTGTTTGAAGTAAAACGATCCGATTCGAATTAAATCCGCGGTTCCTCATCCCGTTTGCCCAACCCTATTTCTAGCACTTGTCATAAAGCAAAGGCTAATTAAGCCTTCTTGCCACTTTTTTCCACTGGTTTGTTATAGAAAATTAAGACACCAAAATGCCTCCAAAATGAACCTAACTCTCCCCACGTATAAGAACTTGGTGAAGACACGAATCACTCCTCCCATGCCACGTATTCTCCATGCATGCCACGTAATCTTGATCCCTCTTCATCTTCATTATAACTCTCCACCACCACCATTTCAAAACCCACCAACTCTTCTTCTTATTTTTTTTTATTCAGAGCAAATTCATCAAACAAAAATGCCAGGACTTACAATTGGAGACACTGTTCCAAACCTGGAGGTTGAGACCACCCATGGGAGGTTCAAGCTCCATAACTTCATTGCTGATACTTGGGTCATCCTCTTTTCCCATCCTGGTCAGTGATGAATTCTACTCTTGTAATTTTATCTCTATTGTAGAGATTTTTTTTTTTTTTATGGTTTTGTGTTGATGTATATATTTTGTTTTGGTTTCGATTCCAAGGGGATTTTACGCCGGTGTGCACGACGGAACTCGGGATGATGGCAGCTTATGCTGATGAGTTCTACAAGAGAGGTGTCAAGCTGCTGGGACTGTCTTGTGATGATGTTGGCTCTCACAATGAATGGATCAAAGACATTGAAGCCTACACGGTTTGTTAATTCATCTTCTCTTCTTCTTACTTCACCCTATAGCCTCTCATTGCTTATATCACAAAATGTTACTGGAGAACTTACTAGGGGTGGACAAACGAGTCAAAGGAACTGTGGATCCAAATCAATCTGGCTATATTAATAAATGATCCGAATCGGTTTGGATCTGTGTTAGAACGAATAAGGTTAAAAAAATGAGGGGATCGTATTACGATTTGAATTAGGTTGTTCAAAATTTGAAACCGATTCGAACCGTTCTCATCCTTAATGTCACAATTACCATTTCTAGACTTAAAATCTATAATTACATCATGGGCCTAGAACCTTTTGGGCCCAAATTAAGGCCCATTAATGAACAAAATGCATGTTACAGCCTGGTTGCAAGGTGACGTACCCAATCATAGCTGATCCCAAGAGAGAGATCATCACCCAACTCAACATGGTGGACCCAGACGAGAAGGACTCTGAGGGCTACCAACTACCATCTCGGGCCCTTCACATTGTGGGCCCAGACAAGAAGGTAACTGTTCATTAAAAGCCCAGTCCATCATCTATTTTTTTTTTCCATCATATCCATGCATGAATATATAATGAAAATTTCATTTCAGGTGAAGTTGAGCTTCCTGTACCCAGCAACAACAGGGAGGAACATGGACGAGGTGGTGAGGTGCCTTGAGTCATTGCAGCTGGCGTCCAAGCATCGGTACAAGATCGCGACACCCGTCAACTGGAAGCCAGGTGATCAAGTGGTGATTTCTCCTAGTGTGTCGAACGATGAAGCTCGAGACATGTTTCCTCAGGGATACACAACTAAGGAGCTTCCATCCAAGAAGGGCTACCTTCGTTTCACCAAAGTCTGATTGTAATCAGACAGTTATGAATATGCTCAAGTTACTGGGACTCTAAGTAGCTTTTTGTGGGGTGGTGGTTTATATAAAGAAATAAATAAATAGTCATTTTGGAAGATAGTTTGTGTTTCTTGCGTCTTGGTGGATCAGAATAGATTTAAGTAAATCAGCTCACTATAGCTAGCAGCTTATTTAACCAGTGTTATCAACTTACTCCTTAGTAATCCTTCTTATATTAGCAATCCTTAGTAATCCTAACTATGGTTGAGATGTGTTTATATAGATGGTGAACTTTTCTTTGTCATGATTAAAAGTGTAGAGCAAATTTCGGCAATGTGAGCCTTAAAAGTCAACCAAAATGGTTCTCATCACATTCTTTGATGAACCATGACATGATTATGTGTGCAAGGCTAATCATCTAAAGGAGAGACATAGTTGAAGATTTTAACCCTGATTTCGTAGGTTACTAATCAAACATTACATAGCTAAAATAAATAATTAATTAAACATGCAATAAAGTGGAAACTTGCTTAGCTTTTTCACTACACAGAAGCAAATTGGAAGCGCACTTTATTCTTTAATCCTTACTTTTCCTTCTTCACAGTTACTACATTATTCTTTCTTCCTCCTTTCCTCTTGACTACAGCATTCATTCATTCACTTCTCACCATTTCATCACTTAAAATGAAACCTCCATCAACAACAACAACACTACTCATCACCATCTTCAATCTCCTACTGATGATCCCAACATTCTATATCAAACCAGTTTCTTCCTCAGCTTTATCGACATGTCGCAACCAATGTGGCACCATGGCAATCAACTACCCATTCGGCATAGACCAAGGATGCGGCGCAACGCAATATCGAAACATGCTAAACTGCTCTGGGGATCTCTTGTTCTTCATCACTCCATCAGGAAACTACAAGGTCAAGTCCATTGACTATCAAAAACAAACCCTGACTATCTTTGACCCAAGCATGACTACATGCACAACATTGCAACCACACCATGATTTCGTCCTCACTGATATCCAATCTGTGATAATGCCACCAACTTCTGATACCATTTTTGCCCTTCTCAATTGCTCTATTGATTCTCCTGTCCTCAACCACTACCGGAATCTATGTTTCAACTTCTCTGGTCACTCTTGTGATGAGCTTTACAATACTTGCACAGCCTTTCGGATATTTCGTGTTGGGTCGGGCGGGTTTGGATTCGGGTTAGGTGGATCCGGGGCTGCAAACGGGTCTGGATCCGGCGGAACTTATCCTCCCTGTTGTTTCACTAGTTATGGTACTATTAAGGCTATGAGTATGAACATACTTGACTGTTCACATTACACAAGTGTGTATGATACCGATGGCCTTAAGGGAATTGGGCCGCTCGATTGGCAGTATGGGATAAAGATGGGCTACTCTGTACCGAATGCTGGGTGCGATCGGTGTCAAAAATCCGGCGGTACTTGTGGGTTCGATACAGAGACAGAGATGATGCTTTGTATTTGTTCAAGCATCAGCAACTCTACTAGAGAATGCGGTAAGTTCTTACCAGTTTGAGCATTCTATATACATTGTTAACTTGCTTTTTATCTCATTATATTGAAGTAGCTTTGTTGTTTTACAAGTTCACTAACCAGTCTGTATTTCAGTTGGTGGCAGCGGAATGGGAGGAGTACATAGAACCACCCAACTGAACATCTTTCAAGTACTTGTTCTTGTTTTTGGAGCATTTATCAATGTACATCTCTAGTGTTCTCTATTCTCTACCAACTATGATGGAGTGATTTATCCATTTCGACATCTATGGTCAGGGGTCACCGCTAAATCTAGTACCTGGAAGTTGGATATTCACATCTTTTTTGCTTGTGATGTTTTTCTCATCAAATTTAAAAATAGCAGTGTGAACTAGCTGTTATATAATGAAGATGCGATCGAGAATACAATATAATGTAAAAGCAATGAAGGATTAACATGATATCTGAAAATCATACCTGCAGCAGCCACTGATGCATGTAAGCAAGATTGTTCGATTATCAACAAATGAGGCTTAAAACTACATAGAACCAGCAGGTAATCTCGATAGTATGATTGATAGCAAGAGACCCAGCAGCAAAATTGGGAAGAGATGTAGTCACTACATGGCAATAAAAAATTTGTGCAGTGATCCAAAGTGTATATAATGGAATAAAATGGTAAAACCAAACTAAGTGAACACCATCCAACCTAGACAAAATGTTCAAACTAGAACTACCGTAACCCTTGTTTAGTACCGAAAAGGTCATCATAATGTTAGTTTTTAGTTTACAACAATCCAACAATGACCATTCTCGAAGCTAATTGATATTTTATTCTAAAGTGACCTGAAATTTACAATGAAAATGAGTTCGGATAATTATCATACATCTGACATTTTTTTTTTGTTTTTTCCCCTCTATTTTTCTTTTTTCTTCTAGTCCTTCACATCATCTGTCTGGTGATACTTACAGATGCAATTCCTTCACATCATCTGTCAGGCAATACTAAGTAACGAGACTACTAGAACGTTAAGATGCTCAATCTCTCAATGAGACGGTGCATGTAAACCTCTTCAATGTAGCATTTCTGAACTTAACTATGTGAGCTGCTCTCTTCACCATCCTTCTGCATTGGAAAAGAAAAATCAGTATAAACCTCTGAAAAGATAGCAGATAAAATACAAATGCGGCTACACCCCAGATCTTTACTTTCAAAAAAAAAAAAAAAAATTGGTGAGCAAGAGTTAAAAGTATTTAGTTATGAGTTACTACTAAAGAAACAATTCTAGTTAAAGCACACAAGGTTCTTTAGCCAAGGCATGCAGAACCTTGTGTAAGTGCCAAACTCACTCGCTTTATGAAATCTAAAAGATTAACCACTTTCTGAACCTTGAATCGAAACAGTTTCAGAAACAAAATCTACTTGGAATGGAAAGCATAACTAAAGTGACATAAACTAAAAATCCATAACCTTGTAATAACCAATATATAATTAGAATAGCAATCATCTTGTACGAATGTTAATACAAATCAATCTATGATCACAATCACCTTTGAATTTTGAAAGCTTGTAACCAACCGCATGTACTGATCACGTGCTTCAGGGTACCGAACCATGGATTGGACTCTTGCTAGAGCTTTCTCAACACCAGCAACTTTCTGCTTCCGACCAAGGCGCAGAAATTCATAATCATCAATTTTCCCATTTTCAGGTTGGGGTTTACTGATTGCATTATCAGCTCGAAAACCTCGTAATCCAGTTCTTTTACGCCTCCACCTCAAAATAGCCTTTTCAACAATGCTAACAGACCAAACAACTTTTTTATATTGCTTTCGGACTTGATGACCCCTAACATGTGCCTGAAGGAGGAAACAAAAGAATTTAGCATATCTTGAAAATTGGCTGGTCACAATCATTGAGTAGACACATTATACATTAGGATGTATCATGGCCAACACATGATAAATGGGTTCTATCAAAAACTGATAAAAGGATATTTATGCAGAATCTAACAGATGTAGTTAAAATAGTAATAAAATTCCAACGAATTACTTAAAAACAAGAACTCAAACCAAAGGGTATAGTCACAAATAAAGTTGAATTTGACAAATAGCACCAAAACTTGCAAAACAATGACAATACTTTACGACTATAAACAGGAAAGCAGGGATGGGGACAAAGCAACAACAAAAAATTTGCTGAAAAAGAGGGGGTGGGAGCGTATAGCAGGGATGTCATGTACTGTCCAAAACCATATGGAAAAACCTTCTGCACAAACGTATCTATCTTTCCTTCTCAGACACTCATGAAGTAACATCAAAGCACAACTTTGAAAGTAATAGACTAGAAAATTAAAAGCTACTTAGCCATATATTCTCAAACTGACCCCAAGTGCTGTACCTTTAGTCCGTTACCAACTTACCATTTTGCAAATCTAAATTCACCTTTTGCACTTTTCACGAGGATGTGGTTCAAAAAGGGAAAACGTGTACATCAGTTGCAGTTCCATCATTACAATTATGTATACGATAAGAAAACATCAAAACCCAAAATGGGACACCAAATATTCAGAAAAATATTAACTACTCAAGATATGTCTGATTATTGTCCAATAGTGAGAGACTGTTAAAGCATAGAGATTAATGAAATCTATATTTATCACAAATCAGAAACACAAAATGTCCTTAAACCCATCAATTTCTTTAGCAACCTTAATCTGCAACAGCACCTACCAAAACTATACAAAATCTATACTGCACCAATGTACCATGCTTTATTTTTCATTGTGTCATACATAGCTCAATCCGACAAAACAAAATTTAAATGCTTATTATTTGTGTTTATTTTGCTTTTTTTGCATCATGGTCAGACTTGTAAAAGGAAATAAGCAATAACCATCATCGAGGATTTCAAGAATAGCCATAATAGCATAATTTAGATTGGTTAAGATGGTTCAGGGCTCAGCCACCCCTATGGTTAGCTCTATCTAATGCAAGTCAAATCTTACCCAAAAAAAAAAAAAAGGAAGAAGAAGAAGACTGAATGTTATCAAATAACAAGTTAAGAAAGGCAATAGGGAAAAGTGTCACTTCAGCAGGATACCTGAAGTTTTACGATACGGTTGCGTATCTTTAAGAATTCTGTTCGCCCTTTCCAACCACGATATTTTTGCTGAATTTTTATAGCTGCACTATGCAAATAATCACCGAAGTGACTCGTCCTTTGTATCTTATTGTTCAAATAACTGAGTGCAATCAAGTCTGTTGAATTTTCAGAAATTTCCTCATTATTCTGAGTTACTTGTCTATGTTTAAATGAACGAGCGCGGAAGGCAGCTTGAATGTGAGCAGCTGCTTGAGCAGATTTCCTAACAGCAGCAAGGGACCCCTTCATGGATGACTCCCCATTTCTACCTCCACCTGAGGGGAGAACATTTCGCTCCTCCACAGACTCAACAGCCTTTTCCGCTGCAATAGTTGCAGTAACACTGTCAATTACACTTTCATTTACAGTCAATGATAATAGGTGGCTTGTCAAATCTGCCTCAGCTAAATATCCAGCAATCCCTTTATGCCCTCTACTTGATGCTAAATCTGCAGCTGTTTGCCCTCCAGGAAACTTTGGTGTTGGATCATCAACTGCCCCCGGAGCCGCACCCAGTCTAACAAGAGTGACGGTTGTTTCCTCTCTGAAAAACAAGCACTAACAACATTAGCATAGCGGATGATGGTTATGTGAAAACATACAACCTTATCTAATGACGAGCATAGACATGAAATAAAAATTGTTATGAGAAACATAGAAAAAAGCCATAATCATGAACCATATTACATCTATGCCATCATAACTGAGTCTCCTCCAATGAATCTAATTACATTCAAGAAAGCACGGACTCTTCAAAAACTTGTCGTATCCGTGTCCGACACATAATTTAATGGTTGTTGATCCATCTGAATTAAATGGCTCTTTTGCTTGTGATTTCAGATAAATAGGGCAAAAAACCACTCAAGCATAGAGGTAGTATGTGTTTCTTCTTCTTCTAATTCGCTTATTCTCTCCTCTACTTTTTCTCTAGTATACTTTGTTCTCTACTTTCCTTTTTTTTTTTTTCTTACAACAGAGTGTCTTGGAGGCACTTTATTAGAATATTATTTATACTTATATGACTTACTAAAAAAATAGTATAATGTGTCAACATGTCCCTGAGTCCTAGTTTTTTGGTAATTGTAGAGTCGACGTGTCGTGTCCGTATCCGACACGATGAGCGTGTCCATGTCCATGCATCCTTGGTTACATCATACTCATCAACCAAATTCTTAGACAATGTCTTTCAAATAACAATGCAACCAATGGGGAAAAATAGTCTAAAAGAATATTTATTACAGAAATGGATAACCATAAGAAAGTAGACATCCTTTTTTCATTTAAGAAAAAAAAATGTTTGAAACTACGAAAAGTAATTGAAACTCCAAAAGTTAATTGTTACCAAACAAAATTTGTTATTTTGCAAATGATAAATAATGCCATTAATAACAATAGCAGGATACAGCCTAAGAATGAAGAAGACATAAATAAACTATTTCGAAGTAAGGGAGAAGTTTTTAAAACGCTAAGAGATATGAATTTTGTTGTCTATCCCAGATACTTCTATGTGCATATCGGTATCCATGCCATGTGATGCAGAATTTAATTTTCTTTTTCTATGTGGCCATCCTACCATATTGCCTAGACAAATATAGCACTTTGTCATCCTAACTGCGTAGCACTTCTAATTCTTAATTTCTATAGTTCCATGTATTTACATCCTACCAATTTTTAGGATTTTATTCCACATTCCGTAAGTAAGATGTTACATTTTCTGTAATTCCATCATCCAAATTAAAAAAGTATCATAACCAGTGAGTGATTAGTTTTCCGTTCATATCATAATAAGATTTGAAAGAAAGTAATGCTCTATGTCTGATATTAGTATATGAGAAATTCTTTCCCCTTGGTTCAAGATTATACATCAACAAAAGGCATATTCTGAATATGATCTATGAGTACAGAGCATAACGACTTAACCTGCCAAAATATGCTGCCCAGTGAAGCCCTGTCCTCCCATGCGCATCTCTATAGTTAGGACTCACGCCAGCAGCGGCTATCGGACACATAGCCCACTCATATCCAAGAGCTGCTGCCAAATGTATAATTCCTTGGCCTTCATCATCCAGAACACGTGGTCCTTTTCCTTCTTCATGGATTTTGCAAACAAGCCACTCATACATTCTGTCCTTTAGCAACTTTTGGATCAGCGAATCTCTAACATTTTCAGTTTTTTTCTCCAGAGCACAAGAACCCTGCTCAACCCATCCCCAATCTTTTTCATCATTTTCTTGCATCGAGGATATTTTATTCATAGTGTTGCAACTATCACATTGCTCAATAGAGCAGTCCAACAATTTCTTGTCAAACCTCGTGCATAAAAGTTTTGCCAAACGTATTTGAAGACGCAATTCATTATTTGGTTCACTTTTAACAGCCATGGATAATGTTTCGTTTGATGGCTTTTCTCGATATTCAAACTCCCTCACCTCACTACAAGCCAACCTATTACTGCAGGTTATATAGAATGGAACACGTCCAGCAGTATGTAGAGGAGCTTGACATCGAAGGGCATTATCAGTTAAAACTTCGGCAGGAACCTCAATCTCACCAAACATACAGCACCACTCAGTGGTACTAGGTCGCTTTAAATCTCCCAAAAACTTACCTGAGATTAACATCTGTACAAAAATATAAATAAATAAACAATTATTAGTCATAAGCACAAAAAATGTTACCATGCATATGGTCTAGACCTTGAATCAACTCTTCAGAAATAAATACCTTTGTTTCAACTCCAGAATAGGCCCACTCAGGCGAGAAATCACCAATGCTAAACAGTTGCTCTTGGGAAAGAGAAGGACCCAGTGAACCAACATCCAATTGCATTTGGTGTGATAGACTGGATACTTCCTTGTCCTCATTTTGAGTATCAAGAGTATTCCAGTAATTCCCAGAATCTGAAGCCATTAATGAGTCATCACAGTCTCCACCAATTTCTGTATTCATCCATCTTCCAAAGCTGTCAAGTTTCTTCAACTCTCCTGATTCATTATAATGTGGATAGCCATCTAATGTAATCTTTCCATTGACTGTTGGCATGTGAGATTCAGCATTTTCCTGAAATAGTTGATGAACAAAATGTAAACTTGGCTCTTTTGGAAACTGAAACGTATCATTCTCCCTATTTGGTAGGTACTTGTCAGAGGTACAGTAATCCACTCGTGCACCATTCTCATCTCTCCATTGTTCCTGCAAAACACAATTAAAATCTCTTATCAAGTTGGGGGTTTCACTAGAAAAAATTCATAGCCAAACTATACCAAGATACAGAGATCAGTAACCAATGCCGGAAAAACCAGAACATGGTGCTCTAAGCTGATAGTAATATGTCGATGTAACAATCGCATCATGATATAAAATTGCTTGACAATTAGGGTGGTATCATTATGAAAGCTTATATCAGTTTATATGGGATCAGCTGAAAAAAACAAAAATCCTTCTTTCCTATAATTTGACAAATGTTATACCTTCTTCCATCTTTCAAAATTCATTTTACAAATTTTTTTCTTCCAAGACTCCATTATATTGAGATAACATTATAATAGAAGCTTTAGGGCCTGTTTAGACAAGATCAATGCTAATGTACCTGAGATTCTCTTTTGAAATTTGCTAACTCAAGTTGAGCATATGGATAGCAACAAATCATCTAAAGGAGTGTAAGGTGATGGCAAACCTGAACTAGTCCTTGAGAAACTGGTGTCTGCAGATGCCTATCAGGAAAAACCAGGTTTCCACCACTAATGCCGTCTTTGAGCAAGTTACAGACATCCAACTTTGACTCTGTCAATTTTCTAGCGATCTCTTCAGTACCATTTTGTTGGTTATAAAAAGTGAAATTTTCTTGGAAGCTGCCGATGTTTCCATTCGGGGTGTGAAGTTCGGGCCAAACTGATGTGCCCGAAAACTGAATAGAAGGAGCGCCATCAAACCTTCGTTCAAGTGGAATCCTAGATGAACTCAGATGTCCTGAAAAGCAGCAACGACAGGAGCTAGTATCTATAGATTAGGAAGCAAATAAAATTCTCCAATATAAACATAATGGAATTATTGAGAGCAGATTTCTGAGGATTAATTATTCATGACATTATCAAATACCACTTTTACCTGCTGCGTTATGCATGCATACAGAAGCATTCTGACATCCTGAACTAGGAATGTTTTCAGCAAGGGAGGAAGTTCCAAGATCATCCCCAGATTCCACATCTTCCAATTCAGAAGATGTTGTCCGCCCATTCCAGTCAGCAGTGCTTGGACTTGAAGCATAAGAAGCCTGCAAAATGACAGCAGGTGAATCTACCCGTGCAGACAAAGGAGTAGAAAATTGAGCACTTCCAGTTAACACTCCGGGGTCTGCCTGTAGCAAACGAGGCATGCCAGACTTGCTCCCCTGGAGAAAAATTAAATCAGTGAATTTCAAAGCTGCAGAACAAATTTTTGCATGACTTTATCTGGCTTCAAAAATATATGATAAGTCTATTCCGCATTGACAGTAGAAAGTGATGAGATAATCTTATGAAACTAACCCTGCAGTATCAATTGATGACATACAGAAACAGTTTCTAGCATAAAATATGAGGTTGGTTCAAAAACAAAATAAACACATGTAATAAGCATCCTACTTCAGAATTTAGGTTCTTACTTAGGTACAAAGAACTGACCACCATAAACTAGACGCTAGGACCTTAGCTAATTGAGATGGAAAGTACCTAGATCTCAACACTAATGGTGCACCAATCTTCAAGACTTTCTGGAATTGCAATTCAATCAATCACACACTTAATATTATGAAGTAGCAAATACCTCTTTCACCTCTCTGTAATGCACAAGTACAATATGCTCCAACTGCCTGAAACAACAATGATAACGATAGAAAGTAACAATGAGAACTAAATGCAGCATACTTACAGTAAAATTATTCCTTGTAGCCGAAAAGTGTGACAGTTCACTAAGAAAACAATAATGCAAAAGCACCGAAAATAGAATAGTGACAAATGCATTTAATCTAATCCAATTGCATGTAGATTAATAATTGGAAAACCAAACTAAATACTTCTCACCATAAGTTTTCAGAGCTCATAATTGTCAAACTAAACTAAATTCTCCACCATAATTTTCAGAGTTCAGAGATCTACTCAGGACGTGAACTTTGCCATATTTTGGATAATGTTTTGGCCTGGGGTCAGTAACCCAAAATTACCCAAATTCAAGAATTTTGTTTGAATATAATCATATCTATTCTCTAAGTTGGTTCCATTTAACAATTCCACATAACTTTTTGAATTTCTTGGTTGGCCTTATTCCCCACCCCCTTTAATCTCCTCCTTCTTGATATTCTTTCAATCTAATCATATGAAAAACATTTACATTGAGTTCAAGAAACACTAGATCATGGTAATAGCTGCTAACTTTTTCAGAGAACTGAAAAAGATTTCTTTGTGAATCTATCCAGAATGAAAGCCTCCCGAGCCTAGTGAAGAACAAAAGATAATGTTTAGCAAAATCCATAATCAACACGTAAATCATGTCAGACACTTTCAAAAGGTCTTGTAAAAGTAAAGGCATCTTTCTTAATTGAACTAAACTACTCAAATAAATTTCATTACACTCAATTTATCAGATCAAGACTTAAAGCGTGTGGGTCTAACCTCAAATCAATAACTTAAAGATTGATTGTGTTTCTTGCATGCCACAATTTTCCATCTGATAAAATAAATTGGTCTATATCTGCTTAAGCCTAGCTTTTCTATTTCTTTTATTTCATTTTTTTTTAAATCGTAGAAAGCCTTGCAAAGCATCTTCAAAGAAGGAATTTAGATTAGAAAAAAAAAATCATATATGAGACATCTTATCCCAGGAAAATATTGACTATTTGACTGCACCTTGCCTAATTTAAACTACTAAACTAAGAAAGAAATTTGAGCTAAAATAATCAAACAAGACCAATTTGTGCTCACCTGAAATAAGCAGGTCATTTAATTTGAAGGGAGCGAAGGATAATTCTAAGAATCACCTCTTGCCCTTGGTTGTGTTAATATAGTGTATTGGTCTTTCTTCATCAGAGGTCCGATTTTAGGATGGGAACTATGTTTCAATAACAATAACACAAAATAAAATAAAAGATTGTGAAAATATGGGGACCAGGGGAATGCCTAAAACGTGGAAAATGGCCTAGTGAGTAGAAAATACAAGCATGGAAATTTGACTTATAGAAAGTGTTGATATTCTGTAGTGTTTTACACTTCATTGACAATATACAAGTCTGGGTGAATGAAACTACCTTGACATGCAGAAAGTTGGCATTTGGATGGGACTCAATCATGACAAAGGATCATGTTCCTTAACTGTCAGTCGATTATTACCCACTGGAAATTGACACTTGTTTAGGGGGGAAATTCAATAGAGAAACCCTCATTTGCTTAAATGTACTTGATGTAAATGTAAATCGGTTATACTTTTTCACCGTTGAGTCAATCAGTGAATTCATACAATGTCATAAAATATAAGACTGAAAACACCATGAAATGGCTGTGAAATGATACTGTAATACTTTCGATTATATGCACAAAGCTAAAAAACAGGAATTATGGGTATAGGCAACACTCACGTATCAAGCATCCAATAACTCCGCCTTTGGAAGTTCTCATTCTCCTCACCATGGGCATAATAGCAATGCAGAACATCCACACTACCAGCCTACAAGGACTAGACAAGGAATACATAAGTAATGAATCTATATGTGAGGGGAGCATTAAGCTTCAGATTTAGTCAGATCTAAGTAACTATTAATATTTTGCAAAGATACATCATCTAACAGCAGAATAAACTGGTACATAAAACAGAATAAGTACAAAAGAATTTAGATATAGAACAAACCTTCAGCTTTTCATGAGCTTCCCGTACGGTTTTTCCATCTTTCTTCTTTCTCCAACTGTGACCATCTTTACGAAAATAACGAAGCACTTTTCGATCAAACAAGAACAAAGAACCACCTAGAATCCAAAATCATGCACCAAGAAAATTTGTTCAATGACGAGAGAAAGACAGACTTCAAAAGAAGAAAGAAAGATGAATTAAGATATTGTCAGATAATTTTATCTACTTAGGGTAGATGAGCACTAAACAAACATCCTTTTATTTTCTCTCCGCCTACTCCCTTTCTACAAATAACCACATGGAGCTCTAGAATAATGTCAAGAAAGAGTAATGAAAGCTAGATTACTTAACGATAAAACCAAATACAAGCGGGAATAGAAGATTGAAGAGATTAAATTTGATTGGAATCATATCCCATATAGGAAATGATCATGATGCAAGAAATGTAGAATCAATTGAAGAAATGATAATAAGGGTAAGAAACTTTCAATATGTTTATTGGATTGTCACAGTTCAATAAAGTATTGGGTAAGAAGGACGGATCCTGACATGTCCTCTTAGCATGTTTTTATCGGCTATGTATGTAATCTCAACCTGAGCATAAAAAATCAGAGAGACTTGGTGTTTTTGGCATAGGTGACAACTGACAAGGCACTTATGCTCTCTACTAATATTAACATATTTAAATAATTAATATAAAATGGACTTAAAACAAATCTATCAATTAATATTACCATCATGCAGGAGAGTGGAAAATGTTCAGTTCTAAAAAAACTACGAGAAAAAACATTGATAATACACGGTCTTCTATAAAATAGAGCATAATGTACCAAAAGGACAAAAATTGTTTCACTTTAGAACAAAGGTTTGAGATATTACAAGAAAGGAAAGGTAGATGAGCTAGCTATACACTACCTTAATGGGGCAGGGCGCAAGGAGAGGTGAGAGTATGAAAGCCTTAGGCGGTGTTTGTTTGAGTTAGACGTCTAACCTCTTAGAGGTAAATCTCTAACTAGAGGTGTTGAAAAGTGTTTGTTTTAGGCTCTAGTTAGAACCTCTAACTCATATATAAATGACTATGTTACCCTTATGACTTGTGGGCCAAATATCGGGTAGGTCAAATTTGGAAGCTATGAGTTGATTTTTTGTTCTTAAAAATATTTTTTAAAAAAAACAAGGCCTTTTATTTGGAACATATTCGACTCATCATGCTTATTAATTTGTGAATTAGCAACTCAAATAACATTGTAAAATAAAATTCCAAAGTTCTAAAATATATCAAACAATGAAATTTATACTTTCTTATTAGTATTTTAGTATATCATATATGTACTCCATGAATATCTCATTCGGTATAAAATTAATGGAATATATTTCAACTGATGAAGTTTTATTTTTCAACAAACCAAACAAACTCTAAACACTTTGGTACTTCATTGGGTACAACAATGGGTCAAATGAAAATATCCTTTAAACTAATCCCTTGCATGTTGTCACTTTACATTGATCACCTTACACAAGCCCCAATACACAATATACTCACAGTGTTGCTACCACAAGCACAAGTACAATCATATCACCACCACTATTGGGGCCCACCAAGGATGCACAGACTCTCGGAAAAAACCCTCGAATTCGATTCGGACACGGACACACGCCCGACATGTGGTCAATGTCTCAAATATGTTGACCTGATCGAACACGTGCCTGACACAGTCAAGACTCGGCTAGGGACATGACATTTTTTTTGTTGGTTGGGTGCAAATAGAATCTAAATTGGATGAAAATAACACCCAATTTTAGGTCTTCTTCTCCCTAATAGATTAGTTGAAGTTTGAAGGTTTGCAGAATCACTAATGAAGTTTATCTCTGCAATGCTTTTAATTGAAGATTTGTGTTGTGTTTGCTAATTATATAACAATTTTGGTGCAGATTGTTGTCTTCATTTTTCTGCAACTAGGTGGACTTTTCTTTAAGAAGTGATTGTTCATATGAATTATTTAAAAAAAAATTACTTCAAAATAGTAAGGTTGTACTTGTGCACAACCATGGGGCCCAATGTGGTAGTGGTATGGTTGTGCTTGTGGTGGTGACATTGTGAGTATATTGTGTATTGGGGCTTGTGTAGGGTGATAATATGCAAAAAATTATTTTAAAGGATGTTTTCACTTGACTACACAGTGTTTAGAGTGTGTTTGGTTTGTCGGAGAAGAAAATTTTTGCAATTGAAATATATCCTATTAATTTTATGCGAATGCAATATTCATGAAATAAAAAAATATATAAAAAATATTCAAGCAATATACTAACATGTTAATGAAAAAATATATAAATTTCATTATTTGATGTATTTTAGAACTTTGAAAATTTATTTCCAATGTTATTTGATAACAAATTCAAAAATTAATAGAGCACGACGAGTCAAATATGTTCCAAATAAAAGGCCTTATTTTTTATATTTTAATAAATAAATAAATAAAAATTTATTTAAAAAAAAAAAACTACCCATAGCTTCCAAATTTAGCCAATGAATTAAAAATGGTAAATTTGACATACCCAATATTTGTCCTATAAGTCTTTACTTTAGGGTAACATAGTTAATTATATTTGGAAGCTCTCACTAGAGCCTAAACAAACATTTTCCAACACCGCTTGTTAGAGGTTACATCTTAATGAGAGGTTAGCATCTAACTCAAACAAACACCTCTTTATTCGTCTTCCAACTTATGCGATTCTAAGTGACTAGGGTCCTTGTTAAACCTCCCAGCACTACATTAGTACATTGTATGATGGAACTGAGGAGCCATTATACTAGTAATTTGTTTTACAAGGTCAGCATTTTACACCATATGCTAAACTTCATAAAAACCTTTGAAACTAAACTATAACTTGAGACAATACTAACATTCTGATAGTCATACAATCATACCTATACACAACATAAGCAAATGTGTCAGATACCTGGAGGCTTATTTGGAGGATCCGGTGTCAAGTAGAACTTCTGGTAATTACGAAGTATTTCACAAACTTCATTGGGTCGAAGCCATCGGTTCTGCGCATCTGCCAGTATCTGTGTAATATCTGCAAAACAAAATCATAGTAAAAACAATTAATAACAATACAATCCTCACTGAACTCCAACGATGCATTATTTCAAATTTCTACCCTCTACCCTTTCACACTACAACATGCATGAATACAACTAAAACCTCAGCAAAGAAACATCAAGTTACGATCTTTACAACAAACTACTTACAATCTCTACAAACAAAACCTAACTCACATTGATCACCTTCAATTCGATAAAAACACACTTTAAAGCAAGGATTTCAAATACATTACTTATGTGCTCGGGGGTAAAGAAGTGAAGCCCTCCGGCACCACCACTACACGATATGTCTCGAACAACGATATTATCCCCAATTTAGACACCCACCACCACCCGAGTATGGAGTTTTTACGAACGGAGCTCAACTTTTCAAATGCTCCCAAAAGGCCTCGTCGCTTGAGACATATCTAATCACCTATATTCCTTATTCACTTATTTACTTAGGCTCGGGGTAAGCTCCACCACAATGTGCTATTTTGCACTTCCAATTCGCCAAGCATGAAGAAGCGAAGCCCCCAGCACCACCACTTCACGATATGTCTCGAGTAACGATATTATCCCCAAATTTAGACACCCACCACCGCCTGGGTATGGAGTTTTTACGAATGGAACTCAACTTTTCAAATGCTCCCAAAAGGTCTCGTCGCTTAAGACATATCTAATCACTTATATTCCTTATTCACTTATTTACTCGGCCCGGGGTAAGCTCCACCACAATGTGTTATTTTGCACTTCCAACTCGCCAAGCCTGAAGAACCGAAGCCCCCAGCACCACCACCTCATGATATTATCCCCAATTTAAACACCCGCCACCGCCTGAGTATGGAGTTTTTACGAAAGAAGTTCAATTTTTCAAATGCTCCCAAAAGGCCTCATAGTTTATTGAGACATAACTAATCACTTATATTCCTTACAGGATGTTGGTCACTACTTGATGTGAGACTATGTTGAGCCAACATCTCCGACAATTACAACTTGAATCGAAACAATAACACTATTATCTGAACATTTTATAGCAACAAGGTTTCATATAATAATTCCATAAACAAAACCTAACTCACGATCAAATTAGACATAAACAAGACACTCTGAAACGAGAATTTCAAATACGTTACAGCTATAATTGAAACGAAACAAGATTATCTTAACAATGAGAAAGGACCGAAAGTCGGAAACATAACCTGATTGTTGATTCGCGACGTATCTCCTGCTCTCTGCCATCAATTCGAGTCACAAAAACTTTCTAATCATCCAATTTCAAAAACAAGAAACTCGAAATCACACAAACTTCAATCAATCAAGAAACGGAGACGACGATGATGATGAGAGTGACGAACGAAATACACGAAAGGATTTGAAAATGACACGAGAGAAGATTCTAGAAACGATTTCAAAACCCTAGAAGAGAAGTCTCTATCGCGTGTTTGGTTCTCGCTGTTCGTGACACCAAAAGAGAGAAAAAAGAGGGAAAATAACGAAGAAGAGAAGAAAGAAACTATTAACAAATGAGATGATGAGGTTGAGACGAGAGGTCAAGATTTGGAAAGTCTTGTACACACTTAGAACCTGTTTCGACACGCATCTTGATGTAGTATGTAATTGATATTGACCTTGAGATGTGTGTTTGGGTGTATCGGATGGTGGTCAGGGCGACTTGGAGATTTTGAAAGTCAAGATGCTTTGAGGACGGACTCCTCACGCGGCATTGATTTTGGCGCCTGTTGGGTTTGGGATTTTAGAGTATTTGTACACAGCTCGTGGTTTTCTCTAACGGTGTTTGGCATCATGTGAAGAAAAAGTTGATGTAGTACAAAGGGGAGTTATTTGATTAAGTGAAATGCGAGTTCCGAGGCGTCGAGTTGGGCTTGATTTGACTCTTGTGAACTAGTTGTTGTTGGATTTGTCATTTTATCTTGATGCTATAAATGACATTGATATATGTGATTCGCGTAAAATTTGGTAATGGGATAGTGAAACAAAGCTAAGAGCATCCACGATAAGAAAGGGGGTGAGTTAGCCCCTCTATGAAGTTGTTTGATATGTTATCTATTTTACAATTCAGATAGGTTTTTTGTCCTACGTGGCAAAGTTATGTTTTTGCCATAACTTAAGTGAAAATATCAAACCCCTGATGCTTTCCTCTAAGTCTCCACACTTCTCTCTTCTCACAAACGTCTTTTACTCTCTGTAATCTTCTATTCGCTTCTTCTCTCCCACCACTGACCACCCCCTCCCACACCAGCAACACCATCTTCCTCCACCTCCGCCGCTGAACGCCTCTCTATTCCCCTTCATATCTCCCACCACCGGCTTCCCCTCCCCCTTTCTTCCTCCAAACAGTTCCATTGACAATCCTAAACCGTCATCTTCACTTCATATTTTCTGTGATCTTCATTTTCAAATGGATTTTTTTAGAAGTGGGAGTGAAAGTGATGACTCCATCGTCAAAGAGAGCTTATCCGCTCTTCTTCTTCACTAAATAGAGGAAGAGCTCGGTTGAATCGAGTTGAGATCTTCATCATCATCAGATGTGTTCTTCCTCATCGATTTGAGCTCAGTTGAATCGATTTGATATCTTCATCATCAAATGGGTTCATCATCAGATGGGATCTTCATCATCAAATGGTCCATTCGATGGGAGAGAACCTAGGCTCCAGTTCTGATTTCAACCGAAAGACTTCGATTAACTCCATCATCATCATTTTTTTTAGGTAAGATCCTTATTCTTCTTTAGATCTCCTCTTATTCAGATCTGTTTATATTTTTTTTTCTTCTTTCAGCAAAGCAAAACATTAAAACCCACAAAGAATCCAAAGTTTTCAACAACCCCATGAGGCCATTCTTGAAGGAATTCTAGGGTTTTCGATTGGCATTCACTGATCAGGGGTTGTTCGGCTCCTGTTCCTTCTTCTTCGCGGGGTTCTGTCCCCATGGCAAATGAGTTTTATTTCTTCATTTACATGTTTATTCAATTGGGTTTTGTTTTATAAAAAATTGGATCTGAATTTTATTTTCATTGTGTGTTTGAGATCCTTATAGTGTGCTATTTGTTTGTTCATGGTGGATTGTTCAGGTTGGTAAACATTGGCAAATATGTCTACCTTTATGGGTATTATTGTTTCGGATCCCTGGCTTAAAGCCAGTTCACTCAGGTCGAGCTTCATGGCCTCGAAACCAAGGCAAGTGTTTTTATTGAATTGATTTATGCCTGATATCAGTTGTACATTGATGGATTATGGGAAATGAATTGTGAATTTGGATGGACTTCATGCAGTTTATTTCACTGAGGAGTCAATTGGGTGGTAAAGTCACACTGGGAGATTTTCCACCTGTTATGATGAAGCTGAAGGCTATTGGTGAGATGTTTACTGAGGTGGAGATCGTTGGCATCTTGAGTGAGTCCACTCCTGATGCAACTGATGAGGTTGATTTCGAAGCTTTCATCCGGGTGAGTCTATTCATCCCAGATGTAGCATGAATGTTGTTTTAGCGCATTGGTTGCGTTGATCATTGTTATATTAACTTTTTTTTCTTTGTTTAATGAGTATTAAAATTTGTTTCAAATTCATTGTAAGTGTTTTTTTTTAAATTAAATAAAAACCCAAATGCGATTAATCGACAATTCCGTAAAAGCACAATGTACTTTGTAGTATTGCCAACGGCACGAGTATTATACTAGTATACTTACAAGTTGAGCCAGATAGTCCCACCGAAGCATGCACCTTAATCATTGGGCATTTTCATAGGTTTGGGTAGTTAAATGGAAGGTCATATGTATTTTCATTTGTTGCGCAAAATTTAGGCAAGGCAGTCTGCAACTCTTTATGTAGAGAGGACTACAAGAGGTTTGAGCTTGTCGAATAATAGACTTTAAGGAGGGCTATTAGGGGTGTTTTGAGACTGAGCACGGATGTAGGGCTCTCTGACAAATCAACGGTTTCCCTCGTGGGCAAGGTCCCTAATCTGTAGTAGTTGGCAGATTTTGTTGCTCCGCTGAGGGCAGTCTTCCTGTCAAGTATTTAGTCATGCCTCTGGGTAGAGGTGTTAATTGGTTACTGAAAATCGACCGAACCACCCGAACTGAATCAAAATATAATCGAAAAAGCCCAAACCGAGAAAAACTGAAACTGAACATTAGAAAACCGAACCGAAACGAGTTGGTTTGGTTCGGTTTTGTTTTTCACACATCCGAAACAACTGAATCGAACCTTTCTTATCTTGTTTTTAATCCCCTAACCATCTCTCTTGTTTAATCCCCTACCAACCCACTCTTATTTAAATTCTCACATCGTTCCACTGCATCCCACGTCCCCCACCCTTTTTTCTTAACTCCCACTTTCTCTCTTTTATAATGCCTCATTCAGAGAAAGAATTGAAAAAGCTATATTATCTATCTTATTTAAGCCCCACCCACCTCTCCCCCCCCCCCCCCCCCCCCACCTACCCAACTTTTTTTATTTTATTTTTTATTAATGTCATTTTTTTTAACTCTTTATCTTTCTTTCTATCCAACCACTTGCAAGTTGATGAGAGACAAAGTTGGACTCAATCTCGTTGAAGACAACCAAACTCTTAATTTGCTTGCTTGCAGCAAAGATGAGCAATGGCGATGGCGACAACTTCGACGCTTCTGATTTAATAAAAAAAACTTATTGCAGGATGAAATTACGAGACTTGTGGAATCGTCATAGAAGGTTTTGGTCTTGTTCAGATCATCACGTGGGTGTAGTGGAGATAGATTAAGATGCAAATAATGTAGTTATGGTTATAGTTTTTTGTATGATGTTATAATATTGTGTATATGAGAGATAAGACAAATTTTTTTTTGATCTTATGGAATTATCAAGAGAAATATGAAAGAAAAAATTGAAAGAATTCTTTATAAATGAATAGTCGGAGTCTTGAAACTCTCTGTGTTCATCTGGCATTTGCTTTCCCATTATCTTTCTCTCTTTCTCCATTTCTTTTATTTTATTTGTACTCTCTTTGTCTCGTTTTCCCCCTTTGCAAACCAAACTTCATTTCATTATTTTTATTCTTTGTAGCTTTGACTTATTCATTTTGTGTTAAAGTCAAATCGGTTGCATGAAGCAGCAGAAAATAAATAAAAAATAATAATAAAAAGGGAAATACCGAACCGGAACCGAACCGATCGATTTGGTTATTTATTTGATAAATGTGAAAACCGAACTATTGGTTTGGTTCGGTTTGGTTTTGGTCCAATTTTAAACCGACCAAACCGATTAACACCCCTACCTCTAGGAGCTAGATACAAAAGTAAAAACAGTGTAGGTTGACATTATTGAGATAATGGAAACTAAGTTGGCATCTTGGAAGCGTAAGTTCCTATCCAAAACAAGCAGGTCGACTCTATTAAATCCACATTGGCGTCTATCCCGGTCCACCTTTTGTCTCTCATCAAGATCATAGCTTCAATTACAGCATTTAACAAATAATGCACGACTTCCTCTGGGCTTCTACTCTGAATGCTTAGAAAATGCATATGGTAGGTTGGGAGAAAATTTGTTGTCCAAAATCTCGGGGTGGTCTAGGAATCTGTCAAGTGAACATTTTAAATTAGACTTTAATTTCTAAGTGGCTTTGGATATTTGCTGAAGAGGGCATTAGCCTTTGAAAATCAATCATCTTGGATAAATATAGGCACAACAGATGGGAATGGGTAGCAAAAACCAAGTATGCATCATTTGGGTGCAACATGTGGAAGTCCATCACGCGTTGTGCAAGGGATTTTTATCCGTACACCTCTCTTCGATGTTCTAATGGTGATTTGATTTCCTTCTGGAAAGTCACGTGGTGCGGCAGTTAGCCTTTTCATGGATTTATTCGCCATGTGCTTTGACCTTTCCACTCAGAAAAATGCTCGAGTTAATTCCTTCTAGGTTAATGGTGAGACCTAGGACTTGACTTTTCGTAGACCATTTAATGAAGAGGAGCTCAAAGAGGCAACAAACTTAAAGCTTCAGCTGGAGAATCAGGTGCTCTTGTTAGGTGTAGATGAGTTGGTTTGGAAAAGGCAAAGGTACAATTTTTTTGTGAAGAATCTGCTCCCACAGATTAATTTATTATGGGTCGGTTTTACATGAGAAGATCTTGACCAAATACAGGTTGAGAAGGAGGGGGATCTATGTTGGAAGCAATTGTGTGTTGTGCAATGAATGTGACAAATCCATTGATCATTTGTTTATCCACTATAGTTTCTCAAAGTCAAATTTGGAGAAGTTTCATCTCAGAGTCTGGTGTTCCATGGGTCGTTACTAGAATGGCTAGATTGGTGGTCCAATGCGAGCCCTTCACGAAATGCAGAATGGTTATGGTGCGTTTGGAAGGAGAGAAATAAGAGAATTTTTTAAGGGCTTCATAAATTTGATCATGCGATTATAATAGAAATTAGAAATTTTTTTGTAGAGAATAGGATCGGCTTGTAATCTCTTTGGAGGAGTTGTGTTTTGACACTTTCACAGTGTCGCAGCATTCTCTTATTTAAGAATGTGTTTTGTTGTAATGTGTTTCTATTTTCTTATCAATAAAAATCTTCTTGTTTGGCAAAAAAAAAAAAAAGACAACTCTCCTGTATTTTATTTGCAGTTGAGTTACAATGAAACATCCGTGTTCATAAAATGTTGAAGTTATTTGTACTTACCACTTATAAATAGCCTTGGTTCATCATACTTATCACCAACATCGTCTCCCACAATGGTACTCAAAGTCACACAAGTTGCGTCCTGGATCTATGATTTAATCTGCCAGGTCAACAGCTCAGTTGGTACCCCATTGGAATTCATCGCGCATCTGAGACCTTAATACCTAACCACAATTCAACCAATAATTACATTGTATTACTTTCTATGATGCAGCTATGCAGGAGACCCACCAGATGGTCATTAGCTTCACCATCAATGAGGAACCCTTTGTTCCATAACATCACAACATACACATTAAGATCTCTGGAAAATTGTATGGTCAAAACAAACACAAAAGATCTCATCTTGAAACATATTTTCCCTTCAAGTCCATAGCCCATACTTCAATCCAGCCACATATTTGGCAAAACAAAGTAAATGAGAAGTGAAGAGGAGTCCCCTTAGATCTGAATTCAAATTCCTTCAACAAGGGTCAAACATTTTCTCATTATAAGTAGTGGTTGGGACTCACTCTTGAATACAAAAGTGCACCATATGTGGCAAGGAATTTAATTCAATTTAACACCACTTTATAGTGTAGTCTATGGGGGTCTTTAAGTGACCATGTCTTTGGGTAGTTGAGTTCCCTATGGGTGTCTTCAATGAGGTCAAATCACAGCTCACTGGAAAATATTTACTCATCTTTGTACTACAATAGGGTTTTCAATGAACCATGTATTAATATTCTGTCTCAATTACTAACTACTAAATTAGTACTTAAACTAATCGGATCACTTGAGGTCTTGTTTCAAGCTTGCAATAACAAAAAATGGGATGAAAAAATGGGATGGAATGATCGGGAACAAGTAAACAGTTGAGATGAGTCCTACACGACCAACATCCATTTTTTTTTTATCAAACATAATGGTTACTAATATTCTTAGCATGTGGACTACTTGACGGATCAATACAAATAGAGAACCAACTATTGAACCCTAATGGTGCTATATATGTTGCAATATTCACAAAACAACATTTTAACAAAATAAGTTCCTAAAGAGGAAGGCAGAGCCCCTATAAAGTGACAGGGGGTAAAACACTACTCTTCACTTAACAAACCAAGTAGAAAGAGTGTGAGAGATAGTGATTAAGAATGAAAATGAGCAGAGTTGTGAGTACTATTACTATGGTGGCTCTCATCCTTCTTGTGTTTCTTGTTGCAGGTGGTGAAGGAGGAAGAACCTTGAAGGAGAAGGAGACTGTGTACCAGCCTCAGAACTTCCCACCCTTCCCACCATTTGCTGCAGGTGGTGGTGGAGGTGTTTTGAACTTCCCACCATTCCCTCCATTCAGTTCTGGCTTTGGGTTTGGAACGCCTTCGAGCTTCTGTTCACTCCCTGGACTTGGATGTGTTCCACCATCTTTTATTCCTTCCAACCCTGGGGGCATCCCTTGATGAGCATGCAGGGTATCTTATACTACAATATTGTTCCCTTTTTTATATGTATTTCTGGGGGATCTTAGAGACTATATGTGTGTGGGGTGTTTTTTTTTCTAGCTAGCTAGTTTGTGTGATGTTGGGTTATATTATCTTGTTAGAACTTGGAACCCTCTATGTTGTTTAATTAGTAGATCTTTGTGGGTTTTGTGCTACTTTGAAGCATAAAGCCTCTAGTTTTCTTACATTTTTCTTTTCTCTCTCAGAGCACTTTAAGTTATTATGTATGCATTCTGTCAGTAGATCCATCTTTGCATGCTGTACTACTTTTATAGTGCTAGTAGACTCTACTTTCTCATGTATTTCTCCACCAAGTATGGAAGAGCACTTTAACTGCACATACATTAAGATTTTGGTTATGTTTTTTAGCTCACAATAAATTTGACATTGAAAATAACTGGATCTAGGAACAACTAAGATTGATACATAGTATTATTGCTAAGATCATATGGTGAGATCCATCCTTGGTGTGTTTATGTTGAGATTGATATGTAGTATTGCTCTCAATGATATGGCTAGGACGTGATTCTTGAGATATTTTGATCCTAATGTTATAAAAACGAAAGCTTAGATGTTAGAGCTAAGAGCTAAGTAATCGTGAGGCCTGTGCCTTAAACTAGCTAGATCTAGATGCATCATTTAAACCAAAATGTATACGGATACTTTTAACCATAATCTGGTGATTACTAAAGATAAATCGATGCTATGAAAACAATGTGAATCTCCAACCATGTCCCCTAAAATGCGTCCGAAGAATGTAGTCTTAAAATCTCTCACCAAACACAACCCAGAAAGTATCTGGCTAGGGTCCTTCCCATTGTAACTACCCTTCCACATATCTTGAGCACAACCTCTCCAAACAAGGAATTCAAGAAGGTGGCATGCTGCTTGATGAGCAAAACTGTCTATTACTTGAGAAATTCTACCAAATTCAAATAGAACAAAGCCAACATTTGCTAGATGTAAGCTACTTCCTTAATCGTTTCCAGTGTTATTATTTTGGAGATAAAATGCACCTTTTGTTAGTAAACGATTACTCCCACATCTCAAGAAAAATAGGTAGGATTTACAATTTGGTTTAGAAAAAAAGAACAATATGGTTCATGACACCCACATCATGAAATTTCAAATTAAGTTAGTCCAAACTGCCATTACATTTATGTTTTGAAGTTTGTTCGTTATAGTAAAGTAGATGATCAATTTTTTGTTTTTTTTATTTTTTGAAAAGCAAGAGTGTCGCGGATGGGTATAAATCATCACAGCCTTAACCATCCAAGTAGGTTACCATTGGCAAGTAGATAATCAATTTGCAAGTAGACTTAGAAAATATTGACTTTCTTTCCAAGAAGTAGGAGATCAATCAACTGATTTCTTTCCAAATTATGTTAATTAAGCTGTAATTGGAAGGTTGATATATATAGGAACTCAGTGATTTATAAGTTAATCTCTCACTCAAAGAGATCTATATATAATTGAGAGATCTGATGCTCTCCATATCAATTCAACTAAGTTCCATTATTTTTCTTCAATTACTATACACTCTCTGCTGGTTTTTGAAGGTAAGGAAATTATTGCATTGTTATTATAATGGGTCGTGCTAGAGGAAAACTAGTGTTGAAACCAATTACCAACGAGAAGTTTCGAAAGGTAACTTTTCAGAGGAGAAATGAAGGACTAGTCAAGAAGGCTTCTGAGTTATCTACTTTATGTGGTGTTGATGCTTGCATGGTTTGTTATGGACCTGATGGGGAGCTAAAAACATGGCCTAAAGATCGATCACAAGTGTTTTCGGTCATCGAAAGGTACAATAGTGTTAGCAAAGACGAAAGAGATAGGTGTAAACGATCGAGATATTATACCCTTCGTTGAAGATAACAAGATCGAACAAACGCTTATCGGGAATTCAGAGTTTATGTACCCAACTTGGGATGCTAGACTTGATGAGCGTAATGAGGAGTGTTTGAAGGCTTTGGAGAGTGTTTTGGATGATGAGTTGGAGAAAGTTAGAGCAAAAATTGAATTTCTCAAAGGGTCGAAGTATTATGGAGATGTGGATATGAATATTAAATTATTAATTATGGTGGAGGTCAATACCATTACCATTGGCGAGTTCCTGGTTATGGTATGATGGATTTGATGGTTAATGGTGATGAGTTGAGAGATTGTTCTTATAATGTACCTCATTATAACCCATCAATATTTCATCATCAACCACCTGCGCTTCGAACCATGTTTCCGCCAATGCCAATGCAGATGCCGATGCATTATCATCCACCACCACTGCCGCAACAACAATCAATTCATCCTCCACCACCCCCACTGGCAGCAACCATCGATGCCTATGGAACCACCAATGCCATTGCCTGGATTTCAGCATCAGCAGCCTCATCATTAGATGTGAGATGGGCTCTACAATTTTGCCTACAATTTATATGGTTTAGGATGTTTAATTAGTTTAGCAGAGATTTTACAGAGTATACAAAATTGAGTATTTAAATTTTGCCTCATCATTTGATTTTACAGAGATTTTAGAGATGGGCTCCATAGTATTTAAATTGAGTGTCAGTGACCATACAAAATTAATATGGTGTCAGTGACCATATCTCAATTATAAGAATAAAATATCTCAATTTATAAGTGTTAGTGACCTTACAAAATTAAATTTCTAGCCTACAATATGTGGTACAGTATGTAGAATGTCCAGTGAATTTTTGGTATCAGTAGGACTACATCAAGAGTCGACCTTAAGTCCATATCTCTTTGCTTTGGTCATGGATGAGTTGAAGAGAATTCTTCAAGAAGATATACCTTGGTGCATGTTGTTTGCAGATGATGTTGTCTTAATTGATGAGACTAATGAAGGTTCAGGTCGAAAATTATATAGGTAGCTAGAGGCATTAGAAAGTAAAAGTTATAGAATTAGTCGTTTGAAGATAAAATATCTGGTGCACTTTGGTTGTGAATCACAAAGGAAGAGTAATTCTAAGATAGAAGACATGGAGATTTTAGAGTATGAGGTTTTTTGATATTAAAGATCTATAATTTAAAAGAGTGGGACTATTGGAGAAGATGAAGACCATATGATTAAAGCTGGTTTGAGGAAATGAAGAATGACGTCAAGAATGTTATACGATATAAAAAATGTCTGCAAGGTTAAAAGAGAAATGTTATAAGACAATTGTTTGACCAACCATACATTACGGTTTAAAGTATTCAACATAGCATATATACACATAAGATGATAATAATATAAATGCATATTTTAATATGGATATGTAGTAAAACCTGTAAAGATAAAATTACGAACAAAATAGTTAAGAGATACTTAGGTGTAACGTTTATAAATGACAAAATTCAATAAAGACTTTTAATATGATTTGATCATGTGCGAAGAAAATCAAACGCGGTGTAAATTAAAAAATATTTAGACTAACAAATTAATGAAGGGTATAGATGAAATGGACGACTGGTAAAAATTTGGATGAAGACGGTGAAAAAATACATTATTGAGCTTGTATTAGATGAGGATATGAAAAAATATCATATTACTTAGAGAACCAAAATATGTGTAGCCGACTCCGTATCGGATATGAGCTTTATCAATAATAAATGTGTCAGCAAACTCATTCGCTACAAGGGGTATGATGATGTCCTTCAACAAAAGCCGCTACATCAAACGTTGCTGCCAATTAAGACCAACCAGAATTGACATAGACCGAGACATCAGCAACAACTATGCGTCTTCAAAATATGGAAAGCGGTGTGTAATTCTATACAGAATATTAAAAGACGAAAAACCCCTCATTGTTTCCAAACGTCAAATTATTTTTTCCCAATCACTCCTTTCGATTTTTCACTTTTCTCTCTTCGTTCATCTCCTCCATCAACTATATAGAGATCGAAATCGAAATCGAAAACACGTGAAGCGAGAAGAAGAGAGAGAAAGATAGATTTTTTATTTCGATCAATTTAGGGTGTCTGATCTCATCTCGTCTTCTCCGTTTCAACTTTCAAAAGATCAAAGCTTTCGATTGATCGATCAGCGAAGCAAGAAGAACGATGGACGATAGTTGTGCAGTGTGTGCGGAGTCTCTCGAGTGGGTGGCGTACGGCGCGTGCGGCCATCGCGAGGTCTGCTCCACGTGCGTCGCACGCCTCCGCTTCATCTGCGACGATCTCCGATGCTGCATCTGCAAGTCCGAATCCAATTCCGTCTTCGTCACCAAGGTTAGGGTTTAGAATTATAACCGATTGCCCATCTAGGGTTTCCGCTCTAAAAATCAGATTTTGGTTCAAGATTTTAGCTTTTTAGGGTTTTGAAGATTGAATTGATTGATGGATTGTTGTTTGGTTTTTGCAGGCATTGGGAGATTATACCAAGACTATAAACGATTTTTCGGTGTTTCCGGTGAATCCGACGGAGGGGAAGAACGGGTTGTATTGGTATCATGAGGATACAGGGGCTTTCTTCGATGATTCGGAGCATTACAGGCATATCAAGGCAATGTGTAAGCTTTCGTGTAGCCAGTGCGATAAGGCGGAGGAGCAAGGAGGGAATGAGGGGCAGAGGAGGAGAGGGAAGTTTAGGAATATTGAGCAATTGAAGGGGCATTTGTTTCATGCTCATAAGTTGATTATGTGTAGCTTGTGCTTGGAAGGGAGAAAGGTTGGTTTGAAATCAGCTCACTCAAGTTAAAAGCTTGAATTTTTTTGGTCGAATTTGATGCCTGATGATAGAAAACACACTGGTTTTGATGAATTTTAATATAGCTGTGCAATGTTTGAGGAACATTGAATAGAATGGCAAGAGATTTTTTAGTGTCCTTGCATAACCTTTGTTAATTTTTAGGTTAGAGAGAGTTCACTTATTGCCAGACTTCTCCTTTTAAATGCTAAACGCGCTATTGCAACATCACATACACACACATTATGTCTGTGAATGCAGTTAAATAATCAGTATGCAATGTTGTAGATGTTCTAAGATTTTCGATCTCTCTTCTAGGTAAGGCAGTTTGGAGAATTTGCAATGATAGAATAATGGGCAAAATCCGTTTCTTCCTTTGGTTTAGGGTTTAACATAGAAACCTTAACTAAAATCACATCTCCTGGTCTGAAGGATGATCACCTATGATAACATATACTTACGATTAGAATAGAGTATCATGGTCTCTTATTCGATATTCAATAGTTTGGGTCATTGGCAAGATAAGAGCAAGTGAATCTTTGAAGGTGGCCACCATATCTAGATGTATTTTTGGGTTTCTTTATGATGATACTGCCTAGAGAGATAGAAGTTTTTTGTATGCACAATGTTTACAGTTTGTTGTTTTCCTGTGTAGATATTTGTTTGTTGTTTGCACAATGATGACAATTGACACGTTGTCACTCTTTGTTGTAACAGATATTCATTTGTGAACAGAAGCTCTATACCAGGGCTCAATTAAATCAACATATTCGAACAGGTGACTCGGAGGTTGATGGTAGTGAAAGTGAAAGAGGTGGTTTCATGGGGCATCCTAACTGTGAATTCTGTAGGAAGCCATTTTATGGAGATAATGAGTTGTATACACATATGTCTACCGAACACTATACTTGCCACATTTGCCAAAGGTAGATTTAACTTCCCTTTTTAGGTAACTAATGTGATCCATGTTTAGTATATCTAAATAGCTGAAACTAACATATGATCAACTTGTTATGGTAAACACAGGCAAAATCCTGGCCAGTTCGATTACTATAAGAATTATGACGACTTGGAGGTAAGCTATTGTGTTACGTTATATACAGTTCAGATAACCAATATTAAAAAGAAAATAATTAATATTTTATTTTAATTGCAGATGCACTTTCGTCATTTGCATTTCCTATGCGAAGATGAGGCTTGTCTTGCAAAGAAGTTCATTGTCTTCACCTCAGAACCGGAAATGAAGGTAATCATTTTGCTTAAGTAACTTTTGCATTGTTTGGCAACTACTGTCATCAAGCATCTTATGTATTCGATTTTCTCCCCATTTCAGAGGCACAATGCTATAGAGCATGGAGGAAACATGTCTCGTTCTAAGCGCAATTCTGCCCTTCAGGTACACAACTTTTTTAGTTTGAGTCAATTTACAATGCTTTACATCCTTTATATATTTCATTGGCTGCTTATCACTACTAGTATCGTAATTTATGAACACTGTTTCTTACTATGCACACTTCTCGAATTGTTAGTCTTCTTGTTGATGTTACTTTTGAGCATAACCTTCTTGTATGCCAACTTTAATGCAGATACCAACAAGCTTCCGGTATCGACGGGATAGCGAACAAGATGATCGCCGTGGAAGGGGACGGGGGAGGGGGCGGGGAAGGGGAAGGGGACAAGGGTTTTATTCAAATTCTTCTGAGGATCAACTTTCTATGGCTATTCAATTCAGCTTTGAATCATCCAATACAGACAACACGAGCCATGGCCCAACATCTAGTATGCAAACAGTTTCTGATCCTGTAGAAAGCATGATTGATGAGATTGTGCCTCCATTTGAATCATTGGGTACTACAGACTCTGAAAGATCTTCAAGGTACCTCCAAGCACTTGGTCACAGTTCAGCTGCACCTCTACAAGAAGCGTCATTTCCTCCACTGGCAATGGGTAGCTTGCAACAGACAATTAGACAGGACTCTGAAGGTCCAAGTACAAATACAATGGCTGCACGTCTCAGGCGCCGAAATAAAGGTACTGTAAATGTTCTAAACTCTGCTAATGCTTGGCCAGCCAGAAACAGCGCATCAACATCTAGTAGGTCTGTACCCACAGCAAACTATGGTTTGTTATCGTCATCCAATCCTGCAGGTTCTTCCCAGTCAAAGCCAGCAGTTCCCAATGTTCTAAATTCAGCTAATGGTTGGCCAGCGACAAGTAGTGCATCATCATCATCTAGTAGGTCTAGACTGACACCAAATAGTGGTAATGTATCTTTGACTCCTGCAAGTTCTTCCCAGTCAAGGCCAGCAATCACCAATGGGTCAATGTCCTCTAGTTATGCAAATTTAGCACAGGCTAGACCTGCAACAGGCAATGGACCTGCGTCATCTACTTCTGGAAGTTCGTGGAATGTGAGCAGCACATCCCATGTCAGCCATTCTGCATCAGCTCCCAACCTCGTTGAGAGAGCGTCTATGGATTCTTCAATGTCTGATTTCCCTCCTGTTTCTGCGACACTTAAGAACAAGTTACCCACGACCACAAATAGCCCACCTGTGCCAGAGGTGGTGCAAGATGTCCACAAAGCAAACAAGTCTTTAGTCGAAATGATCCATTCTTCTTTACAGGATGATGACAGATTCGCTGCTTTCAAGGACATATCTGCAGAGTACCGTCAGGGGTTATTGACTCCTGGGAATATATGTCCTATGTTCAACAGTTTGGTTTGACACATCTTGTTCTTGAGCTCGCTAGACTCTGTCCTGATCCTCGAAAGCAGAGAGAACTTCTTGATGCCTACAATACCAGTGTACGGGCTGAGAACAAGCGAGAAAGTGAATCAAGCAACAATAGTCGCTCAAAGGTATCCAAAGGTTCCATCAGGGGCAAAGCGAATGTGGAAGATGCAACTAAACCAAAGGATGTATTAGCAGATAACATCTTAGACACTGTAAGAAAACTGCAGGCTGGTTATAAACCATTCGAAGAAGAGGTGGAGGTACTTCAAAAGGATGGTTATCGTCGTGCTTCAAATGGTAAATCAAAGACTTCCATCACCCAAGAGCAATTAAGACCAAATTCTGCAAATAGGAAACCACCAGATTCTGATGGTCAAAACAGTATCCAGTCAGCTGTTGGATCTAGTCAGAATCCAGTAGGGGCAGCAGATGGAGGTGGTGGTGGTAAGCAGAAAAAGAAGACTCCTAAATTCCTCAGAGTTCGTCTTGGCGATGCTTCAGCAGCAGCAGCAGCTTCGAGTGGACAACTGGATTCTGGGCATGAGCAAGAAGAGGAGACATCTAACTCAGAACAGAACTCATCAGAAGGTGTCCCAGTTCGTGGTGTTTGGAGGAATGGTGGTGGTCAAAAGCTTGTGTCTCTGACTCAAAAACGTGCTGGTAAATGATAGGTATTGGATATCTATGTGGAGCTTTGGGAGTGAATATCTGTCTCTTCTATTTTGAGTTTCATGATCCACCCATTTTCAAGGAAGGGCGTCTGAGTAGCGTTTGGATATGATTGTTGTAGAACAAACTGAATCGTGATCAGGTCAGAGGTGAATTGCAGATGGAAGCCACCATGGGTTAAAATGGATCAAGCCCAAGATTAGCAAGCATAGTTTTTGAAGTTGCAAGTTCCTTAATTCATTGGGGGAAAGTAATATAGAAAAAGTTGCAAAGAAAATTTCCAGACTTTTTGGAGAATGTGTCTCCATTTTTGTTTATTTACATTGTGGAGTTGTCTTTCCATTTTCTTTTTGTTCTTTTAGCGTGGATATATATTTTTTAATGGACAAGTTTACCCTGTGGAGAACATTTTGACCTTTTTTCTTGTATCTAAACCATTGTTCATTACTACGCTAGTTTACATTACATACCATGGTTTAGTCTCAAGACTACAAAAAACTAAGCTGCTGGTGTCTTAACATGAATGCAGAGAGGCTGCCAGTGATCGCGCATTCTTTTCAGTTGTATTTTGATAATTTTTTGTTGTGTATTTTTAATGTTAGTCCAAGAGTCTGGAGTTGGACTATTTCTATCAGAAATATGGAAATGACTTGAATATTATTTATTTATTTATTTATTTTTCCTTTTCTTTCGGTGAACCAAAACATCCTTAAATCTTCAGAGCAAGGATTGAATCTGAGAAGCATAGTTCTGCTACTACTCACCTGCAAAAGATTCAGATGCTTTACAGCAGTCTCAAGATCGATCCAGGTTCGCTTCCAACTATTGTCATTGCATTGTTTGAAAAAACTTTGGACTAAAAAATTACCGAACTAAATAAACATTTTTCAGAGGCTCCTTAAACGCTTTACTAACCTCACTTCTCTCTTCATTTCCTACCTTCTTCCAAAATCATGTTATCATATCAGTTTATACGAAGCTTTGGAGACCATAAAGGCATGAACTCGAGAAGATTGTAAGCCAGGCCTAACGATGTCATTTTAAGTAAACCTATTTTGTGCTTAGAAGAGGAGGCCAGAAGCAATACTGTAATACAATGTTGATGATGTCAATTTTAGATTAAGATCCTATTAGATTCATATTATGCCTAAATTGACAAGTTTGCAGAACCTGCAGGAATTAGAATCATGGCTACATATTATCACATCAGAAGAGCTTTGCAATCAAGCTCTCTTGGACCCTATGAGTCAATCTTGATTAAAATCCAAGTCAAATGATAGCAGAGCCTGTGAATCCTTTGCAATCTAGCTAAGCAATCAGGTCAGGCACATTTATTTATTTTTACTATTTGCTTGGAACAAACTTTTACATTTACATGACCATAAAAAAGATTTTTTTTTTTTTTTTTTAAAGTCCAAACACGAAGATTTTTATTGAAGATAAGAAGAGAAATAAAATACAATCATTCCTATATCAAGGATGCCAAAACACCATAAAGGTGTCAAAAAACAAGTCTCTAAAGGGATTACAAGTCGAATCCATCTTCTACGACAATTCCCTAATCTCGATAAAGATAGAGTACTCCGATCTATTAAGTCTTTCAAAAACTCTGTTATTTCTCTATTTTCGCACACACCACATAAGTACACGAGGAATCCTACACTGTAACCACTCCGCACGCCGGGATGGATTAGCCTGTAAAAGCTAATCCATCTCTATATATATTTTATAGATGTTCAAGCAATAATAGAGATTTTGAGACCCAGCCAACATAATAAGGCTGTAAACCAAGAAAGCATGCATCCAATAATAAATATTGCAGTCTCTACTGCCAGTCAAGCCTTACATGTATCATAATAACCACCATTCAAGCCTAGACTACTATAAATTGTCACACCCCTCAACTCTGTTTCAGTCTCGTTTATCCTTCAACGCCATGACCTATTAATCCATGAACACTATATAGTGATCATTTCCCTTTTTCCTTTATTTATTGACAAACCTTTACCCCTTGGTCTTAACACAATTTACTTGCATTTCTTTTGAAAAATAGGAAATTTTTTTTTATAGAAAATAACAAATAGTTTAAATAAATAAATAAAAACCAATAATGATGGAGCAAGAAAGTTTTTCAAGTGTAAAAGTGACATTGAGGTCTAAGAATGGGTGGTATTGGAAATTAAAGAAACATATATGTTCTTATATAGGGTATGCTTCAAAGCTAAAGGGTCATGTAAATAATGTGATGGCTCAGTAATTAAGCAGTGGCGAATGATAACTTTAAAGGTTTATGGCTTAAATAGTATAGAAATTAAATGAAACATCTATTTGATAGAGTTTTAAATTTATTGTTTAGATTTTTCATATTGGAACCAAATGAGAACAAAAATGCTAGAAAATCAGGTTTTTGCAACATTTTTTTGTAATCAAGGGTGACGTGGCGTGATCTCGAAAGAGTGATGAAATCCCCAAAAAATTTATGTGTATCTTGATCTTGTAAAAAAACCCCATCTAACGATGCTACATCATCCTGGTTGCAAAACCTAATTCCCTAGCCTCATTCCAACCAGAATTGAATCATACCCAACGTCCTTAATACTTGTTCATGAAATTAGTATCTTGTTTATTTAGTTCATTAAGATTATGTTTCACATTATGGATTTCAATTTTTTTTTTAAATGTTCATAGGGACTCACGGAGAATTTCATTGGTTTTTGTTTAACAACAAAAGTATTATTACTGTTTACCCAAGAGTTAATACATGTCTATTTAAAATTATAGGGTCGGATGGGTACATCTTATAGATAATAAATTCATTTTAACTTATGTTACTTGATTTTTGTTAGAGCATCTTCAATGGTAAAAGTTAAAATGGAGGATGAACCGTCCCCAATTTTAACGAAAAACTAAATTTAGGGGTCTCATATTTCTTCACCACTCCAGTCACATCCCTTATTTTAACTTTGAGTGAGGCTAGGAAACCATGTTTTGTAAACATGTTTCGTAACCATGATGATGTGGCATCGTTAGAGGAGTTTTTTACAATTTTGAGATACACATAAAATCTTTAGGGATTTCATTATTCTTTCCAGATCATGACACGTCATCATGGTTGCAAAACAAGTTTACAAAACATGGTTTCCTAGCATTTCTCATTAATAAAATATTTTCAATATTTAATTTTTTTTAAATTATTAAAATAATAGTATAATTAAAAAAGTAATTATTAATACTAATTTAAATAATTATTTAAAAAAATTTATAGTATAATTAAAAACAAATTAATACTAATTTAAACAAAAATTATTATTAATTATAATTTAAATAATGATAAAATTTTTAATTATTAATACTATTTTTTTAACTCCTAAATTTTTAATTAGTCAAATTTAAATTAAGTTGAAATTAATAATAGTATAATTAAAAAAGTATCTAAATAATAGTATAATTGAAAATAATAATATTATATATTTAAGTTGAAATTAATAATAATATTATTATAATAATATATTTGAAACTAATTAATATAATTATATTAAGTTGAAATTAATAATAATATAATTGAAATTAAATTGGTATAGAAAAGTTGAAGATATATTAAAACAATGATGAAAAAGTTAAAGAAAAATGCTAGGAAACCATGTTTTGTAAACATGTTTTGCAACCATGATGACGTGTCATGATGAAAATTGTAAAAACTCCTCTAACGATGCCACATCATCATGGTTACGAAACATGTTTACAAAACATGGTTTCCTAGCCTCACTCTTTATTAATATATGGGATGATTAACTTTTTCCTAAATTTAGGGAAAAATTGGAGGTGGAGCTATTATGGGGAATCATTTAGAGGGATGATTGGAGGAAATTTTTTTTTATATAAAACTCCAAATATAAATTTTTAACTATTTTAGAGAGATGATTTCCATTTTCCTTTTTATGTTATTATATATATATTTTTAATTTGCATGATATGGTTTTTAGTTGTGAAGTATCCATTTTTTTTAAAAGCGATCAGGGGTCTTGAGGATCCCCAAATCTTATATTAATATTTTTTTTGAAAAGTAAGTCTGTACACTTTGGACATGTGATTCCATCCGCTATATGCCTATCGCTTAACTGGTACCCGATTGACTAGTTGTTAAGATACTCGACGTAAAGTATCCATGTTCTTTTTGTAGCTAAGTCATTTCAACTTCATGCTAATATTATAGTTCGTCTAGAGAGTCAGGTCAGGCGTGTCAAGTCTGCGCCAAGGATCCTCAATATTTTCCATCATCATATAGATCTTCATAATCCACCAATCGAACACAAACACACACATATAACCTCCCCTGGCAATGATCTGGCACTCGGAGTCTGACTCTCTAGAATTTTTCGATCTTTAGAAAATAAGGTGGGGGTATTGAATTCGAGATTTGAATGGACTCTGAAAATTTTTAAATTTCATGGATTTTAAAAGGTTACAAATGATTTTACAAAATCCATTGAATTTTGATAGATTTTAAATTATTGGATTTTGTAGATTTTATAAATGTTTGTTATGGATTTCTATGGATTCTTATAAATTCAATAGATTTTTATAAATATGTTATTAGTCATAGGAAACAATGAAAGAACATCACCTACATTGTTATCCATGCCAACACAAATCATAAAACACCTCTCAAAACATCAATTAAACAATTGTTTGTATGTTACGAGAATTTTACTTCAAGTTAAAAAAAAAATCAAATATATTGAAGATGGTCCAAAAGTAATACAAATAACAATTTTACTTCAAATTGTTATCCTCGCCACCGCCACCTCTCCTCCCGCCTCTTCTTCTTCAATCGCCACTACCACCAAACTACCGCCACCTCTCCTCTACTTTTTTTTCTTCTTTTTGCCCTCGCTTTTGGAAAGTGGGGAATTTCCACTCGCGAAGAAGAAAAAAAATGGGAAAATAAAAGGAGAGGAGAAAAAAAATACAAAAATAAGAAAAACAAAGAGAAAAAATAGAAGAAGACGAAATCTGAAGTAAAAAAATAAAAAATAAAAATAATAATAAAAATAAAATAAAATAAATAAAAATGAAGAGATGAAAAGAATAAGTGAAAATAAGAGAAAGATAATGATAAGAAAAAGCAGAAGAATAAAAAAAACAAGAACAAATGAGAAGAGGAAGTGTAGGTGGTGGTGCAGCTAGCGGTGGTAGGGCATGGTGGTGTGGCCAGAAGTTGTGGGGCAAGGTGGTGTTGCTCTTGTGAAGAGAAAAGATAAGGGAAGATGATGGTGTCCTTTAGCAGATCACAAAAAAATGTGATGGTGGCGTCATTAAGCGAAAATGGTGGGGTTATTTAACAATAGCCAAAACAAATCAGTTGAAATATGAGGAGAATAAGTTGGATTTGGAATAGAGCGCTTTTAAATGTCGAGGAAACTGGCGAGGAAACGGGCGAGGGACGGGACGTGGCGGGGTGGGGATCGTTCACCCTACTTGAGATGCGCACACCAAAAATGATGACACGCATCTCAAGCGAGGTGGACGGTCCCCACCCCGCCACGTCCTGTCCCTCGCCCGTTTCCTCGCCTGTTTCCTCGACATTTAGAATTCTTGTTTGGAATAACTCTTGTTATATATACTTTCCACTCACAAATCCTTCAAAATTTACAACTTTAATAAATCCATTGAAATCTAATACTTCTTGAATACCTCATGATTTTGGTGGACTTTTGTAAAACATGAATTGAATACCCCTTGATTTTGATGGATTTTAAAACAATCATTTAAAATCGGTATTTGAATACCCCTAAATTTACATGTATTATTTTAAATCCTTAATTGAATACCTCTGAATTTTAATGGATTTTAAAATCCTTCACAATCCATTAAAACTCGTAATTGTAAGAGGGTGTTTGTTTTTGGTTCTGAATAGAGTCATACGTTTTAATAAGAAGTGGATCACCTTATTTAGAGTGTTTGTTTATATTTCTGATTGGAGTAAGCAACAAGGAGGTGCTGATCTCTCAGCACTGAGTACCGAGTAAAAAATTATTCAAATAATAACATTAACATTATTTTGTAATGACAATTGTTGCTCTCGTATTCTTAAAAAATAAGTTGGGCTAAATTTTGATGGTACACATTCATTATCTTCACCCAAGCATTATGGTTCTCTCTATCTTCACAAGGACTCGGTAAAATACTTATCTCCTTTTATCTCATTCAACTTTGTTTTCTTTCTCTGTAATTTTCAAGTTTTTATTCATTTATCCAACTCTCCCACTCATATATATTAGTAAGAAATTTGGTTTGATAAATATATTTTTTTTAATTATACTTGGTCATATTTTTATATTCTTGTAATAAAAGGTATTGTAACATTTTATAGGATTTGAATAATTATTGGATATGATTTTAAGCATAATATTTATGTCATAAAATTTTTTCAGCACAGTGAAACAAAATTGTCAAACAATTATCATTCAACACCTAAAAATAAACACCTTTTTAATTCTACAGTTTATAATCATCAATCTATTAAAAAACAAAACAAATAATTCATTCAAAACCTCGTTCAGAACTTCTAACTTTAGTGTGAGAAGGTAGCTTCTAAACACTTAAAAAAAAACCCTCTAAGTTGCTGGTGGTTGACGTGATGCATAGAGACTTAACCAGCGATTGCCTGTGCAAAACTTTGCTGTTTTATTTCGACAAGAGTTTTTTATACCTATAGATTGGCGTGATATAGTTTGTTTAAACAGCAAGAGAGATGCGTAAATGCGCCTCAAAATATACGTTTTTATACATCTCGAGAGAGATAAACGACTTCACCCCCTCCCTCGCTAGTTCCCTCGCCATTTATAATTTTCTTGTAACAAGTGACGCACACACACACACATCACAAAACCAACTTCTTCCACTACTAGGTTGAAGGAAGATTGTTTGATTGACTAGTTAGTCTGATTCATGGAGTTGTTGGACTCCATTACTATGCCCAGACAACTTGGGAATTGTATTCTAATAAGTTATTGAAAAAGGTTTTCAAAAAGGGAATATACTAATTAGTGCAGGAAGAATCAATGAGTTTCACATGAAATCTACCCAAAATGATGAAATGGGATCAACCCAATAGTGGGGGAATATCTCAATTTAGAATCTGATTCAAAATGTTAAAAGAGAAAGTGATTCTGTGTGGATAATGCGATTGTTGGTCATTCAGGATGATCTCATTTACAGGTATATATTTTCCTCAGAAATTCTAAATGTCGAGGGAAAGGGCGAGGAAACGAGCGAGGGAAATGACGTGGCGAGGTGAAAGCCGTTCATTTTTCTCGAGATGCGTATGTTGACTTTTTTCACGCGCATTTCGAGGGAAATGAACGGGTTTCACCTCGCCACATCATTTCCCTCGCTCGTTTCCTCGCCCTTTCCCTCGACATTTAGAATCTCTCTATTTTCCTTGGTGAGTAGATTCAATTTTCCTATTTTCACTATTTAATTATTTATTTTTAATAATAAAAATTTAATTATTCATAAGATTGTTTCCTTTATTTATGAAGATAAGCCTCAAAATCGAATTCACAAAAACGATTTCAATTCCCGAATAATCAAATAGACTCTACGATCCATAAAGTTGAGGAGTGATACAATGGACGTCGTTTGTGTTGCAAATTCTAGGATATTTTAATGGCGTTTGATGAGTCGATTTCTCGATCATAGTCAGAATTTGCCATAAATATACACCTTTGAGGACAATTCAAAAAAAACAAGCAGATATGATTAATATGGACACACACGGAGCTCGTGGGTGTTGAATGTAAATCGATCAGGCAGCCCATGGGCACATTTCACGTGGGAAATCCACATGAAAAACTTCCAAATAAAACAGGGACCTTTTCAAAGTTAACCAAGAAAGTACACAGTTATTACTTTATTAGATTTACTTTATTAGATTTGATTTGTTAAGATAGATTTAATTGTAGAGTTTTGACTTAAATAAGAGTGTTTGATAATGCTACATTTTAAATTAATCAATTAAGGCCATGTTTTGCTTTGAGCTTTTTGTAATCATCACGTGCCGATCTGATAAAAATGTCCAGACAACACGAGCTTTGAGCTTTGAGCTTTTGAGCTTTTGGTAATCATCACCCCCACCCTCGCTGGTTTCTGTGCCCCTTCCCTCGCTGTTTAGACAAACTACACTTGTTACATCAACAAGACTCAATTGTTGTTGTGTTTGTCCCACTTTCAACCTTCGCCACCACTTCGAGGAGGTCCATTGTGTCCAACTAATGCTACCAACACTGTACAATACTACTGATTGGTGTCGGTTGTGCCCTGCCTTTTGGGAGTGCTCTTTCCAACTCCCTCTCGCAATTAGGGGTGGGCACGGGATGGGATGGAACGAGATACACTCATCCCTATTTTATTCCGTTTATACGGAATGAGGACGGGACGGGATGAGAAAAATCTCATTCCAATCTCGTCCCATTCCAAACAGGTTCGGGACGGGATCAAACGTGCTTCTTGTGACTGCCGCGAAGATTATCATCATATAAGAGCGTCAAAATAACTTTTTTATAATTAGATATGGATGTGGCATGCAAATATAAGCGTAGCTACTAAATCCCTTAATAATGAAGTCGAGTGGGTTTGACTTTTAGAAAATTACGTGATAAATGAGACCCACTAAGAGTGTTGTGTCGCTGTGATGACCTCCCAACTGATTTTACAATTTCATTACAGTGGGAAACAAAATTCATAGTTCTTTGACAAAATGACATTTCATATTTTGTTAGGGAAGAAATATAGACCTATTGATGATGCTCTAACATATTCATAATGGTTTACTATCAATACATATATTGTAATTAAAAAAAAATTATTTTTACAGTTTTGGGCATCTCAAATTCTTGGCTCCGTCCCTGAATGTTCCCTTCAAAATATGTATTACTCAGTTAATTGTCATTTTTTATCTTCACCTGGGTATTATCAATATTTGAAAGTTAAATAATTAGAGTCACTTTTACTGGGAATCAAAACAAGCTATCATTATTTTGCTTAATGAATATTTATTTATTGAAGTAACATTTCTGTTACCACTGCAAACACCATGAGTTTCTGTCAGTCATTTATAAGTTTATATGAATAAAAATATTAATAATAAATATTAAAAAAATAGCTCGGGACGGGACGAGATTTGCGAGATTGAAAATCTTCATCCCATCCCATCCCATTCTAGAACGGGACGGGACGAGATCGGGATGAAATTATTTAATCCCATTACAATCTAAAAAATCAGGACGAGACGGGATCGAGATCGCGAAATGGAATGCCCACCCCTACCTGCAACATTTTCTTGAGCTACTTGTTGTATTGGTCACATATAGGCATTTTGAAGAAAAAATTCATTGATTTGTGATTGAAAGGGTAGTTTACACGTGATCAGACCAACTCTATTGAAGAGAAGGATATAGATGGGATAATGTACAAACCACCCTTTCATACACAAATTAGTGTTCTGAAATTAGGCTCCTTAGAAGCTGTACCCCTTGAAAGCTAAGTTTCTAGTTCATTTGGTTTGGCTTAACTTGATGGCTTTATTAAGTGATGAGTTTTGTGTATAGTTTCCTTGGAGAAATAATGGGTTGGCCACCAAACTTGATCCACTATGTATTTGACTAATTTGATTTTTGAAGAGTGTTGTCTAACATAAAATTGACTTTTACCAACCCCCACAATGCACATCCACCATTGAGAGAATGTCCAATCTGGGAAGCAAAGTGACTTTACTTCAAGGGTTTAGGTTTTCATTTACACTTTTATTAATGGAATGTTCAAATTAGGAAGCAATAACTTATTTACTTCAAGGTTTATTTCTACCAAGAAGAAAAATAATTCTCACCCAAGTAAGGGTCTGATGGGTTGCATGAAAATTGAAAATATTTCTATGAATTTGATTTCAAAGCTTTTCTCTCATAATTGAATTTTCATGAGTAATGAAAAAACAATCTTATAAAATAATTGATTTTGTTGGTAAACAGACAATCAAATAATAAAAATCTGCATAACGTGAAAGATATATTTTATTTCCCAAAAAACAAAATAGCTAACCATATCTATCCTAAAAAAAAGTTTTATTACTAATTAAACTAAACAAAACATTGATTCAATTTAGATTTGCATGTCCAATTAAACAAACACAGAGGCTTTGCGAATCCAAAAAACTAAAACACCCTTTCCACTTGCCAACTGCCATACGAAAACCACGGGTAGTATCGTCTTTTTCAACACTTAAATATCTCAGAGATTCTTCTGGCTGGCTCATTGACAGAAGCCAGCATGTCAGCCGAGCCGATGATCGGTTGGTATTGGTGAGAGACCGGTCCAACCGGTAAATCACACCAAACCAATCTCCCACCGACTGCATGTAATATCCACCGTAAAGTTAAAATAGATCCAACGGTCAACATGGCCCAGTGGCATAAACATTTGTGATGGTCAGATCTGGATCTCGACTATAAATAAGGACCTCACCCCTCCATTGACAAAGCGCGTTGAGCTTCACATCTCTCTCACACAGCTCTCTAGGGTTTCGTTGTTTATTCGAGGTAAGCGAGACTTCTCTCGATTTCTTGTTCATGTTTGTTTGTTAGTAGTATGCATCTACAATGACTTGAATCGGTGTTTCTGAGTGAATCAATGATCCAAATGTTGAATAATAGTAGTTTAAAGTTTGAATCATGAAACTGATTGAATCGTTGTTGTTGATGTTATTTTGATTGTCATTTGGATCTGAAGTCGAATGTGTTATTGTTTGTGGTTTTAGTAGACTTCATGTTGATGAAAGCTTGCTGTGCTTTACTGAAACTTGAATTTTGATGTTAATTCATGGAAGAGCGATGTGTATTTTGTAATCTAATTGAATTGTAAGATAGATCAGGTGAAGAATAGTTTAGAACTGATTCTATGATTTGTGTCGGTGGTTCGATTGCATGCGGTAGGAATTGAAGAAATTTAGGGATTTGATCTGATAGTATATGTTTAGTATCACTGGTTAAGTAGATTTATGCAGTTTTCTACTTGGTTTATTCTGGATCTAGAATTTAGAATTATAAAGTCGGTATAATTTATTAGAAATGTTTAAGATCTGTTGATTAGTCCGCATTTTATGAAGACTTGTCATGTTCATTTGTGGAATTCAGATAAAATTGAGTTTGCCTCTTAGAAGAGGTGATTTTTTAAGTTACTTTTGTTGTCATTCAGACAAATGAGTTGGTGTCGAAGATCTGACTATGGAATTAGTCATATTTGAAGTCATTGTTGTCAGTCAAATTGAATAGAATTCAAAGATCTGAATAGTGATCCTAGTATTAAATTCAAGTAGAAATTTGATCAAACTCTGTGTGCTAAATTCCTGTTTTGGTGAATTGCAGTGGCAATCTGTTCAACGTTCATGATTCTTTTGTATAATTTAATTGATTTAGCTTATATTTGGTTTTAAGAGTTTTTCTCCCTTTGGGTTGATGTGCAACAAGATAATGATACATGGCACTATCAATCCCAATAATCAAGATGTTAGAGAAAATAATCAAATTTACTACTCAAAGATGCATATGATCTACTAAGATCTTAGTTGTTGGGATTGATAGTGCCATGTATCACTAGATTATTGCATAATGACACAGGTAGAAAAATAATAGTTGTTTAGTATTCTTTGTTTTGTGTTATAATGATTTGTTCAATTGTTAATTCGAGTGGTGGAGCCTTGAAGTTGTTCTTTGGCCAAGTGCCAAAGGGAATCAGGAGTCCCATGTGTTTTTTTTTCTTCTTGTTTGCTTGTTTTTTGGAATATTGACTTTAAGAAAGCTTAATTATATTCCCTCTTTTGTTGATTTTGTTCTCTGTCTAAATGTCCTGCTGAAGCCTTTCTTAGATGTTTAAAGTAAACGAGTTCCGTCTTTTTAGGCAATTATGTCATGTATGCACTAATGGTCCGGCCAAATGGCAATGAGATTCTTCCAGCTTCCAATTCCACAATTAGTGTTTCCTAATTGTAGTACAGTTGATCTGTCTCTGAAATTTGAAACAAGGGAATTGAGGCTGAAAAAATCTTTAAATCGCTCATTTGAAGCAAAAGCTAATTCTTCAAATTTTAATATATCTCTTTGCCCGGTGCAGCTTGATAGAATGGAGACCTTCCTATTTACATCTGAATCTGTGAACGAGGGTCACCCAGACAAGCTGTGTGATCAGATTTCTGATGCTGTCCTCGACGCCTGCCTGGAACAGGACCCTGACAGCAAGGTTGCCTGTGAGACCTGCACAAAGACAAACATGGTTATGGTATTTGGGGAGATCACCACCAAGGCCAATGTAGATTACGAGAAGATTGTGCGTGATACTTGCCGTTCTATTGGATTTGTATCTGACGATGTTGGTCTTGATGCTGATCACTGCAAGGTTCTAGTAAACATTGAGCAGCAGAGTCCTGATATTGCTCAGGGTGTCCATGGTCATTTCACCAAGCGCCCCGAGGAGATTGGTGCTGGTGACCAGGGACATATGTTTGGCTATGCCACCGATGAGACTCCCGAATTGATGCCCCTCACCCATGTTCTTGCAACTAAGCTTGGTGCGAAACTTACTGAGGTTCGCAAGAATGGCACATGCGCCTGGTTGAGACCTGATGGAAAGACTCAAGTCACTGTTGAGTACCACAATGACAAGGGTGCCATGGTCCCCATCCGTGTCCACACTGTCCTTATCTCAACCCAGCACGATGAAACTGTCACCAACGATGAGATTGCTGCTGACCTTAAGGAGCACGTCATCAAGCCTGTCATCCCCGAGAAGTACCTCGATGAGAAGACAATCTTCCACTTGAACCCATCTGGTCGTTTCGTCATTGGTGGTCCTCATGGTGATGCTGGTCTCACTGGACGCAAGATCATCATTGATACCTATGGTGGATGGGGAGCCCATGGAGGTGGTGCCTTCTCTGGCAAAGACCCAACCAAGGTGGACAGGAGTGGAGCTTACATCGTGAGGCAGGCTGCCAAGAGCATTGTCGCCAACGGCCTTGCTCGTCGATGCATTGTCCAAGTATCTTATGCTATTGGTGTACCTGAGCCATTGTCCGTGTTTGTTGACACCTATGGAACTGGAAAGATCCCTGACAAGGAGATCCTCAAGCTTGTGAAGGAGAACTTCGACTTCAGGCCTGGAATGATGACCATCGACCTTGACCTCAAGAGAGGTGGCAACGGCAGGTTCTTGAAGACTGCTGCTTATGGCCACTTTGGAAGGGATGACCCCGACTTCACATGGGAGGTCGTGAAGCCCTCAAATGGGAGAAACCCCAAGCTTAAGTCAGTAAATTCATTTCCTTGATGGTAACCGTTACTGTCAGAGATTATGAACAATGTGCTTGCTTCTAGTTTATTTTGTTCAACTTTAAATATATTGTTTTCTTTGTCTATCTTTATGCAGTGGTTTTTCTTTTTAAGTTGGTGGAAGGTTTTATGTGTTGGCTGTAGTGGAATTGGATTAAAGAAATTTAAATTGCCATATTTTGTCATTGCATGTCTGTGATTTAGTTTGGTGGAATTGTTTGCAGCAATTTATCGTAGATTCTTGTTCCTTCACTACAGGTTCAAGTTAACCAAAACCTGGAGTTCGATATTCATTTTGAATGAACTTTGCTTCAGTGTGTTGGATTTGAATCATGAAACTAGCGGCATTCCATCATAGCAGATTTGATATTTATGTGATCGCTTCTGAAAGTTGAATTCAATGAAATCATCAAGTTGGAACTTGTGGGATTTGGTTCTCTGTCAGTCATGGATCTATAGGAAAATGTTAATGAGGTGATAGGCCTCCTATCAAGTTCACGTACAAAATAAGAAAGCGTGAGTGAATGCAGGTTGTGCGAGTTGACAGTGGGTTAATTATGAGGGCTGTTAAGTGCTATATGCAGTTGGGTGTAATTACTGTTTTGGGGTGTAGTTGTTCTGTTTGATACATTGCATGGTAGTTTGCTCTATTGGACATGTCTATAAATAAGAAGGGTAACATGAGAAACAAGATTCATGGATTGATTTGTAATAGTTTGTACAATTGAGCATTTGCTCTCTGGGAGATTGGACATCTTGAATTGTCTACCTATTCCTTCAATACTATCTTTCCTCTGTTTCTATCAGATCTGCTTGTTTACATTGGCAAACTTTGCACTCTTTCTTTGCATTTCTCTGACTAGTATTGCTAATTCTGCAAGAACATTACAAGAAACAGGTCAGATCGTATCAACTTGGTATCAGAGCACTCCGATTCCTAGGTGTAATGGCTGAAAAAGGTGCTGGTGCTAATACAAGAATGGAGGTTATAAAAGAAACGATGGCAAATATGCAAGGGAAACTAGATTTGTTGGACGGGGGTTTTCAAGAAGTGAAACAGATGGTGGAACAAATGATGAAGATGCAGCAAGAAACTCAGAAAACAACTTCTACCACTATGAGAGATCAGATTTCTCCAATTAATATTGAGACACAGAGTCCAAATGGTGGGATGGGTGGTTCTTTTTCACAAGGATATCAAGCTGATAGAAAACTTAGAAGATTGGAGATGCCAATCTTTGATGGAACCAACCCAGATGGCTGGATCATGAAGGTCGAACTATTTTTTTCTCTCCAAAGATACAACAATGAAGAAAGAATTGAAGCAACAGTAATGTCATTTGAAGCAGATGCACTCTTCTGGTATCAATGGGAGAGTAAAAGAAAACTTATCTTGTTTTGGGAGGAACTAAAAGGGTTATTGCTCAAGCAATTTAGGGCAAACCAAGAGGGATCTTTGTGTCAGCAATTTCTTGCTTTTCGACAAGAAGGTTCAGTGGCGGAGTATCGCAGGAGATTTGTGGTATTGGCAGCTCCTTTGGAAACCATGGCAGAAGAGGTTTACTTGAGAAAATTCATCAATGTCTTAAAGCCTTCTATTCAGGCGGAAGTGAGGATGTTGGAACCGGGTCATTTGGGTCGGGCAATGGAAATAGCCCAACGGGTGGAAGAAAAATAGGCTTTGACCGGGCTACAAAAAGGGGTTTTTAAAAATAACCCATCTTGGGCCTGGGGAGGAAACAAAGTGAATGAGTATGGACCATTAGGGCATTCCTCAAACTCAACATCTAGAGACTTCGATCAGTCTCTCAAGAACTCTTACAACCACCGCCCAACGATCACACACAAAGAGGGTGATAGGGTTCCTTTCCAGAGAGGAGAAATTAGGAGATTCACTGATGCCGAGTATCAAGCCAAGAGGGAGAAAGGTCTTTGTTTCAAATGCGATGAAAAATATTCTCCGGGACATCGTTGTAAAAGGAAGGAGGTTAGTATACTCATCACACAGGAGGAAGGAGAAACAGAGGAAGAAGAGATTCAGGAGATGGAGGAACAGAAAGAGTTCGAGGTAATTGAAATCAGTCAAGTCGTTGAGGTATTTTTGAGTTCAGTGGTGGGTTTAACAACTCCAAAGACGATGAAAATAAAGGGGGAGATTGTAAACCAAGCCGTAGTGGTTCTGATAGACAGTGGAGCGACACACAATTTCATCTCTCGAAAGGTGGTGGAACAGGTAGGGCTACCCATTATGGCCACGGGAAGTTATGGTGTGATCATGGGGTTTGGCGATTCGGTACAAGGGAGTGGAGTTTGTCGTAGGGTACAATTAATGTTGCAAGGGATTGAAATCATGGAGGAATTCCTGCCTTTAGCGCTTGGCAGTTCTGATGTCATCTTGGGAATACAATGGTTGGAGACTTTGTGGACCATCTCAGTAAATTGGAAGAAACAAAGCTTGCGGTTTCAAGTTGGGTCTAATTTTTTTTCCTCAAAGGTGATCCTTCTTTAGGGAGGAGTTTAGTATCATTAAAGTCAATGTTAGTCATGATCAAACAGGAAGGGCAAGGGTACTTAGTAGAATTTGGGGATATGTCAGTACCAGTGGGGAAGGCGTCGGCGACACCGAAGGTCTTGTTTGAAGTTCTAACGAGGTATGAAAGGGTTTTTCAATTGCCATCTGGGTTGCCTCCAAAAAGAGGGTATGAACATGCTATTGTTATGCGTGAAGGCTCCAACCCAGTTAATGTGCGGCCCTACCGCTACCCTCAGTTTCAAAAGAATGAGATTGAGAAGATGGTATCTGAGATGCTGAATGCAGGGATTATACGCCATAGTGTAAGCCCTTTCTCTAGCCCAGTACTTTTGGTTAAGAAGAAGGATGGCGAGTGGCGTTTTTGTGTCAATTATCGTGCATTGAATAAACAATCAGTTCCTGATCGGTTTCCTATTCCTATCATCGACGAATTATTAGACGAGTTTCATGGAGCTGACATTTTCTCCAAACTGGATCTTAATTAAGTCCTGCTATCACCAAATTCGACTTCAAGAGGGCGATGAGGCAAAAACGGCTTTTCGTACTCACGAGGGGCATTACGAATTTCTAGTGATGCCTTTCGGCCTTACGAACGCGTCGGCAACGTTCCAAGCATTAATGAACTCCATCTTCAGGCCTCATTTGCGAAAGTTTGTGCTGGTATTTTTCGACGACATATTGGTGTATAGTAAGGGGGTTGAAAATCATATAGAGCATTTGGAAGCGGTTTTGGAATTATTACAAAGGAATCAATTGTATGCTAACAAGAAGAAATGCGAGTTCGGGTGCGCCGAGTTGTGTTACTTGGGGCATATTATTTCGGCAAACAGTGTGGCCATGGATCGGTCGAAGATTCAAGTGATGTTAGATTGGCCTCGACCTAAGAATCTTACCGAGTTACGTGGTTTCTTGGGTCTCACAGGATATTACCGAAAGTTTGTAAAGGGGTATAGTCAGGTAGCATGGGCATTGATAGCTCAGTTGAAGAAGGGTGGATTTGATTGGCAACAAGAGGCAGAGGGCGCTTTTCACAATATGAAACAAATTATGACTCAGGCCCCGGTGCACGCAATGCCTGATTTTTCTAAAGAATTTGTAGTAGAAAGTGACGCTTCTGGTTATGCGGTGGGGGCGGTATTGATGCAAGCTCAGAGGCCTGTGGCTTTCTTCAGTCAAGTGCTTGGTCAAAGAGCTAGGCTTAAACCCATTTATGAGAAGGAGTTGATGGCCATTGTTTTGGCAATTACAAAGTGGCGGGCTTACTTGTTAGGAAGGAAATTCATCGTCCGTGCTGACCAGAAAAGTTTGAAATTCTTATTGGAGCAGAGAGTGATTAGCTCAGAGTATCAGAAGTGGGTCAGTAAATTGTTGGGATATCAGTTTGAGATTCAATATCGATCGGGAGCATCAAATGCTGCGGCTGATGCCTTATCACGCATCCCTCCTTCACCATCTTGTTCCCATAAGACCTTACCTAAGTGGCGAGATTGGTATGTTCTAAGGTCAGAGATATTGGCTGATGTTGAGATAGAATAGTTGAAACAACGGGTCTTACAAGGTTCAAGCCTTCTGAGTTATGCAATTTTTCAGGACATGTTATATTTCAAAAATAGGTTAGTGATTTCTCGCTCCTCTTCTCTCATTCCCATCCTCTTCCGGGAATTTCATGATTTCAAAATAGGGGGCATTCTGGGGAGACGAAGACATACCACAGAATAGCTAAAGAGCTCTACTGGGTTGGTATGAAGTCAGATATTAAGAAGATGGTACGTGAATGTGAGGTGTGCCAACGCAACAAGTCAATGGCTGTTTCCCTGACGGGATTACTCCATCCCATTCCCCTACCGATTCAGGTCTGAGATGGCGTCACAATGGATTTTGTGGAGGGTTTGCCACGTTCGGAAGTGTTCGACACTATTTTGGTGGTGGTTAATCGCTTAAGTAAGTATGCGCATTTTTCTGGGTTGAAGCATCTCTTCACGACTGAGGGTGTAGCTGCGCATTTTTTAAAAATATTGTTCGATTGCATGGATTTCCCAGTTTCATTATTTCAGATAGGGATAAAATTTTTCTCAGTAAATTCTGGCATGAGTTGTTCCGTTTGCAAGGGACCACTTTGAAACACAGTACAACTTATCACCCTCAAACTGATGGCAAGTCCGAGGTGCTCAACCGGTGCCTCGAAAAGTATCTCAGATGCTTCGCTTCTGAAAAACCCAGGCAATGGTATAGGTGGTTAGCATGAGCTGAATACTGGTATAACACGTCAGTGCATTCGGCAACTGGTTACACTCCGTTTAAGGTTTTGTATGGCAGAGATCCACCACTACTGCTGAGGTATTTGGCTGGCTCCTCTATTGTATCTTCTGTGGAGCACCTACTAGTGGCAAGGGACAGTATATTGGAGACCCTCAAATCGCATTTATTAAGGGCACAACAGCGTATGAAGTTTCAAGCTGATAAATCAAGGCGCGACGGGTCTTTTGAAGTAAGCGATCAAGTATTCTTGAAACGAAGGCCTTATCGTCAAAAATCTTTGGTGTGCCGTGCCAATCAAAAGTTATCAGCTAGATTTTATGGACCTTATAAGGTTTTAGTTCCAGTGGGGACAGTAGCTTATCGGTTGGAACTTCCAGTCACTTCACAAATTCATCCTGTGTTTCATGTTTCCCAACTAAGGCGAGCAAAAGGGACACATTTCCAGGTTCTTCCTTTACCTCCACAGCTTAGTTATGATGGGGAATTACTGGTTCAACCTGAATCCTTGTTGGATGTCCGTCATAGAACTAAGGGGGTACCAGGTGCTTTGGAGGTTTTGATCAAATGGGAAGGTTTACCTGCTTATGAAGCTACTTGGGATGATTTCGATTTATTACAACAACAATTTTCGTCTTTTCACCTTGAGGACAAGGTGCGTCTTTGGGGTGGGGGTAGTGATACTGTGATAGGCCTCCTATCAAGTTCACGTATACAAAGAGAAAGCGTGGGTGAATGCAGGTTGTCGAGTTGACAGTGTGTTAGTTACAAGGGTTGTTAAGTACTATATGCAAGTGGGTGTAATTACTGTTTTGGGGTGTAGTTGTTCTGTTTGATACATTGTATGGTTGTTTGCTCTGTTAGACATGTCTATAAATAAGAAGGGTTAACATGAGAAACAAGATTCATGGATTGATTTGTAATAGTTTGTACAATTGAGCATTTGCTCTCTGGGAGATTAGACATCTCGAATTGTCTACCTATTCTTTCAATACTATATTTCCTCTGTTTCTATCAAATCTGCTTGTTTACATTGGCAAACTCTACATTCTTTCTTTGCATTTCTCTGACCAGTATTGTTAATTATGCAAGAACATTACAAAAAACAGGTCAGATCCTATCACGAGGCTTGTGGATTTGCTTCAGTCCATGGCTGGACATGTGAGCTAAGACAGGAAACTTAAAGCGTTTTAGTTTCCCTTCTCAGAGTACCATTGATTTCTTTGGGTCCTTTGGGAAACAAGGAATGCTGCTAATTCTGGATAGGGGTGGGCACGGGACGGGATGAGACGAGATATACCCATCCCCATCCCATCCCGTTCATACGGGATCGGGACGGGATCAGCGTGCTGCCTGTGACTGTTGTGAAGATTATCATCATATAAGAGCGTGAAAAATAACTTTCTTATAATTAGATATAGATGTAGCATGCAAATATAAGGGTAGCCACTAAATCCCCTAACAATGAATTCGAGTGGGCTGACTTTTAGAAAATGACATGATAAATGAGACCCACTAAGAATATTGTGTCGCTATGATGGCCTCCCAACTGATTTTACAATTTCATTACTGTGGGAAACAAAATTCATGGTTCATTGAAAAAATGACATTTCATCTTTTATTAGAGAAAAAATATAGACATATTGGTGATGCTTTAATATATTCATAATGGTTTACCATCAATACATATATTTTAATTAAAAATAATTATTTTTACAGCCCGGAGCATCTCAAATTCTTGGCTCCGCCCCTGAATGTTCCCTTCTGAATATGTATTACTTAGTTAATTGTTATTTTTTTATCTTCACCTGGGTATTATCAATATTTGGAAGTTAAATAATTGGAGCCACTTTTATTTGGAATCCAAGCAACAGTCTGCTATCTTTCTCTTGCTTATTAAATATTTATTTCTTGAAGTAACATTTCTGTTACCACTGCAAACACCATGAGTTTCTGTCAGTTATCTGTAAGTTTATATGAATAAAAATAAATAAATAAATAAAAATATTAATAATAAATATTAAAAAATTAGCTCGGGACGAGATTGGCGGGATTGAAAATCTTCATCCCATCCCATCCCATTCTAGATTGGGACGGGACGGAATCAAGATGAAATTATTCGATCCCATTAAGACCTGAAAAAATCGGAACGGGATCATGATCGCGAGATGGGATGCCCACCCTTAATTTTGGATTCTTTACATGGACTATTGCAGTTGGTAATGTGGAGGCAACTTACTTAATGGGGGAGTGTTTTGCAGGAGAGTGACTTAATGGTGTACAGTTCTCTGGGGTGTTTAATAGTGACTTATTTTTTTTATTAATCCCTTAATCCCCCATATGTGGAGGCAACTGACTTAATGTGGTAGTACTATATATGGGGGAGCGTTTTGCAGCTGAAGCAACGATGTTTATGGGGATGGTATCAACTAGTACATATATGACTGGATTCGATTAATAAACATGTATTTTGGGACTCAATACATACGAAACTTTATTTTCTTACATTCGTTTTTTTAAGGCACCACACACATTTTAAACTTCTTTAATTCTAATATATGCTGAATTATATTACCAAATTCATATGGATTTGGTGAGATTTTGTGGCCTGCGTATGGAAGTTAAATCAGAGGAGTTTTTACTAATTGTGTCAATGAAATCATCCTATTTTAACACAAGGATGAAAATGTAAGCTCAAACAATAAATCATATCAAAATTTTCCATTTCAATCTAATTTGAGGATCAATCATACACGTATTTCTTGGTAAACACAATCAACATCCATAATGTAACATGATTTGTGAAAGCAACACACAAATCTTCAATCCATTATATATTGTATCGTCATCAGCAATATATCATCAACAATATAGTGACGATGGCAAAGTTGTTTCTCACCATTTGCTTTCTTTCTGTGCTCCTTCTGCTTGCCTCATCAGGTTTCATTTTGCACACAAGTTCCTTCTCTTCATCTTTGCTATACCAATAATGTCTTCTTCTTTTTAATTTTTGTGCAGGTTACATGACAGAGGCAAAAATTAAATTTCCACCAATTCCTCCAATCTTTGGGGATCCTCATACGTGCGTCGAAGGCATAGGATCATGTAGTCAAGCAAACCCCCAACCTTGCATAGATGAATGCAAGAAGCGATATGAAAAATTCCAGGATGGCGTTTGCTTGGACCCTGTATTGCCTGGAACTCCTTACCTCTGCCAGTGCATCTTCAGTTGTTGATGATTTTTCACTTCCTTACTACGTATAATTGATTATCGAATGTAGTTCAATATATTATTAGAAGAAAAAAGTTCAACCAAGATATCAATTCAGGCTATATATATATATATATATTTTTTACTAGTCATTTATTTTTGTGCGTCCCACGTTCATGATAGCACTAGTGTAGATATTTAAGAGAACTATGTTGCTGCAGCCACCAAGTTGCTTTGGCCGAGTGGTTAAGGCGTTTGCATGCTAAGTACATGGGATTTTCCCGCGAAATGTTTATGATCATAGAAACATATCTTGAAGAAATATCCACAATCATGTGGAAGATGACTACTTGGAATGAATTAGTCCAGACTTTTAACAGTCTACAAACCCGGTAGTCATCTTCAGATGAAGCAGCCAGAATCACACGTAAAAACAGACTGTATACGTGTATCTTGGGTTGTCGATTTCTTTTTGCTTGCAATTCAAAATGTCTATAAGTAGTTCAGTGAGGACTCATTATTTATAATAAATAGTCTTCTACAAAGAAATTCAGTCACATTTTTATGTGTTATTCAAAATTAGTGATCCCTGAAAACAATAATCCTTCGTCCCAACTGGTAAAGTCATACATCCCCGTTAACAAGAACGAAAACAAGAAACCATACCTAAAATTAATGAACATTGATGTTGGATGAAGCCGTAGCCTTGGCTTAGTGAACAATAACTCAGAAATGAACATGGAAGGAGAGTTTCACAAAAGTCATTTTAGGCATCCACAAGTAAATTGAGTGCTAAATATTATCCAAAGGTTTCAATTATGTAGGTTTTTTTTTCTTCTTTCTTTCAAAATGATCAAATACATATAACCACATCAACCATGGATCGTAGGAGACTAGCATCTAGAGGTCTAGTCGGACTTTGACTTATTTATTTATTATTATAATTTATAAAAGTTAAGCATAATAACATATAAATAACTTCCAATTCAATGCGAAAATAAATATGCAAAATGTATAAACATGAAAAATTAAACATAGTAGCATATAAATTAATGAGTAACACAAAAATAGAGCCTTAATTTTTTTTTCATACTGAAAATAATTTTTTTTCTTCAAAAACCCACCCAAGTGGCCTCCCAGCCCGCCTAGGCCAATCTTTAGAACAGCAGTCATGAACATATCTGAATTTTAGCAATGTTCCACAAGGCTGAAGCAGAGGAGATGTGGGTTTTGCCTTATAATTAGCTCATCGCACATCTTGAAAACATATCCTTACATGCAACTATCGTCGTGGAATCATTACTATCCCTATTTAAAAACTTACACTTTTTCTGCCTTCAAGCTAGGTAGAATGAATGGTATTGCTTCTGGATATATTCATGTTTAAGGGTGTAGGAGATTCGAAGCAAGTCTTTAATGGTTCTACCAACCCCATTAGATATTACGCAATGTTCAATACTATTGAACAAAATATATCTGAGTACCCCACACCAAAATTGTTCAAGATTCCATTTTTACTACTAGGGATTTCAAACAACAAATATGAGCCATTTGAAGCAACCATGGCTGCGTTTGACCTGCAGTGTAGAAGAAAATGGAAATGTTAATATTGAACTTGGAATGTATCTTTGCTTAGCTAGACAAAAGAATAGAATGATTTTTCAGGTATAGCTAGTGCAATGTACATTGTACATAGTTACTGTTGTATTAGGGTGTGGATGCGATCTATGTGCTTAGGATATTCAGTAATTTTTTTTATTTTATTACAACAATTTAATAATAAGTAAAAATTATTATGAAATTTCTAAAATTTGGGTGTTTAAGGCATCTCAAATTTGCTGAAACACACGTAAGTTTTTTGAAAAACAACACTGGAGTAGGTATTGCAAGCTAAAGGTTTTCGTCCAAGTTACTCTATCAAAAGATCATGGTCCCTAACTAAAGGTGCGGCGTTGAATTAATCACATCGGTTATTCATTTAGATGTGTAAAATTGTCAAAATTAAATTAACTAAGGATTTGATTTAACATTTGGATACATCATAAACTATTGGATTAATTGTTCCACTAGTAAAATCGATAAATTTGTAATAACAAATTTGCAGTCGAATTAACAATGAAGTTGTACCCCCTAATCTTTACCAATCGATATTACCAAAATCATATGGATTTGTTGAGATTTTGTGGCCTGCATGAAGAAGGTAACTCAATGAATCATCCTATTTTGACACAAGGATGAAAAATGTAAGCTCAAACAATAAATCATGTTAAAAATTCCAGGATGGCGTTTGCATGGACCCTGGATTGCCTCGAACTCCTGACATCTGCCAATGCATCTACAGTTGTTGATGATTTTTACTTCCTTACTTCATATAATTAATTATCGTATGTAGTTCAACAGATTATTAGATGTAAAAAAGCTATATATATATATATATATTTTACTAGTCATTTATTTTTGTTTCATGATAGCAGTACTAGTGTATATTTAAGAGAACTATGTTGCTGCAGCCACCAAGTTGCTTTGGCCGAGTGGTTAAAGCCTGTGCCTGCTAAGTACATGGGATTTTCCTGCGAGATGTTTATGTTTATGATCATAGAAACATATCTTGAAGAAATCCCGGTAATGAATTAGTCCAAAGTAATATGCTTTTAACATTCTACAATCTAGGTAGTCATCTTGATGGAGTGGCTAGAATTGCACACAAAAACAGATTATATGCGTGCGTTGAATCTATGGATTCAATGCTTCCTCAATCTTGCAAGGGTGGATGAATGCAAGAAGAGAAATCAAACATGTCAGGATGAATGTTTATGTGGAACATGTTGTATTACCCCTTTTGTCTCCAATGCATCTTGGGTTGTCGATTTCTTTTTGCTTGCAATGCAATATTTAGTCCCATCCCGCTCCCCACAGAAAATTATATGCAACTTATGGGGCGCATCTTCACAAGTATATGTGAAACAAACATTCAGTTGCTATTAAGGGTGTATTTCAGCAAACTAATTGTGCAAAAGATAATGTTAGATGAAGCCTGACCTTGGCTCAGTGAACAATGATTCGTAACTTGTAAGTAAACATGAAAGGAGAGATTCATCAAAGCCATTTTAGGTATTCACGAGTAAATGAAATGCTAAATAGTATTCCTAACTCCAAAGGTTTCATTTACATAAGTTGTAACCAAAAATCTAATTCAGAATGATAAAAAACATAAGTTGTAACCATGTCAACCATGAACAAAGACATAACAAAAATCTAATTCATTTATTCAGTATTACTAGTTCAGAAACTTTTAGCCTCGCCGATGAGTGTAAGACCTCCTAAGTTTCAAGCCTGATAGATGCAGTTACCGATGGCTGCAATACAAATACATCAACATCAGTTAGTAGTAAATATCAATACCGTCAATCTTCAACCCAAATATGAAAATCACAAAGAGAAAACTAACATGGATCAGAATAAACAATCAGGCCAGAGCCTCTGAAGTCACAGTTCCAGCTATTCTTGCCAGCGGCTTTGTAGTAGAGATTCATTGCCACAGAAGCGTGCGATACTGGATTGTTTGGAATGTAGCAGGCTCCACCTTTTGGGTCAATGATTTTACAGTCTACACCAATCTGCATGCAACAATATTCCATGTTGCTGAGTAGTGTGTTCTGGTCCGTGGACGGCTTTGCAATGCACCATGTAGTCCCATCTTCTGCTGCGTGCACACCTGTGCAAGCTATGAGACAAAGGAAATGAGCTGTGAAGACCAGAGGAAGAAAACCAAATGAATGTTTTACCAAAGCCATTTCTTCGAAAACTTAAAACAATTTGAACAAATAGGAGATAACTAAGAAAGAGCGATGGAGATAGAAGAGCTGAGGCATGGGGTTTAAATAAAGTAGAGTCCATCAAAGAAATAATGGAAATGGTGGTTTCAGGGTTTGAAATTTGTGAAACTGGTGGGTCTTCCTCCCATTGAAGAGTTCCTAATATGCTTAGTTCATAGCTTAAATGGCCAAACACATGGGAGCCATTGTTGTCAGCAATGGTACTCTTTTGCTGAATTGACATATCCTGATACATGAACTGGAATTGATAGTCATGAACGTATCTGCATTTTAGTGATGTTTCTTATTAGATCATCGCACATCTTGAAAACATTGGACGTCAGAAAGACAGAAACATGCGACTATCCCTATCTGCTTTTTTTTTTTTTTTTCCTTCAAGCTAAGGGTGACTAGAACTGGTAGGTAGAATGAATGTATCGCTTCTAGATCATGTTTAAGTTTGATCAATTAAAAAAAAATCTGTATATTAAGTTTGATAATCACAATAACACAAACAAAGCAGAATCAATTCTCATCACGATGGTTTGGCCGAGTGCTCTAAGGCGCCAGATTTAGGCTTTGGTTCGAAAGGGCGTCGTCAATTTTTAATATTCTTTTTTTAAAAAACATTTATTTTGAGTTTTTTTTTTATTAAAATTGATTTTTTCCTAGCTTTTTATTAAAAAAATATCCTTAAAATTTCATCATATCCAAGCTTATCACGATACTTTATATATATATATATATTTTTTTTTTTTTTCCATAAATTTTAATATCCAAGGGTATGTTTGGTTAACAATTTTCCGTTGGAAATGAAATCCATTTTCTTTATTACGTAGATTTTGTTGTTTGGTTTTCTATTTCCCGACAGAAAATAAACTCTTCATTAGATTGTTTCACTATTACTCGTGGAAATCCAAGTTTAAGCGATAGGCCTAAAAATCAAATTCAATTTCCATATTTGTTTTCCGCGCAACCAAAACATACCCCAAGTTAAAAAACATAATGTTTGTGTTTTGTACATTATTAGATAGACCTCTCATTTTCTCAAGTTATAATCTCTCTCTCTTCTTCTTAAAATTTTTTTTATTGAACTTCCATAAAATTATATTTATTCATTGACGATGATATTTGTGTTTTGTACATCACCCACACCTCTCATTTTCTCAAGTTATAATCTCTTATTTTTCTATAATTTTTTTCTTCTTGTTATTGAACTTCCATAAAATTTCATAATATATATCCAAGTTAAAAACATGATATTCTTGTTTTGTATATTAGCTTCGATCCCTCATTTTCTCGAGTGATAATTGATAGGTTATTGCTTGTTTTTAGGAGTTTACTGAGTCCTGCTTACTCAGTCTTTGTTTTTGGTTAATAAATCCCTAGTCTTTAGGACTAGTTGGGACAGTTAGTGATCAATGTACACTAAACCACGTTAGCAATGCTGAACGTGTGCTTCTATTTAGTTTTTCTGTTATTTCTGTAAGGCTATATAAAGCCAAGCTTGTTCAATAAGAAGTACTGAATTCAGTCCAGATTGTTTTGTTCTTCAATCCAGGTTGTTGTGTTCTTGTTCAGAGCTATCTCATTTGATCAAAGTTCTCAACATCTGGTATCAGAGCAAGGACTGGTTCTGAGAAGAAAGAAAGCCGCAGCTTTGAGTGACTTGCAAACACAGTGAAAGAAAGCAATGGAAAGTGACAAAAGGTTTGTCCAACCTGCAATACCACGCTTCGATGGTCATTATGACCATTGGAGTATGCTCATGGAGAACTTCTTGAGAAGCAAAGAGTATTGGAGCCTGGTAGAGACAGGCTACACAGAGGCAGAGGGAAGTTCAACTGTGACAGAGAAGCTTGAGGAGATGAAGTTGAAGGATCTGAAAGTCAAGAACTACCTCTTCCAGGCCATCGATCGCACGGTTCTTGACACCATTCTCAAGAAGGATACTGCTAAAGAAATATGGGATGCCATGAAGAAAAAGTTTGAAGGGAATGCAAGGGTCAAGAAGTCTCATCTTCACTACTACAGATTTCAGCTTGCATAGCGCTTTTTTTTTGGCTTAAATAACACTTTTAAGAGCTATCTAAGCTACCGCTATGCAAGCTAAAAAATACTTAAATAGCGCTTTTAAAAGCGCTATCTAAGTGGTAAACTTAGATAGCGCTTTATTTTGATAGCGCTTAAAAAACGCTATCCTAGTCCAAAAAAATATTATTATTAACTTAAATAGCGCTTAGAAAAAGCGCTATCTAAGTTAAAAAAATATTTAAAAAAAAAATTAAATAGCACTTAAAAAGCGCTATCCAAGTGAAAAAATTAAAAAAAAAATTACATTGATGATGCTTTGACATGGAAAGCTCTAATCCGGAAACTGCTGAAAATACTAAATACATAACAAGAACTAATCAAATCAACAATCATGAAAGATTACTGATAATGTAAAATTTGATCGTTTCATCACAAAAAGGAAATAAAAATGTATCATTGGTTTACATCAATCAATCAATAAAAAAATTAGTACGTGAAAGATTGATGATTACTAAGCAAAGAACTCTAATAGTTGCTGTCATAGTCCCTCAGGGCGTGGCATCTGAAACATTCAGTCCTGACTGCAAAGTTATGCTCACTGCACCTGCAAAGAATAGACAAAAATTAGTATCATAATGTGTTATTCTCTAATGGATGGAACTACTCTATCTTGTGTTTGATATCTCTTAGCATTAGATTGTCGAGTGCAAGTAATAACAAAAATTTAATATGAAAACGACATACCTTAGGCAAATCCATTCACCAGGTTTCCATCCGGAGCTGCCTACCGGACCACTTCTTGGAGATGGCAAAACAACATCATGCTGAGTAGCCGATCCATCCCTATATTTGCCACACTTGAAGCAACTCAGTCGCTTTGCATAGTTGTGAGCACCACAGTTACTGGCAGAGCAATACCAGTCCCTGGGCAAGAGGACTTCACAAGTAAATGGTCCTCCAAAATTGCAATGTTTGCCACCCTCACCAGACCTTGCTTATTGATCACGCCAGCTGAAGTTCAAGTGCTGGCATGACCTGCAATTCCAATCTCCTGGCCTGCTCATCTTATCTTTCTTTTATCTATGAAATAATAAAGAGACAAAGACTGATCAACAAACAATAAGAACAAGTATAAAATGAATGCTCTATTCAAGTTCCAATCTCCCTCAAGCTGAAACATAGAAACTACTCTAATATATCGAACTCGGACTACAATAACTAGTTGAATTGAACAACACTATATTAACGCACAAGTGACCATATCACTCGTCCATGTCAAGAAATCTCTATAACCCCATAGTTGAACTAAATTGCTAGACTATGTTAGCATAACTACGCGAAAAAGCAACCCAATCTCTTGAACATAAATTTTCTCCAAGGGTGGCAGTTTGATGCTAGAACATGGGGTTTGAATACAAAGTCTATATTAGCTAGGAGTCTTACCTTGATAAAGGAAATTAAGGCAATAAATATGAATACTAATAGTGGTTCATAGAAGAGGCCTTGTTAATGAAGAATGTGGTTTCCATTACAGTTTGAGTGGTTTATATACTTGGTAAGGGTGGCAGGGGAAGCAAGGTCTGGTGAGGGTGGCGAACATTGCAGCACAGAAAGTAGTTACAAACTGGGTAGTCTCTCACTAATGCTTGTAGTCCATTTGTGGCAGCAGTAACTGCCAAGGCGCAATACAACAGAGCAACATTGAAATGAGAAATCCGTGCCACATTACAAAGCAAAACAGGGAGATCAACAATGTTAGGGACAACTAGCAGTTATAGACTTGGACTTTTCGATATTATACCCTGGAATTGAGTAAAAACAATGGCAGCAGTATAAGCTTTCACAGGCACACATGCATATCCTATTTATTTTTTTAGAGATAGTCGTTAGCTTGATGGCTAAATCACAATTACCTACTAAAAGCTCAAATAACCATCAAGTATATTTCTAATAACATTATGCCACAGACTTGTAAATAAGACTAGTAAATTAAAATGACAGGACGCTAATAGCATACTGATAGAACACAAAAAGAATCACTCATTTGGATAACTATATGCCATTCAATGGTCTATCATGACAAGAAAGTACCTTCAATCCATTACATAGTGTACAGCTCCGCAACTTTTCTATTAGATGTTGCTGCTTCCCACTGTGATTTCTCCAGTGCAGCTTGCTTGTCTGCAAGCTTAATCTGTGAAAAACGCGAGTTGTTAAGTTCATTGAGAAGCTTAATAGACATGATAACTTTTTAATCAGAAGTGACTTTATTGTCTTCTTGTCTCTTGTCCTGTAGCAACAAAAATCCAGGTTTGAATGATTTCATAAACATGACAAACAACATCCCTTCTAGTTTTATTAGCGTGCAACATAGTCATCAAAATGTTCATGACAATAGTTTTTAACCTTTTCCCATGAACAATTTTTCTACACAAAGTTATACCAATTTTGATAAGAATGTTCTATATAAACATAAGGTGCTCACAAGATAAAGTCAAAACAGTAAAATAAAAGCACTAAAATACCTTTAAGTCATTGAAGTGCATATGAATAGATTTCATTAGCGAGTCCTTTTCCAAAATATGGCATTTCAGTTCATCAACTTCTGCATTAAGTTTAGTCATCTGGTTCTGTGATGTCTCTGCCAGTCTGAGGAGCTCGTCTTTAATTCTCTAATAGTTTCTTTTGTAGACTCTTCAGTTGTTCTTGCAGTGCAATCGATGCTTCTCCGTCCTTTTCTACTACTGATGGCCTGGCCGTAAAAATTGAGTACTCATCTACATCTGCTCATTTTTTGGAAGGAATAGATTGTGCTGCTTTCCTGCCTTTTAGTTCACCAAACTGTAGTAATTAATAACACCATCAGAATTTCAAAAACCCATTTTTTACGAATCCATGACCAGGACATCTTAATTCTGATAAATGAAGCAATCTTATTGAAGAAGTATAGCTCACATGTGAAGCTGACATGTGGACAATAAATGTTTACTTTTCATGCCCGTCTGGATCCCAAAAACAATTCAGAATATGCTATCAAGCAGTGAACAAAAAATTGTGAGCTCCGGGATGGAGATGGAAGTTTTCACTCACAACCAACAGTTTCAGAAGGACAACCATTTGATAAATCTAAACTGATTATTTTGGCGGAAATTTTTTTGCCAAATGTGTAATTGGATCCTACAATCAGAAAACCCATGGATAAAAATTCTAATAAAAAGGATCATAGTCCATGAATTGGACTAGTGCATTTATCATGTGTGAACTCCTATTGTCTTCCTCTATTGATCATCATTCACAAAATATTTCTAGGATAAAATATAGTTAGCCATGGGTGGTGATGCAACTTTGATATCTATGAATGTTATTCTTTAGTCTGACCTGGGTAAGGAGTTGCCATTGTCCCTTGACTCTACATTCCAAGTGCCGCTCACCTGATTCCAGTTCAATTGTTCTATTCCTCTGTGCCAGTACAGTCCACATGCCACTAAAATTCCATTGTACTCCACAAAGAGCATTGCACGGGAATGGTCACCATTCATAACCTCTTGGTTGATAGCCACAACTTCATCGTTGGTTTGTTATTTATTACCTAAAAGCATACTATTGGCTTCTGAAAGTTTTAGCTGGGATGGTATTGAACTTATGGAGGTCGAACTGCTGAGCACGTAAATGGTTTGATAAGTCTCAAGTAACAACATGAACAAAGTCTTGGCACAAAACATATAAGGTGCTAAAAACAACATTGCTATCATATCGCAGCTGCATTTGTTGTTACACAGAATATAAGATAAGAAACAATGTTCAACATGGAAAATTCGGAGAAATGGAGTTTCACAATGAAATAGATCTCTATATCTAACTAACAAGAGATCTTCTTTTTTTTATCATTCCATGCTTTATTATACAGTTGTTTGTGTTGCGTTGGGTCTTACAACTTAGGCTTCAAAAAAGCTTAGCACATTGCTACTTACACACTTAATGTGCATTGCATAACAACTCTTAGAAGAATTGATATTATAAAGAAGATGACTTACAATACAATGGTTACCAAAAGAGTAATTAGAATGTAAAAAAATAATGGTGTAAATTTGAAAGTACATTCAAATGTGGATATCAAATCTCGAAGCTTAGGAATAACATCATTATGCAGACCACACTACAAATGATTCTTACTCCAAGAGTGTGTTTGTTTACACCTCTGGGTCAGACATCATGTCTGGAATTTTAATAGTGGTTGTTAGTGTGTTTGGTAAAATGTCCAATTAAGATAATGACTTGTCTAACTTCAATCAGATGTAAATAAAGCTTTTACCAGTCTTTGAACCAATGATTTTGCTGAATTGGAGGTTCTAATTATAGCCTAAACAAACACTTCAGATTCCCTCTTAATTAGACATTTATCTCTAGTTAGAGGTTCCTCTTAATTAATAAGAGATGGATCTTATTTAGACATTTATCCCTAGTTGGAGGTTCCCTCTTAATTAATAAGATATGGATTAAACATAACGAAATCACAAAATTAGTACAGAAAGCCTAGTAAGTTGAACATCAATCCTCATTGAAACCCAAAAAGCAGATTTTTTTTTTTTTTTACTTTTTATTATTGCTTTTTTAATAATCCCTCAAAGCGGATATAAAAAGACGCGATCAAAAACAAGAAAAGAAACACAGATTTTTTATTTATTTTTTTAATTCTTTTTCTAACATATCTACAGGGCTACATCAAATCTCTGCTTGTATACCAGATCAACAGCTTCCTTGTTAACTGCTTCAAGGGCTATTGATTTGTCATCCATTTTCACTTCTTTGTCTAAGCCTCAGAAGAGAATCTGCGGTAATTTCATAAGTAATGCAAGTAACATTGATTCAAACAGAATTTTCATAATCCGCCTTTTTTAAATTGTCAATTTTCGGTGTAATGGTCTATTTGATGAAAGAGACCTTCATATTAGAATATGTGCATTTTGAAATTTCTATAGAACACATGGATGAATATCATCGGCATAGAAACCCCAAACCCTTGATTTGTTCAATGCTCCTTTGAAAGTTCATTATGATTTTCACTTTTTACATTATGCACCCAACAAAATATGTTTTAAAAAGATGACTAAATATTACTACTGAATCAAGTCCAAAACACACCCTATAGATCAAACTATCACTGACATAAAAGTTTCTGCCAATTCAAATACTTAAAAGTTCCCATTATTATCAAGGCTTAAGAAACAAAGAATGAAAATGAGTGAATAAACTCATACCTAGATGATATCAAACAGTCCTCTGCTCCTCAAATCATACTTCACTTCATTCCCATTCTCTCCTTCTCCTCTTCCATCCTGCAAACAAATGGTCAAAATCAGAAAAAACCCAAAGGAGAAATGGTCAAATTAAACACAAAAAAATGGTTTTTACCTGATGGGCAGAAGATGGCATGCGCTGCAAATATGGAGAACTCAGAACCTAAAAACCCCAAACCCAAAATTTTAGAGATCTTGATTGAGTGAAGAGCTCGATTGGGGGAAAAGGGAACTCTCTGTTTGTTGTATTTATAGAGAGGAAAAACAAGAGAAAATAGAATTCCCTACCTAACATTAGCATAAAAATCCCTAATTCAAACAAATAATTCTAGCATACATTGTCAACCAATTCAAACCCAATATGCAATAAACCCTAACAATATCAAAGATATAAAGTTTTCAACAAATCATCCAAGAAAACAAATGCCTTAAGCTAATCAGACGATCTTGAGAGTGCAAAGAGTAATAGTTGACCTAATTCAACTTGGAATCGATTGTGAATTATCAATAGAGATAGATGAAATTACTTGACTAAAAAGTTTTCGATCTCTTGAGAGATGAAAAACTGACGATCAATTGGAGAAAGAAAGAGAGGAGCACCACAGAAAGACAGCAACAACACTCCGTCGAGAAAGAGCCAAAGCTCGAAAGCGAGAGAGAGTGAGAGTGGTGGAGTGAGGGAGGCAGGGAGAGCAATGGAGAGAGTGAGAGCAATGGAGACAGGGAGCAGGGCGAGAGAGAGGGAGATAGGGAGCAGGGCGAGAGAGACGAACCTGGTCCTTTCCCTGCGACTCCTCGGTTCCTCGCCTCCTCTGGTTCCTCGCCTGAGTCGCCTCCTTCCTCGGTTCCTCGCCTCCTCGATCGGGTTCCTCGCCTCCTCGCCTCTGTTCCGTCCCTCCTCTCTCTGTGTTTGAAAAAATGGCAAAAGCAAAACCAAAATACATGTGGTCGAGATTTAGGTTTTTATTAGGGCTTTTGATATTAACCCTCCGATCATATCAAGATATTAAAAAACGAGATTTAATTTGATATTTGAAGCGCTATACAAGAGGAAAGTAGCATGCAAGCACTTTAAAAGCGCTATGGTAGTTTTGGTAACGTTTTTTCGCATAGCGTTTTTTAAAGCGCTATCTAAGACATAATTAAGATAGCGCTTAACTGAAAAAAAAATTTAAAAGCGCTATTGTAGCGTTTTTTTTGATTTTTTTTTTTTAAAGACAAATAAGCGCTATCCTAGCGCCCACTTGGATAGCTCTTTAAAAAAGCGCTATCTAAGTGGCGTTACCTAAGCTAATATTTGTAGTAGTGCTTCAAGCTCTCCGACGGGAGTTTGAAACTCTTGAGATGAGATCTGGTGAAGGAGTGACAGGGTACTTCTCAAGGGTCATGACAGTGGCCAACAAGATGCGAGTTTATGGAGAAGACATGCAGGATGTTAAAGTGGTAGAGAAAATTCTACGCACTTTAACGGAGAAGTTCAACTATGTTGTTTGCTCTATTGAGGAATCAAAGGACATTGATTCTCTCACCATTGATGAGTTACAAAGCTCATTAATAGTGCATGAACAGAAGTTCCAGAAACACACTAATGAAGAGCAGGCCTTGAAGGTGACATATGAAGGAGGAAGAGGTCATGGTCGTGGTGGCTACAGAGGAAGAGGGAGAGGACGAGCAGGTTTCAACAAGGCATCTGTGGAGTGTTACAGATGCCACAATCTTGGCCATTTTCAGTATGAATGTCCATATGGGAATAAAGAAGCAAACTATGCAGAACTTAATGAGGAAGATGAGATGCTTCTGATGTCTTCTGTGGAGTTTTATGAGGCCAACAGAGAAGATGCATGGTTCCTTGATTCAGGATGCTCTAATCACATGTGTGGAGATCGAGCTATGTTCAGGGAGTTCGATGAAGGATTTCGGCATTCTGTGAAATTGGGGAACAACACCAAGATGAATGTGATGGGAAAGGGAAGTGTGAAGTTGTTGCTGAATGGAGCCAGCCATGTTATTGTTGAAGTGTACTATGTTCCAGAGTTGAAAACTAATCTCTTGAGCATAGGACAGTTACAAGAAAAGGGCTTGACTATTCTGATCAAGGGAGGGATATGCAAGATATTTCATCCAGTGAAGGGTTTGATCATTCAAACCAACATGAGTACCAACAAGATGTTTATTTTGCTGGCTCAGTCTCAAGCTCATGCTCAAGCACAATCGGATCAGTGCCTTCACACAAGAACACAAAGTTTTTCTCATCTTTGGCATCGAAGGTACGGACATCTGAGTTATAAGGGTTTAAGAACCCTGCAGTCCAAGAAAATGGTGCATGGACTTCCTCCATTCTCTGCTGCAAGTGTGACATGTGCTGCTTGCATCAATGGGAAACAACACCGTGACTCTATTCCAAAGAGGAGTACTTGGAGAGCAACAGAAAAGCTGGAGCTGATTCATGCAGATATCTGTGGCCGATCACTCCTACATCTAATAGCAAGAAGAGGTACATCTTGTGTTTTATTGATGATTATAGTAGAAAATCATGGGTGTATTTCTTGGTAGAGAAATCAGAAGCTTTAAACATGTTTAAATGCTTTAAGATTATGGTTGAAAAGAAACAGGGTTGTTTGTTAAGTGCTTGCGCACTGATAGAGGAGGAGAATTCAATTCAAATGAATTCAATGATTTCTGCAAACAAAGTGGCATCAAGAGGCAGCTGACCATTGCTTACACTCCGCAACAAAACGGCGTAGCTGAAAGAAAGAATAGAACTGTGATGAATATGGTTCGTTCAATGCTATCTGACAAAGATATTCCCAAGACTTTTTGGGCAGAGGCAGTGAATTGGGCTATCTATGTTCTAAACAGGTGTCCTACATTGGTTGTCAAGGATGTTACGCCAGAAGAAGCATGGAGTGGAGTGAAGCCCTCAGTCAAACATTTTCGGGTATTTGGATGCATGGCTCATGTACATGTTCCAGAGGCAAGGAGGACTAAGCTTGATAAGAGAAGCATTACTTGTGTTTTGTTGGGAGTTAGTGAGGAGTCTAAGGGTTATAGACTATTTGATCCTATTTCTAAGAGGATTGTCTTGAGTAGGGATGTCATTTTCGAAGAAGGGAAGCAATGGGATTGGGATGTGAGTTATGAAGAGCAAATTTTGGTAGATTTAGAATGGGGAGATGATGATATAACAAGAGTAGGTAATAATAATGGTGAGGGAGGTGAAAACACTGATGGTGAAGATATAGGTATGACTAGCTGTAACAAGAATGAAGGAGATGAATCTTCTAATAATGGGGACATTGAGGATAATGAAGGTGGTAAGAGAATGAGAGAGTCTCCAACATGGATGAGGGATTATGTTAGTGGGGAGGGTCTTGGGTTATCTGAAGATGAAGGTAACTTGGTCCTAATGGTGTCAAGTGATCCATTATACTATGAAGAAGCAGTGAAGGATGCAAGTTGGAGATTAGCCATGAACAGTGAAATCAAGTCCATAGAGAAAAACAAGACGTGGACATTGGTTGCATTGCCTGTCGGAGCCAAGAAAATTGGGGTGAAATGGATCTATAAAACCAAGTACAATGAGCATGGAGAACTTGAAAAGCACAAAGCACGTTTGGTGGCTAAAGGGTACACACAGAAACATGGAATAGACTACACAGAAGTCTATGCTCCAGTGGCAAGAATGGAAACTGTGAGGATGGTAGTGGCCCTGGCAGCTCAAAGCAACTGGAAAATATTCCAGTTAGATGTGAAATCAGCCTTCCTCCATGGTGAACTGAATGAAAATGTGTATGTTGAGCAACCGAGGGGTTATGAGATCAAGGGAAGTGAGGACAAAGTCTACAAACTGCACAAGGCTCTATACGGCTTAAAGCAAGCTCCACGAGCCTGGTTCAGTCGCATAGAGACTTACTTTGTCAATGAGGGTTTCGAAAGATGTCCAAATGAGCAGACTCTTTTCACAAAACGGAACAAATAAGGTAAAATGCTTATTGTAAGTGTTTATGTTGATGATTTAATCTATACTGGTGATGATGAAGAGATGCTTAGCAGTTTCAAGTGTTCAATGATGCAAGTTTTTGAGATGACTGATCTGGGAAAAATGAAGTTCTTTCTCGGCATTGAAGTGTCACAACAATCCGATGGTATCTTCATTTGCCAAAAGAAGTATGTACTGCAGGTTTTGAAGAGATTTGGAATGCTAGAAAGTCATGAAGTCAATAGTCCTATAGTTCCAGGTTGCAAGTTAAGCAAGAATGAAGATGGAGTTGAAGTTGATGATTCATATTACAAGCAAATTGTAGGGAGTCTCATGTATCTCACGACAACTCGTCCAGACATAATGTATAGTGTAAGCTTGATCAGCAGGTACATGGCTAAACCTACCGAGCTCCATTTACAAGCTGCCAAGAGGATATTGAGGTACTTGAAGAGTACCTTTGATTATGGAATCATGTACAAGAAGGGAAGTTCAGATGAGCTGATTGCTTACACAGACAGTGACTATGCTGGTGACTTAGATGATCGGAAAAGCACTTCCGGTTATGTTTTTCTTTTAAGTTCTGGAGCAGTATCTTGGCTTTCGAAGAAACAACCAATTGTCACATTGTCAACCACAGAGGCAGAGTTTGTGGCAGCTGCTGCGTGTGCAAGTCAAGTGGTGTGGATGAGAAGGGTGTTGGAGCAGCTGGGACATGTTCAGAAGAAGGGTACCGTAGTCATGTGTGACAACAGCTCCACCATCAAATTATCAAAGAATCCTGTCATGCATGGGAGAAGTAAACACATTGATGTACGTTTTCATTTCTTGAGAGAGCTTGCTAAGGATGGAACTGTTGAGTTATTGCATTGTGGGACGAAGGAGCAGACTGCAGATGTGATGACAAAGCCATTGAAGTTGGATGCTTTCCTGAAGCTTAGAAGTCAGATGGGCATTTGCAAGGCAGTGGAGCTAAACTAATTGTGTATCACAGTTAGTTTAGGGGAGGCATTGATAGGTTATTGCTTGTTTTTAGGAGTTTACTGAGTCCTGCTTACTCAGTCTTTGTTTTTGGTTAATAAATCCCTAGTCTTTAGGACTAGTTGGGACAGTTAGTGATCAATGTACACTAAACCACGTTAGCAATGCTGAACGTGTGCTTCTATTTAGTTTTTCTGTTATTTCTGTAAGGCTATATAAAGCCAAGCTTGTTCAATAAGAAGTACTGAATTCAGTCCAGATTGTTTTGTTCTTCAATCCAGGTTGTTGTGTTCTTGTTCAGAGCTATCTCATTTGATCAAAGTTCTCAACAATAATCTTGTATGGTATTTTCAAAGTTCTACGCCCTCACAAAGACTTTGTCCCAAAAAATAATGAGGTCGATCAACTTTCCAAAGAATCTTCCTACAAGGAACCAAATTTTTTTTTTTTTTTTTTGTCAAATACCAAGATTTCAATGAGTCGACGAATGCTTACAAGCCAAAGCCTCCATAGTGGAAATGCTAAGATTTGCAATAATTCCATTGAGCAAATACAAATTTTATCCTTGAAGACAAAACTTTGAGTAGACTACGATATCATCAACTCACTCATTGAGTACTGCTTAGGCGTCTTGTGGTGGATCAATGGTCTTTTTCTTCTTTATGGCATCTCCATCTTTCTTCTTTATGCTTTCATTGGTTCAATGTGTTTAATCTTTTGTAGCTCCCATTATTTTCACACTGTCCACCAAGGGCTCCACTAAAACAAGAATTGATCAAGTAATGTCATATCCCTAGACCCCCCCTATTATTGCAAACATCTAGCTGGACACCTTGTTTCGCACCCAGACAAGAAAAAAACAGTAGAGTACTAATCAACTAGGGGAGGGAAAAAAAAAAAAAAAAAAAACCTTGGGGATAAGTGGTTCTTGGATGTTGCTTCATTAGTCACGGGATCATTGATGTTATGGGCTAGGATTGTGATTTCGTTTTTTGAGTTAATTTTGGTCTCCTGATTTTAAGAAATAGTTCATAAAATGTTTCGTTTTGTGTTACAAAAAAACATAGAGAAAATTCAGTTGTAATTTCAAATTTAACAATATAGTTTATGCATTTTAAACTCTTAAATACAATATAAAAAAAAAAAATCTCGATAGAGTCACACATATTACATATTATGTATTACATAAGAATTACTCGTATAACAAACTTTTGATAATAAAATAACATTAAAGTAGGTTAAAATACAAGAAGACTAAAATATTTCAAAATTTAAAAGATATTTAAGTAACTCCAAAATGGAAAATATTTCGTGAAATTTTGACATATTTCGAGAAATCACATTCCTTGATTATGGAATCTTTTTCAAGAAAGATCCTCTTAGCATTTCCAAAAAAATGTGAACCTCTCATTAGGGCTAAAGGTGTTCGATTTCTAAATTTTATTTTAAAGTTTGGAAAATAAAGTTAAAGTGGAATAGTACCTTGTTGATAGGTTATGGGATTTCCAAAAAAAAAAAAAAAAAAAAAGGGAGAGAGGAAGGGGAATTGATTTATTTTTTTTTAATATCCGCAAATATATGGGATCCAAAAAAAGGAATTTTGTTTTAGTGGAAACTTAAGATCATGCAAGCTTTTAATCCTCCACAATATTCTTCATCCATTGGTCAAGTTCAAAATGTCAATGAGCTACCTTCTAGGTGTTCAGACACTGTTGAAAAAAGTTCATTCTACCAAGCAGCATTCCTCGATCAGGAATTCAGGATCAAGGTCTTCCAAATCGTCGATATTTATTTTTCCACAAAATGAAGTCAGTCACTCTTGTTTCTTTACCTGATACTTTTGAACCTGAAATAAAGATAAATAATGATTAGGACCCAACTCATCAATGTTTAGCATTATCCTTCTCCATCATGAAATGATGAAGTAGGAACCAAAATATTTGATGCATTCTCCATTACAATTGGCCAAGGGTTTCTTACTAGTAGTATTCAGCGTCTCCTTACTATTCACAGTTCCTAGTTATGTAATTTTATTGTTAAAAACATAAGCAATTGTAACGTAGAATCAAGGGAATAAATAAGCTGATTGACTGTTTAAAGTCATCGAAGTATTCCATATTATCCGTGTTACCTATAAATAACTATTTATAATGTGGCGTAGGGGTGGATATCCTACTTATAACGACCAATAGCTTCTCTACATTCTATTCAAACATTAGTCATAGGAATATTAATTAGGTTCTAAGCAAAAATTGCTCCTACTTTTACCATGAGTGTACGCAGAAGCAAAAGACTTCCTGTATGGTCATCGAAGACTTGGTCATCGAACTTGAACGTGTATATAAGCACCAGCAAAGTACCTTGAAACTAAAGTAGGCTTGTGAGTTTCTAGCAATGGAGTTAACTGAGATTGGGAGAACCATCTCAACATCTTTTGGTCGTCGGAGTTCAAGTTTGCGAAGTAATTCTACTGCAGATAATATAAGGGAAGAGGTTGATGAAGTTGAATTGCAGTGGGCTGCAATTGAGAGATTACCCACATTCCAACGATTAAGAACATCGATATTTGAGCATGACAGTGAGAATAATAACAAAGAGGGAAAGCAAGTCATTGATGTTACCAGACTTGGAGCTCTAGAAAGGCACCTGCTCATTGAGAAGCTCATCAGCCACATCGAAAATGATAATCGCCGGTTGTTGCAGAAACTGAAAGAAAGAATAGACAGGTAGCTTTTTTGTAACTTTGATATGCTAAGAATTAGTAAAGTGAAGTAACAACAAAGGGTATTAGATCTCAGGCTTGAAAAAATATCTTCATGTTCTTTTTCTTCTTTTTTTCTTCTCATCTGATATAATTGATCTTCTGCCAATCATTGATCATTTGCCTTAAAGGGTGGTTCAAGGAATTCAGAGACTACATTAATGAAGAGTATAAGTACAATAACGTTTGAACATGGTTTCGGAATCATCGTTAGGATGTGATAAAAAGGTGATTATCTACATAAAATGGACTAAAATGTAATAGGCTGATCTTCCGTTTTGATTTCTAATTCAGATTCTGATATCTAAATAGGTACTGAACATGTAACACTCTGTAGTTGTCTAAGAAGTATAACATACAACCTGCAAACTGAAATAAAATAGGCTCACTCAGGAGGAACATAATATCCTTTCTTGCATTTGTAGATACCCCAAGATCGATCTCACAGCAGCTAAAACTCTAGACTAACAACAAAATTCCATTTTTACGATTCCTAAGTTGCATGGATGATCTACATACCAATATTATATAAGAATGTCAAGTTTACTCTTTTCTTGTATAACAGTGTTCATGTTTCTATATTTTCCAAATAATTTAGGCTCGCAAGCTATTGTTCTCAATGTAATTGTAATATTACGTGTACATACTTCAAGATGTTCAATACTTGGATGCATGCATTTCAGCCATATACTTTCATATTAATAGATTAACATTTCTTTTTTCCCCAGAGTGCATGTCGAGTTACCTAATATAGAGGTGAGATACAAAAATCTATGCGTGGAAGCAGAATGTGAGGTGGTAGAAGGAAAACCCCTGCCTACTTTATGGAACTCTCTCAAAAGTTATCTCTTTGTAAGTGTGCTACGATTTCTTTGAACTTAATACAGCCATAATTTTATCTACATCCCTGAATTCATTAAATAAAATCCTGTCATGAAAGATAAGTCAGTTGGATTGAAGTTTTCCTGTTCAGATGCCGACCTACTTTACTAGTGCAATTGCTATTATAGTCACAGATCCAGATGGAAAAGGTTGTTTGGAATAATTTTTCTAGAGCAATCATCTAATTTTCTGCATGTCATTTCTCTTTACATATGTAACTATTAGTGAGGTACTTATATCTACTAACTCCTATCAAATCTGCTATTGTTCACAATCAATATCTCCATTTAACAGGGTTTTACAAAGCATATAGGTTGGATGTCTCGAGAAGCTAGGATAAGTATTCTCAAAGATGTCAGCGGAATCATTAAACCTTCAAGGTAGTTGAGATTAATGCCCAAACTGTTACTCAATCCGTATTAGCAATCCAATTGGAAATGGTTGGTAGCCGCACACTTATATTGATGCAATCAGTAATAACCAAGTTAAATTAATCATGATTCAAGCTATTCTCTAAATCTTCAAAAGGAAAGCTGAAAATGTTCACTTACAGAGGTTTTTTGCATTGCAGGATGACTCTTCTACTTGGGCCTCCAGGATGTGGGAAGACCACCTTGTTGTTGGCACTGGCAGGAAAATTAAGCAAGTCTCTCAAGGTTAGATTTTCATTAGAAAAATAAATATCTACAAATAGATTGTTTTTACAATAGTTCCCCCGCAAATAATAAAATGGTAAAATAAGCTATCTACAAGAAATGTTTCCTTTGAATCTTTGATTATACCATTTCTTTTACATAAAACAAAAGAAACCCAGAAATCTCCAAGTTTCAGGATATATTCACAGTTACTCCGAACTGTGATTAGTTTCAAGAAAAGAAGTTGGGTTGCATTTGATGGTTAAGTAACTCCTGGCTAACAATTGCCTCTAAAAATGTCATTTGTCTGCGCTTATTTGAGTTTGCATGTGATATTTTCCAATAGAAAACTCCACCAAACAAGCACACCCTTAATTTCATTTATATGGATTGTAATCTAAGTGGACATGCTCTGATAGCTGCTACATGATGCAAAACAATAAAAAATTAGAATTATAAGAAGAAAATGCCAAAGCAGCAAGCTTAATCAGTAACTTATAATAACTTCATTTATCAGCTAACTGAGGTTTCTATATAAGGCAAGATCAATTTACTCATTACTGTGATCCTAATACGTTTCTCTTCCATTTCAGATAACAGGGGATGTATCTTACAATGGATGCAAACTTGATGAGTTTGTTCCTCATAAAACATCGGCGTACATAAGTCAAAATGACTTGCACATACCCGAGATGACCGTAAGAGAAACACTTGATTTTTCAGCACTTTGCCTTGGTGTTGGAAGCAGAGCAGGTCAGCTCCTTAGACCACAATACCAAACTTTTATGCCGCACAATATTTTCAACATATGTCAAAATAAATTGAACTTTTTTTTGGTTTTGTTCATGAAGAAATAATGATGGAAGTTAGTAGAAGAGAGAAACAAGCAGGAATTATACCTGATCCAGAGATAGACACTTATATGAAGGTAATTGTTAGGAAGAAAAGTTGTTTGTTCTCATGCTTGCAGAATTTGAGAGAAAACTGATTTTGACAGGCAATAGCTGTTGAAGGATTAAAAAGAAATCTCCAAACAGACTACATCTTGAAGGTATTTTCTTCAACTAGAGATGATTAATACGACTGTTTATGCCCATTGTATACAAGTGCCTCAACCTATAAGTTTATTGACACCCAGATTCTTGGATTAGACATCTGCGCCGACACAATGGTTGGTGACAACATGAAGAGGGGGATTTCAGGTGGTCAAAAGAAGAGGTTGACAACAGGTAGCACTGATAAACATTGAATAGAAAGCCTCCAAACATAGAGTATGAAGAACTCCTTTCATAAGAAACTCTTGATTTCCCATGTCAACAGGGGAGATGATCGTGGGTCCAACAAAAGCTCTTTTTATGGATGAAATATCAACTGGACTAGACAGCTCCACCACTTTTCAGATAGTTACCTACATTCAGCAATTTGTTCATATGACAGATGCTACAGTATTGGTTTCACTTCTTCAGCCAGCACCAGAAACCTTTGAACTGTTTGACGATGTTATCTTGATGGCAGAAGGGAAGATCATTTACCACGGCCCGCGCAATAATGTTCTCGAATTCTTTGAGGAATGTGGTTTCAAATGCCCAGAAAGGAAAGGTGTTGCTGACTACCTCCACGAGGTATGCAGGACAATATCCCATGTTTTAACTTGAACTTGCTAACAATCAGGAAAACTTAGTTTTTTGGGGTTACTTGCAGGTCATTTCCAGAAAAGATCAAGCGCAGTACTGGTACCACACTAACCGTCCTTACAGTTTTGTCTCAGTCAATGAATTCTGTGAAAGATTCAAACAAAGTTACATTGGACAGAAGCTTGATGAGGAACTCTCAGAGCAATTTAACACATCACAACATCACAAAAATGCCTTATCCTTTAGCCCTTACTCTTTGAGTAAATGGACACTGTTGAAAGCTTGCACATCCAGAGAAGTGCTTCTTATGAAGCGGAACTCACCCGTATACATATTCAAAGCAGTTCAAGTAACTTTTCTCTTTCAGAAGAGTACTACTTTTAGTGCAGTTGTAAAACAAAGATCCAGCTTAGGTACTAACCCATGTTCTTTTCCATGATTACACAGCTTATTCTCACTGCATTTATCACAATGACCATATTTATACGTACACGGATGTCTGTGGACCTGCTGCATGCAAATTATTATATGGGTGCTTTGTTTTACACACTCATTAGACTTATGACCAACGGTGTCGCTGAGTTGTCTTTCACAATCGCTAGACTTCCCGTATTCTACAAACAAAGAGACTTTTACTTTTATCCAGCTTGGGCTTACTCCATTCCTGCTTCTATCCTGAAGTTACCATTTCCAATGGTGGAGTCTTTTCTTTGGACGGCAATCACTTACTATGTAATTGGATACAGCCCTGAACCTGAAAGGTATGCAGTCACTGGAGCCCAATGCGTCAAATATGATTGATTAGATACTGCTGTCTCCTTTCTAAACTTATCCTAATACACATAGTGGCTGTGGCTTACAGGTTCTTTAAGCAGTTCCTTCTGCTTTTTGCTCTGTATCAATCATCAATATCCATGTGCCGTTTGATAGCTTCGGTTTTCCCAAACATGGTTGCTGCTACAACTTTTGGTAACCTGATACTAGTAATGATGTTCATATTTGGTGGCTTCGTTATTCCAAAATGTAGGTCAACCTTATAATTCTACAATCCTGCTTTGAGAGAGTTTTAAGCTAGACGTGTAACATACTTATTTATGTTTTTGTGTGTCTGTGTGTGTGTGTAGCCTCACTACCGCCTTGGTTGGAGTGGGGATTTTGGGTTTTTCCAATGTCGTACGGGGAGATAGGATTGTCAGTGAATGAATTCCTTGCACCTCGGTGGCAAAAGGTACTATACAACCTAAAGTAATTAGTTGGTTTAGTAGAATTTATTCTAGTCAATCTGGTTTACTCCATTATGCTCCTCTTTGTTCTTCTTTGAAGGTTTCATCAACAAACGGAACCATAGGGGGGACTATTCTAACACGCCATGGTCTAGATTTTGATAGCTACTTCTATTGGATATCAGTAGGAGCTTTGTTTGGGTTTTCGTTACTTTTCGAGATTGGATTTACGATGGCCTTAACTTATTTAAATCGTAAGTTTGTTTTTATTGGATAGAATTAAAGTCATATGCTATTCTTCACAAATTTGTAAATAAGGAATTTTTTTTTTTTGGAATTCAGCTCCAGGAAAGTCCCGAGCCATTATTTCTAGGGAAAAACTCTCTCAACTACAAGGAGAAGGCCATCACAATTTTATTCAACTAGACATGAGGTCAACAGTTGCAGATACAAGAAAGACTGGTAAGATAACAGTCCTCTAATTTTTTCTTATTCGACAGAGATAATGAACAAAATGTGAAACAGAAGTGACAACTGTGTTTATAATACAATCAGATATTTTAAAATATCGTCATTTTTTTACAGGGAAGATGACCCTACCTTTTGAGCCCCTCACGCTAACATTTCAGAATGTGCAATATTTTGTAGAGGTCCCTCAGGTATTGATAATGGTACTCTTTTCCATATTATGTCTGGCTGTTAGCCATCTCCAATTTCAGTAACATTTTTCTTTTCCTCTTCTGTAAAGGAAATGAGAAGCGAATTAGGCCAGAAAAATCTCCAGCTTCTTTGTGATGTCACCGGCGCATTCAGGCCCGGAGTTCTCACAGCACTGATGGGTATCAGTGGTGCTGGAAAAACAACTCTCATGGATGTGCTTTCGGGAAGGAAAACTGGAGGCACCATTGAAGGAGAAATAAAAGTTGGAGGATATCCCAAGGTCCAAGAGACATTTGCAAGGATATCAGGTTACTGCGAGCAGATAGACATACATTCTCCACAAATTACGGTAGAAGAATCACTAGTGTTCTCAGCTTGGCTGCGGTTGCCACGTCAGATTGATCGAAAAACAAAATCAGTAAGATGTCCTCTTGAATACATTACTTTAATAGCATTCCACCATTATGAAGAAAAGGAATAAAATTGATGCACAATCTTCCATAAAGTTTCATAGCTTAAGAAGGAGAACTATAATTAGGAATAACTATTAAAAATTTCCAGAATCAAACTTTGATGAATCACAGTAAACTCGATAAAGCCATAAACAGGGAGAATATAACACTAAAAGTTATCAGATTGATATATAACAAACTAAAAGTTAACCCAAAAAAACGACAGAAATTGAATATTTTTTCACGTTCTAAAATAAACTTGGCTAGAAAACTCACATGTAATCATCTGCGGGAGTAAATAAGAAGTATTGGACATTCTGCAACTCAAATGTGCTAGGAGTATTTTTGCCAAAGCAGCTACTCAAAAGTACTGATTGTGCTTCAAAATCTTGAAACTGCTACTAAACGTTCTTCAAAAACACCGGTTATCCAAATTAACCACTCTCCATCATTATAGCATTGAGACTCCACCTCTGAGAAACAAACATCAAAGAGAAAATCTGATTGCTTGATACAGGCAATGAACACCTATAAAAGTGTTAATACAATTTCTAACAACAAAAGTAATTTCATGCAGGAATTTGTAAAGGAAGCTCTTGAAACAATTGAACTGGATGAAATTAAGGATAACTTAGTCGGCATTCCAGATGTAAGTGGTCTGTCTACTGAGCAGCGTAAGAGGCTAACCATCGCAGTAGAGCTTGTCTCCAATCCGTCGATAATATTCATGGATGAACCAACATCAGGTTTAGATGCTCGAGCGGCAGCTATTGTTATGCGTGCAGTAAAGAATGTTGTTGGCACAGGAAGGACAACAGTTTGCACCATCCATCAACCGAGTATCGACATATTTGAGGCATTTGACGAGGTAATTGCAACACTAACCAGTGAATTATATTCATGGCAACACTTTTCAAATGTTATGATACATATCAAGTGTTACTACATCTTCAGATGGATGGCATGTGATCCATTAGCTTGGAGTTGAAAACCCAAGGGCATATTTTATTTATTTATTGTTTTTTGGACTTCAAGGCCATGATGCCATTCATTTAGGCAAAATACTTATCTGTTAAGCAGGATAAGTGTTAAAAAGGAAATGTTTACATATTTAATATTTTTGAAAATTTGATGAATTTATATGATAGACTACAAAACAGTACGTCACTTTTACAAGTATGATGTAGAAGTGTATACTTCTTCCCTCTAAACCTATGAACTTATCAAGTATTCCTTCTTTTTTCTCCCCTTGTGTCAATTTATAGAAATACAGACAATAAGAGTCTTAAGTGTATTTTACATGTTAAATAGTTCTTTACTAGCATCAGACATTTATTACTATCTCTTTCTCATCTTTTCTATTTTAGATTTGATAGAAACAAACTCAATAACTGAGATATTTCTACTGTTGATGCAGTTGATTCTGATGAAAAGAGGAGGAAAGATAATCTATTCAGGACCGCTGGGGCAGCACTCAAATAAGCTCATTGAGTATTTTCAGGTAAACCCCAACCACCCCAAAAAATAATATATAAAAAATTAAATTAATTACCATTTTCTATGTAAACGTCCCATAAATTGTATATATTCGACAGGGTATTTCTGGTGTACCAGAGATTGAAGACAACCATAATCCAGCAACATGGATGTTGGAAGTTACATCCGCATCAACTGAAGCAGAACTTGGTGTAGATTTTGCCAAAATTTACAAGGATTCATTGCTTTATCAGTAAGTATAACCACTTTGAAGATAGTAACAAATTTGCACTTATAATGTACATAAAAATCATCAGCTTTGCAATAACCAAGGCTGTAGAACACAAAATATCAGTTTCATTACACACGCACAGCTTATCAGATTAGATAATTTAATTTTATTCTCACCTTTTGTAGGGAAACCACAGAGCTGGTTCAACAGTTGAGTAAGCCACCAACAGGTTCAAGAGACTTGCATTTTCCTACTCGGTTTCCCCAAAGTGGTTGGGAACAACTGAAAGCATGCCTTTGGAAAGTACACTTATCATATTGGAGAAGCCCTGAATACAACTTGGTTCGCTTCATGTTTATGATACTTGCGTCAATATTGTTTGCAGCAGTCTTTTGGCAGAAAGGACAGAAATTGTAAGTCATACTGATTTAATAGGTTCAAGTGTAGAAAGAATTGAAAAAAATAATAACATCAAGTCTAACACAAAAAACATAGGCGAACCATCAGCATACTCCATCCCAGTTCTTGTTTCTACACTCCTGCATATTGTCCTTACTCACCTTTCTAACAATGGAATCTCCATTGTATCTGTCTTAACTCCGGATAGAAGATTTTTAGTTTGAAGAATCACACGCAAATTAGAAGCAAAATCTTCAAAGAACACACAATAAACTTCTAACTATAAACAAGGTATAGAAACTATGCCTAGACGAGCCTTGGCCAATCTGGAATCCTGAACTAGCACTAAAAAATATTGAGGCATTTCTCTAATGTTTAGCCGATACTAATTTCTTCACTTACAACTGGTACAAGAAGGATCCTGGATCAAATGTCTAATGCCTAAAATGGACAAAGTTTCCATTATCATATATTCATATGATGTTAATTTTTGAAGCATGCTAGTATGACTATATTCTTTTTCTCCGATTCTCACTTTTCGTTGAACTTCACAATCCTAATTCAAATATCTAACGCCTAAAATGAATAAAATATCCAAATATGTGTTGATAAGCATCTAAAAGCAAACAAATTAGATAGAAATGATGCTATTCACATTACATACCGCGTTTAGTTTATGGTCATTGTTGTGTAGATTGTAAGCTTTGAGCTTCTGGATATGTTAAGCTTCGTTATGTCGTTGAGGAACCAAAAGGACTGACATTGAAATGTATTTCTTGGTTTGAAGAAATGAAGATCAGGATTTGTTCAACATACTTGGATCAATATACAGTGCCATCATATTCTTAGGTCTGAACAATTGCAGTTCAGTTCTACCATTTGTGATGACTGAGCGCACTGTCCTGTACCGAGAAAAATTTGCCGGAATGTACTCTTCTAGGGCTTATTCAATTGCTCAGGTTCGGTCCTATTTTTTAGCATCTAAGACTTAATAATGGTTAACTTTTACAAGAATGATTGTTAAGTCCTTAAAGACCCTAACGCATTATTTGGTCTCATTTGCTGTAGGTGCTCATCGAGATTCCCTATGTACTGCTCCAGGCGATAATCTACACAGCAATAACATATCCAACAATTGGATACTATGGGTCAGCTTACAAGGTCTTTTGGTATCTGTATGCATCATTCTGCACATTTTCTTACTATGTATATCTTGGAATGTTGATCGTATCCTTGAGTTCAAATCTCCAAGTCGCCTCCATATTAGCAGCCGCAATCTACACCATTATGAACCTTTTCACAGGATACTTGATACCTGGACCGGTAATATATCTTATCATCTTATCTAACTTATTAAATTTTCTCACTAAACATATATTTGATTTTTATTCGACCTTTGGATCTTGCGAAATTATACAGTCTATATCCAAGTCAATGAAACATGGGTTTCGACCACTCAATTTTTATACATTGTCACATCACACACAAACCTAGCAATTCAACAGCATCGGCAGCTTAATGTCATCTAACCCTATCTTTCATCTACTGCAGAAAATCCCAGGATGGTGGATATGGTGCTACTGGATTTGCCCAACATCTTGGACCCTAAACGGCCTATTCACATCCCAATACGGCGACATACACAAAGAAATCACGATATTCGGAGAGCGAAAGGCAGTCAGTTCATTCCTAGAAGACTACTACGGATTTCACCACGACCGATTAGGCCTTGTTGCTTTTGCCCTAATTGCCTTCCCAGTTCTATATGCTTTCCTCTTCTCATACTTTGTTGGGAAGTTGAATTTCCAAAGACGGTAAATTGTAAATAAAGACTCAAAATTTATGAAAGAATAACAGTTAATTACATCTCGAGTTCGTTTATTTAGCGATCCAACAATGCATATTTCAAAGAAACCAATTCAAATTAGGGCAATTTTTTCTAAATGTAAATATGAAGTGAATAGATTTGTAAGAGAAGAAATCGAAGTGATTGAAAACTTACTTGATTGAATTCATCTAGAATTGATCCTCGATGCATGAATTGATTGAGAAATTAGGGCTTAGGGTTTTTAGGGTTCCGGATTTGATTTGAAGGTTTATGGAGTTCGAAATTAGGGGTAAAATTGTCCAAGAAAATTGATTTGGCGGCTTGATTTTTGAAAAGTCTCGTTTCCCGCTGGGGAGATGTTTGGCTGCAGGAATAAAAGTAGCAAAGGTACAACATTAGTCCCATGTTGGAACTCGGAACAATTAGGAGCATCTCCAATTGTAAAAGTTAAAATGGGGGATGAAGCAAAGCAGCCAATGTTGGGAAAACACCGTTTCTCTCAGATGGAGTTCCAATGACTAAACCCAAGAGTTGTTGTTCAACATGAGTCATGGAAAGTGAGTTCATTACAAATACTTCAATTTGAGATAAAAATTACTAATTTCTTGTACACAGTTTTGTTGTCAAGAGAGCTGGGGTTTGCCTTGTGTTTTTGTTACAACCTTCACTGTATGTTTTTTTTCTTTTTTCTTTTTCAAGGTTGCCACGTAATCATATGCACGTGCCTGATACCATCCAAGCATGGACCAGATAGTGTAGAATTTTCGCTAAAAAATTAAGTGTTGTTTGTGATGTATAAAGACATTCAGAAAAGCTCCTAACTTTGCACATTGTTGATATTGGGTGTCAAATTCGATGCTCCGTTAACAGGTGTGCAAAGCAAAGGCGCTAACTTATATGGCGTGGAAAAGCGTAACCACACCAAATAAAAAATTATGATGTGAGAAGAAAGGGTAACACGAATTGTAACTGTTATACTTTTCTCACTATCTCATATTGAATGTGGCACGGTCTGAGATGGCATTGGAACATAACTATGGTGGGTCAATGCTTTTTTACACCCTGAATTGAGTGGGTAAGTTTTTTTAAAAGTGCAAAATTACCTTAGCTTATTGTGGATGCTCTTAGAGTTGCTGTTTGATCTTGGAACTAGCCCGCCCGCACATATAAGTGTAAGTTGTAACAACAATCACCCTTTTCATGCGAGTTTTGCATGGTTTTTACACAAACTCCTCTCACCTTCACCTAGATTTGTTTATGTACTTCTCACAACTTATTTCGAACTTGATTTGATCACTCAACTTGAGGTTTCTTCATCGAGGGTTCAACTTCGAGGTTTCAGCTTGAGGTTTCTTCATCGAGGGTTTTCAGAGTTCTTCATCGAGGTTTTTCTTCTCGGAGGGTTTTCTTCTAAGTAGTGTGTTTCTTCATAGCAATTGGAGTTTTGCAGTATAACGGTGGTGAGGGTTTTCTCAACGGACCAGAGTTTTTTTGGCAAGGGGTAATACCTCTTATTTTTTTTAGTTTTTTTTAATCTTATTTATTGCTAAGATGCTTGTATGCTGGTGAAATTGTACTTTTATGCTTGTGAAATTGTGCTTAATCTTGTGAGAGATGGAGTTCAAAGATGGAAATCTTCGTTTGTTGAAAATTGATGGGAAAGAATTTGGGATCCGAAGGTCAAGAAGAGGTTTGTTGTGTTTGAATCGAGCTCGAGGGTTAGAATCAAAGTTTTTGTTGAATTGCAGATGGGAGAATGGATTGAGTTTCAGCTTAAGAAAGTTGTGGAATCAGGCTCTAACACATTCTTAGCCAATTGGAAGATCAACAATAGATGAGTTATGGTGGTGAAAGATGTCAATAGATGAGGAATCTTCTTTTCTATTATGGTGGGTTGGGGTTCAAGGTCTAAAGCTCTAAGGGCGTCAGCTGATGTGGAAGGGATGGGCTGGAAACAACTCGCCCAAGTTATGAAGGAGGTGGTTTAAAATAAGGTACACCAGCCTTGTCCTAAGCAGCAAGTTAGAAGAGATGGGGGTTCACCTTTGCCAGGGCCTAGTGTTGTCCCACCCTCGTGCAGCAAAACTTTTGTTGGGGTAGTGACCACCGATATTTCAAGTGTTAGCCCTACTTTTGCTGCTAGTAAGGGCCCTTTTGCAGCAACTTCTATCCACCGGGATTCCCCCATTGATTTCTTGTCTCAAGTATGGGAAAATCATTTTTTTCCAGATCCCTTTGCAAGAAAGAATGGTGCGAGATCGTTGATAGAATTGCCTGATTCGGTGATTCAATGGACACTTGTTGCTATTCCGTTTGGCCACACAGCTTTCCTGGTATTCGCCAACTCTCCACATGTGACCTCCTGCGAGGAACATGAGTCGTTTCTTGGGTTTCCGACATTGAGTGATCAGTCTCCCCAGCAAGACCCAGTGCTTCCCTATTCTCTTGCTTCTCTTGCCGGCTCAGTGGGTAAAGTAGGTAACCCACTGTCCGAGTCAGCTCGCCTAACTCAGCAGGATAAAGGCAAGGGTATTGTTGGGCTTTCGCCTTGTTATGGGGCCACGTCCAATTTGATGCGTAATTTGGCCAAGTCTAATGATCAACAGACTTCTGGCAATTATTGGAAGGTTTTAGAAGCTGTGGAAGAAGATATCTTCAACTTGGATCCCTTATTGACCAAGATGTCTATGCAGGCCAACAAAGATCACAAGTGCTGGTTAAAAAAGCTCAGCGTGACAGAGCCGCTGAATGGCCTAATTTTTATGTTTTTTCAACCAGATCCAGGTTCATGCTCAAACAAAGATCCACCAAATCAGGCTCAACCAACAAAGTAGGGCGGATAGAACTTAAGGGCTGTAGCGCCCCTACTAGGGTGATAAGGAGCGAGTCTTCAAACCAGACACAGGAGTGTTCGTTATCTCTTACTTACCCGTCGGGTTTCGAGCCACCAACAGAACAAAGTGTTGGAGTCCATGGTTTATCCACAAAACTATGTGTTTCTCATATGGAGAGTTGCTCGTCTACACCAAACCATGTATGCGCTCCCCCAAGCTTCGAGGTCCCTTGGACGAACAATCTTGGGAGAACAAACTTCTGGGTAGTCTTCAGGGGTGTTTTCTAGGGTCAATGACAGCGCAAAGCTCTCTGTCTCTGACTGCCATTCAGCTTAAGAAAAGGCATCAGATCATTTGGCTTTCAAAAAAATTGGCTTGGCAGTGGGAGTGGACCTCATATAGGATGAAGATAGAGTTTTAGGTATGGTTCTAGTTGCGGCACAAGGTTCAGTATCTGACAAAGCAATGGACAGGTGCAACAACCTCGGGGTCGAAGGTCCTTCATGAACCTCAAAATTCTTTCGTGAAATTGTAAGGGGCTCGTGCATACTGAGAGGCAAAGGGCTTGTCGTAGATTAATTTTAGAGAATCGTCCAGATCTTGTTTTCATTCAGGAATCGAAACTGGATAGATGCTCTGGAGAATTTATCAGAAAATTGTGGGGTGATAGTTCTTTTGATTGGGCTATGGTGGAATCCATTGGCAGCTCCGGAAGCCTTTTAGTTACCTGGGATGCTGATCATTTGCAGATGAGGGAAGTGTTGAAAGAGATTTTTTCACTTTCTATTCAGTTTCAAATGATCTCGGACAACTCTTTTCGGCCAGGGACTAACATATATGGTCTGTGTGATCCTTCGCTTAGAGAACACTTATGGGAAGAGCTTTATGACACTGCTGGTTGGGTGTAATCGCCATGGGTGTTAGCAGGAGACTTCAATGTTGTCCGTCATATGAATGAAAAAAAAATGTTGCAAAAGGAGGTCCATGAGCATGTAGAAATTCAATCAGTTCATTAATGAGGTGGAACTCGCTGATTTCAATTTAAAAGGGAAAAAATTCACATGGTCAAATCGAAGAGATCGCCCTATTCTTTGTCGGCCTGATCGATTTCGGGCTTCGGTGGATTGGATTGATAATTTTGGTGATAAAGTCGAATGGCTCAAGGGTGCAGCAAGTTCTAACCATCATGCGATTTTGATGGCAACACTCGTCTATTGGTGGCAACACTCACATTTTTTCCTTTGATAACAGTTGGTTTGATCACCCAACCTTGGCAAAAAAAGATGAAATCTTGGTGGAACAACTCAGTAGTCTCTAGCCACCCTGGCTACTGCTTATGGTGGAAACTTAAGGCAATCAGATGCAACCTTCAAAGTTGGAGGACTAAAGTTTGGGGTAAGACCAATTTATGTATTCAAAATATTTCTGCTTTAATTGCTAACATTGATGTTGAGAAAGAGATCCGTGACCTGACTGCCGAGGAGAAGTTTCGTAGAGTGCAGCTGCATCAGGAGTGAGCAACATTAACCAAAAGATATGAGGAGTTTTGGAGAATCAGGTTTGAGGTCAATTAGGCTTGTCATATGGATCAGGGTTCTAAATTTTTTCACAACTTAGTTAACAGATGCAGACTATTTAACTCTATTGAAGTTCTTAGCATGGGGCAGGAGTTAGCAGTGGATGAAATCAACATCAGAGAACTCATGATTTTCTGAAAGTTATTGAAGATTTTAACTCTAGAAATTTTATGGATTGGCGGTTGAACACCACTATCATCTTGCTTATTCCTAAATGTGCGGGAATGTGGATAGTCAAGGATTTCAGACCTATCAGTATTTTGAATGGAGCCTATAAGATCATTGCTAAGGTGTTGGCTAATAGATTGAAAAAAGTTCTTCATTCAGTCATTTCTCATTTTCAGAGTGCAACAGTCAGTGGAAGATAGGTAGTTGATAGCCCTTTGATTGTCAATGAAATTATTGATTCCAGAAAAAAAAATAAGGAGTTCCAAGGCTCGTTATCAAATTAGATTTTTCTAAAGCCTTTGACAATATTTCTTGGAGATACTTGGATTTGGTAATGGCTCGCATGGGGTTTGACTCAAAATGGATTCAATGGCTTCACACTTGCAGATATACAACCAACTTCTCGCTGAAGATTAATGGTCAGCTGCATGGGTTTTTTAATAGCTCTAAAGGCTTGTGTCAAGGCAATCATCTGTCTCCTCTTCTTTTTACTTCAGCAGCAGAAGGCCTAACCCAAATAATTCTTAAAGCAGTTGATGCTGGCCTAGTGAGAGGGTCCTCTGTCACAGAGGGTAGTCCTCCTGTTTCTATTCTTCAGTATGCCGATGATACTATCATCTTTTGTGATGCCTCTGCTACTCAGGTTTTTACTCTAAAAAGAATTATGCTTTGCTTCGAAGTTATTTCAGGTCTGAAAATCAACTTTTACAAATCAATGGTGTTGTCTATTGGAGAAGTCTCTCATCTGCAGCAGTTGGCGAGTTTATTTGGTTGTGTAGCGGGTCAGTTTTCAGTTAAGTACTTGGGTATATCTTTGAGTGCTAGTTTTAAAAGTAAAGTTGTATGGGATGAGACGATCGAAATGATGAAATCGAGAATAGCGTCTTGGAAGTATGAATTCATCTCAAAAGCAAGCAGATTAGCTATTGTCCAATCGACTTTAGCTTCTATCCATGTGTTCATTCTATCTCTTATCAATGTTTCCACTTCAATAGCAGCCAAGATGGAACGGAACATATACGACTTCCTTTGGGGTTCCACTCAAAACTCTAGAAAGATGCATTTAGTGGGTTGGGACAAAATTTGAGTAAATGATTTTACAGTCTACACCAATCTGCTTGCAACAATATTCCATGTTGCTGAGTAGTGTGTTCTGGTCCGTGGACGGCTTTGCAATGCATCATGTAGTCCTGTCTTCCGCTGCCTGCAAACCTGCACAAGCTATGAAACAAAGCAAATGAGCTGTGAAGACCACAGGAAGTATACCAAATGAATGTTTTGCCATAGCCATTTCTTCGAAAAAAAAAACAATTTGAACAAATAAGAGATAACAAAGAAAGAGCGACGGAGATAGTACAGCTGAGGCATGGGGTTTAAATAGAGTACTAGAGTCCATCAATGAAATCTTGAGAAATAGAATGGAGAACATAGAAATGGATATGGTGGTTTCAAGGTTTGAAATTTGTGGACTGGACTGGTCTTCCTCCCATTGAAGAGTTCCTAATATGCTTAGTTCATATATAGCTTAAATGGCCAAACACATGGGAGCCATTGTTGTCAGCATTGGTACTCTTTTGCTGAATTTACATATCCCTAATACATGAACTGGAATTGATAGTCATGAACATATCTGCATTTTAGCGATGTTTCTTATTAGATCATCGCACATCTTGAAAACATTGGATGTCAGAAAGACAGAAACATGCAACCTTATATGCAACTATCCCTATCTGCTTTTTTTTTTGCCTTCAAGCTAAGGGTGACTAGAAATGGTATGTAGAATGAATGTATCGCTTCTAGATCATGTTTCATGGTAGGTGATTATTCTGCCAACCACATATCGATCTATTACCCAGATTACATTAGATATTATGCAATGTTCAACACTATTGAACAAAAGGTACCTAGGTTGCTCATGCCAAAAATTGTTCAGGATTCCAGTTTTACTCATGTAAGTGATACTAGCTAGTTAGGTAAAATGAATGGTGTGATTGGAACGAGTCTATAATGGTTCTGTATAACCTCGTAAAACCTTGCTAGTCCACACCAAATTGATTTGAATGTGTGAATTTTAGCCGAATAAGTTGCCATAAGGAGAAAGAACTCAATTGCATAATGTAATGAATATCATTAATAATAAAAAATCTGTGTATTAAATTTGATAATAACTATAAATTAAAAACATATTAGAGATGATAGTGTGGCCGATTGGTCTAAGGCGTCAAATTTAGGCTCTCGTTCAAAATGGTGTGCGTTCAAATCCCATAGCAGTTATTTTATTTTTGTTGATAACGCAATGGATTAGTTTAGTTCCGAAAATAATACGACATCATGCTAAAATAATATCTGAAAACATTGTGAAAAGTGTACGTTCGATGTGACAATGCGAATATTCTTTTTTTTAAAACACATTTATTTTCAATTTTTTATTAATAATATTATTAAAATTTCATCATATCCAAGGTTAGCATGATACTTTAGTTTTCTCTCTCTCTCTCTCTCTCTATATATATATATATATTTTTTTTTTATAAAATTTTAATATCCAATTTGATTAGCAATTTTCCATGAAAAATAAAATCCGTTTTCTTTATTATGTAGATTTTGTTGTTTGGTTTTCTATTTTGCTGACAGAAAATAAATTCTTTATTAGACTGTTTTCCTATTCCTCATAAGAATCCAGGTCCGGGCTGTAGGCCTCGAAAACAAATTCAATTTTCATGTTTATTTTCCGCACAATCAAAACAGACCCCAAGTTAAAAACATAATGTTTGGATAGACCTCTCATTTTCTCAAGTTATAATCTCTCTCTCTTCTTCTTAATTTTTTTTTATTGAACTTCCATAAAATTATATTTATTCATTAGCGATGATATTTGTGTTTTGTAAATCAACCAGACCTCTCATTTTCTCAAGTTATAATCTCTTATTTTTCTATAATTTTTTTCTTCTTGTTATTGAACTTCCATAAAATTTCATAATATCCAAGTTAAAAGCATGATATTCTTGTTTTGTACATGGAAAATTCTAAATGTCGAGGATTTGGGCGAGGAAAACAGCGAGGGAAATGAGGTGGACGGGGTGGAAACCGTCCATCCTCCTCGGTTGACTTTCCACGCGCACATCCCGAGGAGGATGGACGGTTTCCACCCCGTCCACCTCATTTCCCTCGCTGTTTTCCTCGCCCAAATCCTCGACGTTTAGAATTGCTCTTTGTACATTAGCATTGATCCCTCATTTTTTTGAGTGATAATCTTGTATGATACTTTCAAAGTTCTTCGTCCCCACAAATACTTTGTCCCCAAAAAAAATGAGGTCAATTTTCCAAAGAATCTTCCTACAAGGAAACAGATTTTTTTGTTTTTTGTTGAATACCAACACTTCAATGAATGCTGACAAACAAAAGTCGTCTCCGTAGTGGAAATGCTAAGATTTGCAATTTAATTTCATTGAGCAAATACAAATTTTACCCTTGAAGACAAAACTTTCGAATGTTAGAAAAAAAAAAGTCTTAAATACTACATAAAAAGTCTCACACAAGTCATAGAATCATGCAACCTTACATGTGACTATCCTCGTGAAATCACTACCATCCCTATCTGCCTTTTTTTTTTTGCCTTCAAGCTAACGGTGACTAGAAATGGTAGGTAGAATGAATGTATCGCTTCTAGATCATGTTTAAGGGTAGGCGATTATTTTGCAAACCAGACATCGATCTATTACCCAGATTACATTAGATATTATGCAATGTTCAACACTATTGAACAAAATATACCTAGGTAGCCCAGGCCAAAATTGTTCAGGGTTCCAGTTTTACTCGTGTAAGCGATACTAGTTAGGTAAAATGAACAGTGTGATTGGAACGAGTCTTTAATGGTTCTGTCAAACCTTGTATAACCTTGCTCGTACACACCAAATTGATTTGAAGGTGTGATTTTTAGCCGAATAAGTTGCCATAAGGAGAAAGAACTCAATTGCATAATGTAATATTGATCATATATATTAGAACATTAAAAAAATCATTAAAAAAAATCTATGTATTAAGTTTGATATTCACAATAACGCAAACAAAGCATAATCAATTATCGTCACGACAGTTTGGCCGAGTGGTCCAAGGCGCCAGATTTAAGCTTTGGACCGAAAGGGCGTCATCAATTTTTAATATTCTTTTTAAAAAAATATTTATTTTCAGTTTATTTGATTTTATTAAAATTGATTTTTTCCCATTTTTTATTTAAAAATATCCTTAAAATTTCATCATATCCAAGATTAACATGATACTTTAGTTTTCTATATTTTTGTTTTAGTTTTTTTTTCCATAAAAATTTAATATCCAAGGGTATGTTTGGTTATCAATTTTCTATTGAAAATGAAATACATTTTCTTCATTATATAGATTTTGTTGTTTGGTTGTCTATTTGTTGTCAGAAAATAGATTCTTCATTAGACTGTTTTCCTATTAATCATGGAAATCCAAATCCGAGCAGTAGGCTTCGAAAAAAAATTCACTTTCCATATTTGATTTCTGCGCAACCAAAACAGACACCAAATTAAAAATATAATGTTTGTGTTTTGCACATTAGATAGACCTCTCATTTTCTCAAGTTACAATCTCTCTCTCTTCTTCTTTAAAATTTTTTTTTTATTGAACTTCCACAAAATTATATTTATTCATTGACGATGATATTTTTGTTTTGTACATCAGTCAGACCTCTCATTTTCTCAAGTTATAATCTCTTATTTTTTCTATAATTTTTTCTTCTTGTAATTGAACTTCCATAAAATTTCATAATATCCAAGTTAAAAACATGATATTCTTGTTTTGTACATTAGCTCCAATCCCTCATTTTTTCAGAGTGGAGCTTTTCTAGCTGGCCTGGGTTTCCAGCCTGGGTTGACTGCCTGAGTGGGTGAATTTACACTTTTGCCCCCTCCTTTTTAAACACTTTTTTCAAAAAGGTTGTTAAAGAGGGGGGGAGGGGCAAAGGTGTAAATTCGCCCCCCCAAGTAGTCAACCCAGGCTGAAAACCCAGGCCATTTAGAATTTCTGTTCAGAGTGATAATCTTGTATGGTACTTTCAAAGTTCTACGCCCTCACAAAGATTTTGTCCCATAAAAAAATGAGGTAAAGTTTCCAAAGAATCTTCCTACAAGGAACCAAATTTTTTTTTTGTCAAATACCAAAACTTCAATGAGTCAATGAATGCTTACAAACAAAAGTCTCCATAGTGGAAATGCTAAGATTTACAATTTAATTCCATTGAGCAAATACAAATTTTATCCTGGAAGACAAAACTTTCGGATGTTAGAAAAAAAAAACTTGGGGATAAGTGGTTCTTGGATGTTGTTTCATTAGTCACAGGATCATCGATATTAGTCAAAGGATCATCGATGTTATGAGTAAGGATTGTGATTTCATTTTTTGAGTTAATTTCGGTCTCCTGATCACGAAGACCAGATCAGCATCAGCCCCTGATCGAGTTGTGAAACCACCACTGTTGCCCTTATGCTATTGGATTTGCTTTTGTCTCTACATTACTACTGGGCGCTATAGAATATTTGGGAACATTGCTGAAACGCGGAACATCCCATCGACATATATCCCGGCTGCTTCGTATATTGAGAGGGATACGTGAATTTCCCTTTTTGAATTCACTGCTTCTGCCTCTTGAACCTCTACCCTTTCCTATGCTTTTGCTGAGAAAGAAACCGGATCCCCTTTTTAGAAATGTTTCGTTTTGTATTAGAAAAAAAAAAAAAACATAAAATTTTTTAATTGTAATTTCAAACTTAACAATATAAGTTTATGCATTTTAAACTCTTAAATAATACATAAAAAGTCTCACACAAGTCATAAAGTCACACATACTACATATTACATAAGAATCACTCAAATAGCAAACTTGTGATACTAAAATAACATTAAAGTAGGTTAAAATACAAGAAGAGTAAAATATTTCAAATTTCAAAATATATTTAGGTAACTCCAAAATGGGAAATATTTCATGAAATTTTGACATATTTCGAGAAATCACATTCCTTGATTATGGGTATCTCTTTCAAGAAAGATCCTCTTAGCATTTCCCCCAATAAAAAAAAAATGTGAACCTCTCATTAGTGCTAATGGTGTTCGATTTCTAAATTTTATTTTAAAGTTTGGAAAATAAAGTAAAAGTGGAATATTACCTCATGAATGGAGGAAGGGGGATTGATTCTTTTTTATTAAAATCCTCAAATATATGGGGTCCAAAAAAAAAAAAGGAATTTTGTTTTAGTGGAAACTTAAGATCATGCAAGCTTTTAATCCTTCACAATATTCTCCATCCATTGGTCAAGTTCAAAATGTTAATGAGCTATCTTCTAGGTGTTCAGACGTTGTTGAAGAAAAGTTCGTTCTACCAGGCATTCTTCGATCAGTATCAAGGTCTTCCAAGTCTTCGATTTTTATTTTCCACAAAATGAAGTCAATAAATCTTGTTTCTTTACCTAATTAGTAGTATTCAACATCTCATTAACTTAGCTACAGCAGCATGACATCATCATCATGACATCTTTAGCTACAGCAGCATGACATCTATTAACGACTAATAGCTTCTCTACATTCTATTCAAACATTAGTCATAGGAATATTAATTAGGTTCTAAGCAAATATTCCTCCTACTTTCATCATGATGAGTGTATGCAGAAGCAAAAGACTTCCTGGAAGGTCATCGGAGACTTAAACGTGTATATATAAGCATCAGCAAAGTACCTTGAAACTAAAGTAGGCTTGTGAGTTTCTAGCAATGGAGTTAACTGAGATTGGTCGTCAGAGTTCAAGTTTCCAAAGTAATTCTAATGCAGATAATATAAGGGAAGAAGTTGATGAAGTTGAGTTGCAGTGGGCTGCAATTGAGAGATTACCCACAGTCCAACGACTGAGAACATCGATATTTGAGCATGACAGTGAGAATAATAACAAAGAGGGAAAGCGAGTCATTGATGTTACCAGACTTGGAGCTCAAGAAAGGCATCTGCTCATTGAGAAGCTCATCAGCCACATCGAAAATGATAATCGCCGGTTGCTGCAGAAACTGAAAGAAAGAATAGACAGGTAGCTTTTTTGTAACTTTCATATACTAAGAATTAGTAAAGTGAAGCAACAACAAAGGGTATTAGACCTCAGGCTTGAAAAAATATTCTCATGTTATTTTTTATTTTTTTTCTCGCATCTGATAAAACTTTAATTGATCTTCTGCTAATCATTGATCATTTGCCATAAAGGGTGGTTCAAGGAATTCATAGACTACATTAATGAAGAGTATAAGTACAATAACGTTTGAACATGGTTTCGGAATCATCGTTAGGATGTGATAAAAAAGGTGATTATCTACATAAAATGGACTAAAATGTATAGGCTGCACTTCCGTTTTGATTTCTAATTCAGATTCTGATATCTAAATAGGCACTGAACATGTAACACTCTGTAGTTGTCTAAGAATAAGAAGTATAGCATAAAACCTGCATACTGAAATAAAATAGGCTCACTCAGAAGGAACCTAATATCCTTTATTGCATTTGTAGATACCCCAAGATCGATCTCACAGCAGCTAAAACTCTAGACTAACAACAAAATTCCATTTTTACAATTCCTAAGTTGCATGGATGATCTACATACCAATATTATATAAGAATGTCAAGTTTACTCTTTTCTTGTATAACAGTGTCCATGTTTCTATATTTTCCAAATAATTTAGGCTCGCAAGCTATTGTTCTCAATGTAATCGTATTATTACGTATACATACTTCAAGATGTTCAATACTTGGATGCATGCATTTCAGCCATATACTTTCATATTAATAGATTAACATTTCTTTTTTCCCCAGAGTGGATGTCGAGTTGCCTAATATAGAGGTGAGATTCAAAAATCTATGGGTGGAAGCAGAATGTGAGGTGGTAGAAGGAAAACCCCTGCCTACTTTATGGAACTCTCTCAAAAGCAATCTCTTTGTAAGCGTGCTACGACTTCTTTGAACTTAATACAGCCATAATTTTATCTACATCCCTGAATTCATTAAAGAAAATCCTGTATTGAAAGATAAGTCAGTTGGATTGAAGTTTTCCTGTTCAGATGCCGACCTACTTTACTAGTGCAATTGCTATTATAGTCACAGATCCAGATGGAAAAGGTTGTTTGGAACAATTTTTCTAGAGCAATCATCTAGTTTTCTGTATGTCATTTCTCTTTACATATGTAACTATTAGTGAAGTACTTATATCTACTAACTCCTATCAAATCTGCTATTGTTCACAATAAAAAAAACATATCTCCATTTAACAGGGTTTTACAAAGCACATAGGTTGGATGTCTCGAGAAGCTAGGATAAGTATTCTCAAAGATGTCAGCGGAATCATTAAACCTTCAAGGTAGTTGAGATTAATGCCCAAACTGTTACTTAATCCTCATTAGCAATCCAATTGGAAATGGTTGGTAACTGCACACTTATATTGATGCAATCAGTAATAACCAAGTCAAATTAATCATGATTCAAGCTATTCTCTAATTCTTCAAAAGCAAAGCTGAAAATGTTCACTTACAGAGGATTTTTTGCATTGCAGGATGACTCTTCTACTTGGGCCTCCAGGATGTGGGAAGACCACCTTGTTGTTGGCCCTGGCAGGAAAATTAAGCAAGTCTCTCAAGGTTAGATTTTCATTAGAAAAATAAATATCTACAAATAGATTGTTTTTACAATAGTTCCCCCGCAAATAATAAAATGGTAAAATAAGATATCTACAAGAAATGTTTCCTTCGAATCTTTGATTATACCATTTCTTTTACATAAAACAAAAGAAACTAAGAAATCTCCAAGTTTCAGGATATATTCACAGTTACTCCGAACTGTGATTAGTTTCAAGAAAAGAAGTTGGGCTGCATTTGATGGTTGAGTAACTCCTGGCTAACAATTGCCTCTAAAAATGTCATTTGTCTGCGCTTATTTGAGTTTGCATGTGATATTTTCCAATAGAAAACTCCACCAAACAAGCACACCCTTAATTTCATTTATATGGATTGTAATCTAAGTGGACATGCTCTGATAGCTGCTACATGATGCAAAACAATAAAAAATTAGAATTATAAGAAGAAAATGCCAAAGCAGCAAGCTTAATCAGTAAGTTATAATAACTTCATTTATCAGCTAACTGAGGTTTCTATATAAGGTAAGATCAATTTACTCATTACTGTGATCCCAATACGTTTCTCTTCCATTTCAGATAACAGGGGATGTATCTTACAATGGATGCAAACTTGATGAGTTTGTTCCTCATAAAACATCGGCGTACATAAGTCAAAATGACTTGCACATACCCGAGATGACCGTAAGAGAAACACTTGATTTTTCAGCACTTTGCCTTGGTGTTGGAAGCAGAGCAGGTTAGCTCCTTAGACCACAATACCAAACTTTTATGCCGCGCAATATTTTCAACATATGTCAAAATAAATTGAACTTTTTTTTGGTTTTGTTCATGAAGAAATAATGATGGAAGTTAGTAGAAGAGAGAAACAAGCAGGAATTATACCTGATCCAGAGATAGACACTTATATGAAGGTAATTGTTAGGAAGAAAAGTTGTTTGTTCTCACGCTTGCAGAATTTGAAAGAAAACTGATTTTGACAGGCAATAGCTGTTGAAGGATTAAAAAGAAATCTCCAAACAGACTACATCTTGAAGGTATTTTCTTCAACTAGAGATGATTAATACGACTGTTTATGCCCATTGTATACAAGTGCCTCAACCTATAAGTTTATTGACACCCAGATTCTTGGACTAGACATCTGCGCCGACACAGTGGTTGGTGACAACATGAAGAGGGGGATTTCAGGTGGTCAAAAGAAGAGGTTGACAACAGGTAGCACTGATAAACATTGAATAGAAAGCCTCCAAACATAGAGTATGAAGAACTCCTTTCATAAGAAACTCTTGATTTCCCATGTCAACAGGGGAGATGATCGTGGGTCCAACAAAAGCTCTTTTTATGGATGAAATATCAACTGGACTAGACAGCTCCACCACTTTTCAGATAGTTACCTACATTCAGCAATTTGTTCATATGACAGATGCTACAGTATTGGTTTCACTTCTTCAGCCAGCACCAGAAACCTTTGAACTGTTTGACGATGTTATCTTGATGGCAGAAGGGAAGATCATTTACCACGGCCCGCGCAATAATGTTCTCGAATTCTTTGAGGAATGTGGTTTCAAATGCCCAGAAAGGAAAGCTGGTGCTGACTACCTCCACGAGGTATGCAGGACAATATCCCATGTTTTAACTTGAACTTGCTAACAATCAGGAAAACTTAGTTTTTTGGGGTTACTTGCAGGTCATTTCCAGAAAAGATCAAGCGCAGTACTGGTACCACACTAACCGTCCTTACAGTTTTGTCTCAGTCAATGAATTCTGTGAAAGATTCAAACAAAGTTACATTGGACAGAAGCTTGATGAGGAACTCTCAGAGCAATTTAACACATCACAACATCACAAAAATGCCTTATCCTTTAGCCCTTACTCTCTGAATAAATGGACACTGTTGAAAGCTTGCACATCCAGAGAAGTGCTTCTTATGAAGCGGAACTCACCCGTATACATATTCAAAGCAGTTCAAGTAACTTTTCTCTTTCAGAAGAGTACTACTTTTAGTGCAGTTGTAAAACAAAGATCCAGCTTAGGTACTAACCCATGTTCTTTTCCATGATTACACAGCTTATTCTCACTGCATTTATCACAATGACCATATTTATACGTACACGGATGTCTGTGGACCTGCTGCATGCAAATTATTATATGGGTGCTTTGTTTTACACACTCATTAGACTTATGACCAACGGTGTCGCTGAGTTGTCTTTCACAATCGCTAGACTTCCCGTATTCTACAAACAAAGAGACTTTTACTTTTATCCAGCTTGGGCTTACTCCATTCCTGCTTCTATCCTGAAGTTACCATTTCCAATGGTGGAGTCTTTTCTTTGGACGGCAATCACTTACTATGTAATTGGATACAGCCCTGAACCTGAAAGGTATGCAGTCACTGGAGCCCAATGCGTCAAATATGATTGATTAGATACTGCTGTCTGCTTTCTAAACTTATCCTAATACACATAGTGGCTGTGGCTTACAGGTTCTTTAAGCAGTTCCTTCTGCTTTTTGCTCTGTATCAATCATCAATATCCATGTGCCGTTTGATAGCTTCGGTTTTCCCAAACATGGTTGCTGCTACAACTTTTGGTAACCTGATACTAGTAATGATGTTCATATTTGGTGGCTTCGTTATTCCAAAATGTAGGTCAACCTTATAATTCTACAATCCTGCTTTGAGAGAGTTTTAAGCTAGACGTGTAACATACTTATTTATGTATTTGTGTGTCTGTGTGTGTGTGTAGCCTCACTACCGCCTTGGTTGGAGTGGGGATTTTGGGTTTTTCCAATGTCGTACGGGGAGATAGGATTGTCAGTGAATGAATTCCTTGCACCTCGGTGGCAAAAGGTACTATACAACCTAAAGTAATTAGTTGGTTTAGTAGAATTTATTCTAGTCAATCTGGTTTACTCCATTATGCTCCTCTTTGTTCTTCTTTGAAGGTTTCATCAACAAACGGAACCATAGGGGGGACTATTCTAACACGCCATGGTCTAGATTTTGATAGCTACTTCTATTGGATATCAGTAGGAGCTTTGTTTGGGTTTTCGTTACTTTTCGAGATTGGATTTACGATGGCCTTAACTTATTTAAATCGTAAGTTTGTTTTTATTGGATAGAATTAAAGTCATATGCTATTCTTCACAAATTTGTAAATAAGGAATTTTTTTTTTTTTGGAATTCAGCTCCAGGAAAGTCCCGAGCCATTATTTCTAGGGAAAAACTCTCTCAACTACAAGGAGAAGGCCATAACAATTTTATTCAACTAGACATGAGGTCAACAGTTGCAGATACAAGAAAGACTGGTAAGATAACAGTCCTCTAATTTTTTTCTTATTCGACAGAGATAATGAACAAAATGTGAAACAGAAGTGACAACTGTGTTTATAATACAATCAGATATTTTAAAATATCGTCATTTTTTTACAGGGAAGATGACCCTACCTTTTGAGCCCCTCACGCTAACATTTCAGAATGTGCAATATTTTGTAGAGGTCCCTCAGGTATTGATAATGGTACTCTTTTCCATATTATGTCTGGCTGTTAGCCATCTCCAATTTCAGTAACATTTTTCTTTTCCTCTTCTGTAAAGGAAATGAGAAGCGAATTAGGCCAGAAAAATCTCCAGCTTCTTTGTGATGTCACCGGCGCATTCAGGCCCGGAGTTCTCACAGCACTGATGGGTATCAGTGGTGCTGGAAAAACAACTCTCATGGATGTGCTTTCGGGAAGGAAAACTGGAGGCACCATTGAAGGAGAAATAAAAGTGGGAGGATATCCCAAGGTCCAAGAGACATTTGCAAGGATATCAGGTTACTGCGAGCAGATAGACATACATTCTCCACAAATTACGGTAGAAGAATCACTAGTGTTCTCAGCTTGGCTGCGGTTGCCACGTCAGATTGATCGAAAAACAAAATCAGTAAGATGTCCTCTTGAATACATTACTTTAATAGCATTCCACCATTATGAAGAAAAGGAATAAAATTGATGCACAATCTTCCATAAAGTTTCATAGCTTAAGAAGGAGAACTATAATTAGGAATAACTATTAAAAATTTCCAGAATCAAACTTTGATGAATCACAGTAAACTCGATAAAGCCATAAACAGGGAGAATATAACACTAAAAGTTACCAGATTGATATATAACAAACTAAAAGTTAACCCAAAAAAACGACAGAAATTGAATATTTTTTCACGTTCTAAAATAAACTTGGCTAGAAAACTCACATGTAATCATCTGCGGGAGTAAATAAGAAGTATTGGACATTCTGCAACTCAAATGTGCTAGGAGTATTTTTGCCAAAGCAGCTACTCAAAAGTACTGATTGTGCTTCAAAATCTTGAAACTGCTACTAAACGTTCTTCAAAAACACCGGTTATCCAAATTAACCACTCTCCATCATTATAGCATTGAGACTCCACCTCTGAGAAACAAACATCAAAGAGAAAATCTGATTGCTTGATACAGGCAATGAACACCTATAAAAGTGTTAATACAATTTCTAACAACAAAAGTAATTTCATGCAGGAATTTGTAAAGGAAGCTCTTGAAACAATTGAACTGGATGAAATTAAGGATAACTTAGTCGGTATTCCAGATGTAAGTGGTCTGTCTACTGAGCAGCGTAAGAGGCTAACCATCGCAGTAGAGCTTGTCTCCAATCCGTCGATAATATTCATGGATGAACCAACATCAGGTTTAGATGCTCGAGCGGCAGCTATTGTTATGCGTGCAGTAAAGAATGTTGTTGGCACAGGAAGGACAACAGTTTGCACCATCCATCAACCGAGTATCGACATATTTGAGGCATTTGACGAGGTAATTGCAACACTAACCAGTGAATTATATTCATGGCAACACTTTTCAAATGTTATGATACATATCAAGTGTTATTACATCTTCAGATGGATGGCATGTGATCCATTAGCTTGGAGTTGAAAACCCAAGGGCATATTTTATTTATTTATTGTTTTTTGGACTTCAAGGCCATGATGCCATTCATTTAGGCAAAATACTTATCTGTTAAGCAGGATAAGTGTTAAAAAGGAAATGTTTACATATTTAATATTTTTGAAAATTTGATGAATTTATATGATAGACTACAAAACAGTACGTCACTTTTACAAGTATGATGTAGAAGTGTATACTTCTTCCCTCTAAAGCTATGAACTTATCAAGTATTCCTTCTTTTTTCTCCCCTTGTGTCAATTTATAGAAATACAGACAATAAGAGTCTTAAGTGTATTTTACATGTTAAATAGTTCTTTACTAGCATCAGACATTTATTACTATCTCTTTCTCATCTTTTCTATTTTAGATTTGATAGAAACAAACTCAATAACTGAGATATTTCTACTGTTGATGCAGTTGATTCTGATGAAAAGAGGAGGAAAGATAATCTATTCAGGACCGCTGGGGCAGCATTCAAATAAGCTCATTGAGTATTTTCAGGTAAACCCCAACCCCAACCCCCCCAAAAAATAATATATAAAAAATTAAATTAATTACCATTTTCTATGTAAACGTCCCATAAATTATATATATACGACAGGGTATTTCTGGTGTACCAGAGATTGAAGACAACCATAATCCAGCAACATGGATGTTGGAAGTGACATCAGCATCAACTGAAGCAGAACTTGGTGTAGATTTTGCCAAAATTTACAAGGATTCATTGCTTTATCAGTAAGTATAACCACTTTGAAGATAGTAACAAATTTGCACTTATAATGTACATAAAAATCATCAGCTTTGCAATAACCAAGGCTGTAGAACACAAAATATCAGTTTCATTACACACGCACAGCTTATCAGATTAGATAATTTAATTTTATTCTCACCTTTTGTAGGGAAACCACAGAGCTGGTTCAACAGTTGAGTAAGCCACCAACAGGTTCAAGAGACTTGCATTTTCCTACTCGGTTTCCCCAAAGTGGTTGGGAACAACTGAAAGCATGCCTTTGGAAAGTACACTTATCATATTGGAGAAGCCCTGAATACAACTTGGTTCGCTTCATGTTTATGATACTTGCGTCAATATTGTTTGCAGCAGTCTTTTGGCAGAAAGGACAGAAATTGTAAGTCATACTGATTTAATAGGTTCAAGTGTAGAAAGAATTGAAAAAAAATAATAACATCAAGTCTAACACAAAAACATAGGCGAACCATCAGCATACTCCATCCCAGTTCTTGTTTCTACACTCCTGCATATTGTTCTTACTCACCTTTCTAACAATGGAATCCCCATTGTATCTGTCTTAACTCCGGATAGAAGATTTTTAGTTTGAAGAATCACATGCAAATTAGAAGCAAAATCTTCAAAGAACACACAATAAACTTCTAACTATAAACAAGGTATAGAAACTATGCCTAGACGAGCCTTGGCCAATCTGGAATCCTGAACTAGCACTAAAAAATATTGAGGCATTTCTCTAATGTTTAGCCGATACTAATTTCTTCACTTACAACTGGTACAAGAAGGATCCTGGATCAAATGTCTAATGCCTAAAATGGACAAAGTTTCCATTATCATATATTCATATGACGTTAATTTTTGAAGCATGCTAGTATGACTATATTCTTTTTCTCCGATTCTCACTTTTCGTTGAACTTCACAATCCTAATTCAAATATCTAACGCCTAAAATGAATAAAATATCCAAATATGTGTTGATAAGCATCTAAAAGCAAACAAATTAGATAGAAATGATGCTATTCACATTACATACCGCGTTTAGTTTATGGTCATTGTTGTGTAGATTGTAAGCTTTGAGCTTCTGGATATGTTAAGCTTCGTTATGTCGTTGAGGAACCAAAAGGACTGACATTGAAATGTATTTCTTGGTTTGAAGAAATGAAGATCAGGATTTGTTCAACATACTTGGATCAATATACAGTGCCATCATATTCTTAGGTCTGAACAATTGCAGTTCAGTTCTACCATTTGTGATGACTGAGCGCACTGTCCTGTACCGAGAAAAATTTGCCGGAATGTACTCTTCTAGGGTTTATTCAATTGCTCAGGTTCGGTCCTATTTTTGAGCATCTAAGACTTAATAATGGTTAACTTTTACAAGAATGATTGTTAAGTCCTTAAAGACCCTAACGCATTATTTGGTCTCATTTGCTGTAGGTGCTCATCGAGATTCCCTATGTACTGATCCAGGCGATAATCTACACAGCAATAACATATCCAACAATTGGATACTATGGGTCAGCTTACAAGGTCTTTTGGTATCTGTATGCATCATTCTGCACATTTTCGTACTATGTATATCTTGGAATGTTGATCGTATCCTTGAGTTCAAATCTCCAAGTCGCCTCCATATTAGCAGCCGCAATCTACACCATTATGAACCTTTTCACAGGATACTTGATACCTGGACCGGTAATATATCTTATCATCTTATCTAACTTATTAAATTTTCTCACTAAACATATATTTGATTTTTATTCGACCTTTGGATCTTGCGAAATTATACATTCTATATCCAAGTCAATGAAACATGGGTTTCGACCACTCAATTTTTATACATTGTCACATCACACACAAACCTAGCAATTCAACAGCATCGGCAGCTTAATATCATCTAACCCTATCTTTCATCTACTGCAGAAAATCCCAGGATGGTGGATATGGTGCTACTGGATTTGCCCAACATCTTGGACCCTAAACGGCCTATTCACATCCCAATACGGCGACATACACAAAGAAATCACGATATTCGGAGAGCGAAAGGCAGTCAGTTCATTCCTAGAAGACTACTACGGATTTCACCACGACCGATTAGGCCTTGTTGCTTTTGCCCTAATTGCCTTCCCAGTTCTATATGCTTTCCTCTTCTCATACTTTGTTGGGAAGTGGAATTTCCAAAGACGGTAAATTGTAAATAAAGACTCAAAATTTATGAAAGAATAACAGTTAATTACATCTCGAGTTCATTTATTTAGCGATCCAACAATGCATATTTCAAAGAAACCAATTCAAATTAGGGCAATTTTTTCTAAATGTAAATATGAAGTGAATCGATTTGTAAGAGAAGAAATCGAAGTGATTGAAAACTTACTTGATTGAATTCATCTAGAATTGATCCTCGATGCATGACTTGATTGAGAAATTAGGGCTTAGGGTCTTTAGGGTTCCGGATTTGATTTGAAGGTTTATGGAGTTCGAAATTAGGGGTAAAATTGTCCAAGAAAATTGATTTGAAGGCTTGATTTTTGAAAATTCTCGTTTCCTGCTGGGGAGATGTTTGGCTGCAGGAATAAAAGTACAACATTAGCCCCATGTTGGAACTCGGAACAAGTAGGAGCATTTAGGGGTGGGCACGAGACGGGATGAGACGAGATATACCCATCCCTATCTCATCCCGTTCATACGGGATCAGGACAGGACGGGATGGAAAAAACCTCATCCCATCCCAAACGGGTTCGGGACGGGACAGGACCATTGAGAAGGGGATTGCAAAGAAGGGTTGATGATGAAGTTTCCAAGTTCCATATGCCCTCTGAAGTTCAACAAGAAACAAAACACTTAGCGTCGAATTAGAAACATATATTTCTCACTAGTTTTAGACAGTGTGCATTCAATTAATCATGCTTCCTTCTTCATTAGAACCATTACATGTCAGTACTGTTCATGGAAGGTGCCTAATTTGATTGTTTGATTGATGCATGTATTCTTGGAAGATAAGATTATAAATGCTTTATAGTCTTTATTCATAAATGGTTTCAAATATGTTTCATCATAAAAGAGTTCCGACTGTCATTAGCTTGGTTTTGCCCTGTTTGGATTCCCTGCATGATTTATGAGTTGTAACATATTTTGCTGTTAAAAATTCTTTCCAACACTTCAGGCCAGCCACTAGCTATCAACAAAGTTTCAATAAAGTTTAATAAAGTTTTCTCAATTACGCTCAATTTAAAACGATTGATTGACTTACTTGATACATGTAATGGAGCATACAAACACAACAAACTTTGATTAACAGTGACTTAAGTTTCTTTATTCCAATAAGGGTCACCATGTAAGAAATAATTAGGAAATGAACTCAAGGAGGCGATATCTAGTTTCACACACAGACTCGATCCGCAGAGATGAATTGAGAAAAATGAGATGCAAAAAATGTTACATCAATGAATTTGTATGGGCATCCACAATTCTAAAATAAATAAATAAATAAAAATATTAATAATTAATATTAAAAAATTAGTTCGGGACGGGACGGGATTGGCGGGATTGAAAATCTTCATCCCATCCCATTCTAGATCGAGACGGGACGAGATCGAGATGAAATTATTCAATCCCATTGAGACCCGAAAAAATCGGGACGGGATCAGGACGAGATCGGGATGGGATGCTCACCCCTTGGAGCATCTCCAATTGTAAAAGTTAAAACGGGAGATGAATTATTTTTCATTTTAACCAAAAGCTAAATTTAGAAATTTACTATTTTTTTTTTTCTAGAATGCCATACCTTTATTACTTGTCAAGAAAATTGATTTACAATCAATACGGGGGTACATGACGACTTTACCCGTGATATAACCAAAACAAAAAATTGGGCCGCATCCGAAAACCAAAATACATAAAGCCAACATATCACCAATGCTGGCAATGAAGAAACCTCCTCCTCGCGGCCTTATTACCAACTCCACGAGCATTCCAATCATCTTAAGCTCGGGAGGTAGATTTACCCCTCTTAGTCTTACGACGCTTGCCCGGAAAGGCCGCCGGTTTGACTTTGTGCTGTAGATCCTTATCGGAGTGCGCCCCCAAATTTATATCATTAATAGCATGTGATTCCGGCCCCAACTCCGATTCCGACGCAGCCTCGTCACTATCATCTGCGACGCTATCAAGTGTATTAGTGGTCATTGATTGTTTCTTTAGTTGCAAAGCACGGTTCTCCTCAAACAGCTGGACGACGACATCAAACAAGCTCCCGTCCCTGTCGTTCCTTGTTGCCGCGGGCACTGAAAAATTACCAGTTACCGCGGATTGAGCGCGCTTGGCCAAAACCTCTGCCAAACGTTCCATCACTGTCGGCTTCACCGGGGCAACCTCTATTCCCTGTATCATTCATCACTCTAACCACATTCCCTATTTTAATTTTTTCATCATTATTTTAATATATCTTTAACTTTTCTATAAAAATTTAATTTCAATTATGCTATTATTAATTTCAACTTAATATAATTATATTAGTTTCAATTATGTTATTAATCCATCCCGTGTCAACCCTTGATTGTCAGTAAAAATATTGAATTTTACCTGGAGCATGCACCGTTGATGGCCCTCATCCCAATTGATGGGTATCAGCACATAAAAAAGAATATTGAAAGGACCTCTATGTTTTGATGACTATCTCCAGCACTAGCGAAGCTTAAATCATGACGCTATCGCTTTGACATGTAATCTCTTTCAAAAATAAAGACGAAAAATATTGTAGAATCAATATTTTGTTAAGCTTTCTCAAGATTCATTTTATACTTTCTTCACATGCCTTGGAAGGCTTTTGTTGCATCAATCTCCAACATTTCTTGCATCTTCATGGATGCATCAATATATCATGGAATTGACAATGCAAAATACGAAGTGGCATTTCACCCAAATAGCAAATTGGGGGGGGGGGGGGGGGGGGAGGAACTAAGATCACATAGGCCTCGGGCCATGCTTTGGGGTATTAAATTTTTTTAATACTTGGATCACATGAGCTTTATAACATGAGTTGGAGGGTGAATACATGCCATAACTAGCTCAAATCATATAGCCTTTTGGGCCATATGTTAAATTGCCACCATGAAGTTTGATGGAATGTAGAATGATAAACAGTGGTCATGGACATACATATTTGAATGCATAGTTTTGGTAAAAATCTGAAATCTCTTCAACTAATGAGCTGAGCTGAGCTCTCTTTGGTGGAGGCCTTTAAAAGCATCACAATGCTGTTGTTAAAATCTCAAGTTTTCCATGGTGCAGGGATTGGAATTTATACAGGAGATTATTATATCAAATGTCTCAAGTAATCAAGTTCCAAGTATTATCAATACAAAATCTAAACATAATTAAAATATTGGCTTGTTTTTTCATCCAAGTAAGATACACAAGTTCTTCCCTTCTTATTACCCTACACATTTTAGCATTCAAGATTTGCTCAAGAATGGACAAGCAATTGAAGAGGAGGCATCAGCTGGAACATCCAGGGAAGGACCTTTGAGAAGGGGTCCAATTACTTCAGCAGGATCATAGAAGAACTCAACCTTCTCAACTTTCATTGAACCATCAACCTGAAATAAAACAACATTGACAACTCAATTAGCATTACCATGGGTGATCATAAAGAGGATTTGATATTTAGTTAAAATAGCACTCTCATGTACTATAGATGATTAATATTATGAGAAGAATTGAATTTACCGTAAAAATAGCTATCCCAAATAATTGTACCATCTCTCCAGTGGGGGCATGACCTTTGAAATGACCCTCCATGAATGCCCAATGTCTAAACTTGTACACAATTACGGGAGGACCTGAATAAACTTGAAGAATTTCCAGAGCAAATCCACGGGGAAATGTTGTTGTGAATGCCTTGTGAGCCGAATCCACTGTCTCAACTGAAGGATTGTATCCACGTAAATTGTCTGGCATAGACGTCTGAAGTAATTTGTTGTAGCCCCCAAGTTGTATTACATCTTGAAGCTTCACAGGTGGTCGCCCTGCATGCATTCATGCATACAAGATAATCGGTTATTATATTTATCACCAAAATCTGTTACCGTTTTACATAATATATAGTTCTAAGCCTATCCAACAAAGAATAGCTAGGTTCTTACCATTGAGGCTGAACGTATAAACGTCTGGGTTAATGGTTTTATAATCCTCCGCACGTATTTTATGGAACTTTTCCATTTCCCATGATTTGACGAGTCTTTGCACTCTTCCCTCTAAGCTTTCCTCTGCCCATTCCTACAATATACAAGCTTCAGATCATTTTGCTGTTGCTGTTGCTGTTGATATGATCTTAAAACAAGGTACGTATAGCTTTGGCATATGTGGTAACATATATCGTAGCATTATATATAAGGTACGTGAATGGGTAAAGTCCCTCCCTTGAAATAGAGGGAGGCAGGTGAGATTATTCCAACTCATCAATTACTAGAAGCTGCACCTAGTTCTGTTCTGTGAGTGGATCCAAAGAATGGCTGACTGTCGGATGGAAGCATTTTGGGAGATTGGCGAATATCAAACAGTTTGCTATTTCCAATGGTAAAATCATGCAGAAGTTGTATATTCTTAATTTGATTTTAAGAAAAGGCATCTAGTTTTTTAAATATATATGGTCATACACAGATATTATTAAGTAGTGTCTACATGCCTGAGTTCTGCCTTGTTCGAAGAGTTTGTTGACAACATCATAGTTGGGAGGAGAACCATATCTCCACACAGTCTTTTTCTCCTCCTCTCCATGTATATGTGATCGGTACTTATCCCCTAATTCACTTCCATAACTAGTGAAGTTCATGGATGAAGATCAAACGGAACTTGTACACAAAATGTGGTGATGGAGCTTGATGAGTTTTTGGTCATGTGTTGTGTTAGCTATTTATTGAAGACCAGCTAGAGTGACTGTGCATCACGCATGACATAAGTTATACAAAGTCTTGTGAGGGCCCTCACATCTCAATCACAGTCACCACGATTGACTGGGTCCTTGTGTCCACATACATGGAGGGACTATATACATTCTACACATGCTGAATATTATTAATTTCAACTTAAATATATAATATTATTATTTAGATATTTTAATTATAATATTATTATTTTTAGCTTAATTCAAATTTGACTAATTAAAAATTTGAAAGTTAAAAAAAAATTAGTATTAATAATTATTTTTTTAATAATTATTTAAATATATCTTCCACTTTTTTTTTATATCATTTAGATGATTACTTTTTTAATTATACTATTATTTAAATTAGTATTAATAATTAATATTGATACTTTTATTATTATTTAAATTAGAATTAATAATTACTTTTGTTTAAATTAATATTAATTTGTTTTTAATTATACTATTATTTAGATACTTTTATTTTTATTTTTGATTTTTTTTAATTTAAAAAATTAAATATTGAAAATATTATATTATTAAATGAGATATAGGGGATGATTAACTTTCCCCTAAATTTAGGGAAAAGTTGAAGATGGAGCTATTATAGGGAATTATTTAGGGAGATGATTGGAGGGAAGATTTTATCTATAAAATCCCTTTTGGCTATTTTAGGGGATGATTGGAGATGCTCTAAGTTAAAAATTGGATAATCCTTTTTTTTGGAATAAGAAGACTCTTCACAAATTTTAGACCATTCTTATTCATAAGCTTCTTTTAGCGCATTTGTTGTCTAATTGTCTACGTTTCGATCAACTTTATTATTTGTTCACTGAGATCGGGTGGTCATCTTGTTAAACTTTATCAATTTTTAAAGATTGTGTTATTTCTAAAAAATTATAGTGTTGTTTGTTATTTTTAAAGATTTTGTCTGAGTTTGATGTTTTAAGGTTCCCTTTTGGATTGACTAAGTTGGTAGTCTTAAGCTAGTCCATCTCGTCGCGTGAAGTGGTTATGGTATAGGATTCCTCATGTATTCGTGTATTGTGTGTGGAAAGAGAGAAATGTGAGGATATTTGAAGGGCTTAACAGATCAAAACACTTTATCTTCATCGAGATTAGAGAATTGTTGTGGAAGATGAGTTCGGCTTGTAATCTCTTTAGAGATTTGTTTTTTGACACCTTCATGGTGTCTTGACATTTCTTGATATAGGGATGGTTGTATTTTATTTCTCTTCTTATCTTTAATAAAAATCTTCATGTTTGGACAAAAAAAAAGGTGTTGTTTGTGATGGATAAAGGCACTCAGACTTGAAGAAATTTAGAGAACCCCTCGGAGCAAGCTCCAAAACCAAATATGATAATTGTTTGAGCTTTGAGATTGAAAATTCATGCTCCAACAGAAAAGCTGAAAAAGTCAAAGGGTATGGACAGAGCAAGACAATCAAAGAATTTTGCGCACATAATTATTACACTATCGATCTATCACCCAACTCAAGCATATCTTCATGGAGCTGATGTCCCATTCCATTCGTTTCAGTACTAGCTCAGCTGACGATAAATTCTTTTGGAATCTTGAAAGACATAAGTTTTTCTCAATAAACCCAAAAAAGCTTCTAACTTTACATATTGTTATTAGTGGCGTGTCAAATTTGAAGCTCCACTAATATGGTATGCATAGCGAAGGCATTACCTCAGATGGTGCAGGAAAGCATAACCATACCAAATATAAAATTATGATGTGAGAAGAGAGAATAATGCAAATTGCTGTCATACTTTTCTGCACCATCTCTGTGGCGCTGGAACATAACTGCCGTGCTTGCTTTTGGCTCCACCTATTGCTTGTCTTAGTTTTGTTTTTGCTTTTCAGGCTAATGTTTCAAAATTGGGCTTTTTATTTTGATTTTTGGTCTTAATACGGGTAACGTCATCATGTACCCCCGTAGCGTTTGTAAGTCATTTTTTGATAAGTAATAAAAGTCTGACATCCCATAGTTGCCCCTCCCCACTGGAGGTTACTTTAAAAAAAAAAAAAAAAAAAAAACTACCGTGGTTAAAAGCTTTTTACATCCATAATTGAGTGTATAAATTTGTTTAAAATTGCAAAATTCACTCAATTTACTATGGATGCTCTTAGATTGTTGTTGGTATACATTAGATGTTTGATCTTGGAACAACAATCACCCTTTTCCTACGAGTTTTAGTGGGGGTTTTTACACAAACTCCTCTCACCTTCACCTACTTCTCACGACTTATTTAGAACTTGATTCGATCCCTCCCAAGAGGAAAACTTGAAGTTTGAATGAAATAAAGAAAAAATGAATGAAAATATTTCAACATAGTTTTTTAATATCAACTCTGACTTTCACTAAAATATGATATTTTCACTTCTTCCAACTCATTCAAAACTCGCTGTCCATGAAGTTAAAAAAAATCGAAGTTGGAGCTGTATTGTGTTGTTGAGGAAAATGTGAATGAAATGCAATATTAACTCTATGATTATTCAAATCCTCAAGATTTAACCAATCGAGATCCAAAAGATCAATCATTGTTTTCCCAAGCTCTCCAATGTCTAATGAAGTTAAATGAAGATCAAAACACTTATTTTATTTTGAAACATGGTTTGGAACTCGAATGATAAACAATGCAATTGGTCCACAAGATCTCAAAGTCGAAGGTAGTATAATGATGATGAAGTTGAGTTACCATGGGCTGTTATTGAGAAATTGCCCACATATCACAGGCTCAAAGGATCAATCTTGGTAATGGAGGCGGTGAAGGGAAGAGGGTGATTGATGTAACTACCAATCAAACATTCGTTACCTACCTAGCTATCAAACTAACTTAACCTAACAATCAACATTATTGGCATGCACAGTGCACACTATCCATCTAAAACCTCTCCTGATCTCTCTCAAAGGAAGCAAACTTTGAAGATGAATTGCAAAAACAATTGTTCTGGGGATTGTTTAGTTAATTTTTTTTAATTTAATTTTTTTTAAAGTAAAACTGGATGGGTGGTTTCAGAATAATTTGGAAGAGGGAGAGACATGAATAAGTAGCAACTTGGTTTTGTTTTCAAAAAAAAAAAGAATGATTTGTACAGTCATCCAATTAAAAAAAATTTCACATGTTAGATTTGTTAGTTTAAATAAAATTTTCTAACAACACTTTTGGTTGATTTGTTAATTAAAATAAAAAAAAATTGATTTGTATTTTCTAAACTCATTGGAAAGGTAAAAAGAGTTAAAAAAAAGAAGAAGATATTTACACATTTATCAATTCAAATATTGTGAGAATTAGTAATGGTATTAAGAATTCGATGCAACATACTCAACACATACCAGTTTCTAGTATAAAGGAACAATCGTGCACTGCCTTTTAAATGGGTTAGGGTGAGAATCTTAGGCGATCAAGTTCTCTTTTTGGGCAAAACTATTTCAAATTTGTAAATTCAAGTGTAAGAGGAAGAGGCAATTGCGTTTATTTATACACAATGTCACCTGTTATTATTATGCTGGGAAATTTACACATTCACACCTAGTCCATGGTGATGATTAACGGTAACATGTAACAAATTCGTTAATTCATGTTATTCTTAATAAGTTTCAGATGTTGAATTTAGTATTCAGCTCTTCCTATTTCTATTGCTGAACATGTTAATCAGTAAAAAGTTTCATGACTATTAACCAAGTTACCGCTGATTCGTGATTTCGATTGTATGTTAGCATAATTAGATTACTAAATTGTTGATCCATTAGTAATGTTTATACACAAGGTTCTCCCCTGTCCATTCATAAAATGAAGGATTAGTCCACATTGCTTTGTTGTTTAATTTAAAAACTAAGCCCAAGTGGGAGCTCAAAAACAATCAATGAAGGATTAATAAACTTTGCTTAGTTTTCAATTAAAAAACTAAGCATACCAATGTGGGAGCTCAGCTTGCATTATAAGAATTTCCCTGGTGGCTAGCTCGGATTTATCTTAGGCTATAATCTGATCAAATTTTCATTTGGATCTAACAAAATTTTATATATTCATGACCGGAATTGTGGAGAATACACATTTCATTATGCAGAAGAGAGATTTCAAGAAATGACAAATCTATTGACTCTATCAATAACCGAATAGGATCTAGTGTATCATAAGGGATTTGCCTTTTATATTGATTCCCGTGAATTGGATTCATCTTGAAAAGTTATTCTAATATATTCTTCGATAAATCAATCATATAATATCTATTTTTCAAAAGAACGGCCCATATTTTAGTTACATCTTCTATTTTACCAATTTTCACAACCTCGTTTATTAAATATTAATTAGTTGAAACTTAAGTGGAAGCGAAATATGTATCTTATAGTTGACATAAGATTTGATTCTGCATTATGTATATGGGTATCTTTGAATTTCAATTACAACAGACATAAACAATCTGGAAAAAGATAAAAAGGCAGAAATATAGTCATCCAGAATATATTGATATGAAACTCAGTAACTTTTTTTTATCACATTTTCATTGAATATTACGATATTATACCCACATCGAATCTGTGACGATTTTGAGAGTCAAAAATAAATTAAGTTGAGAATACAAGTCCCATTTTTGATTACATATACTGAAGTCAAAAACTTGAACCAACATGTTGCTCCCTATTGGAATTTCAGTGGTTCTACTTAATCCAAGTTGAGAAAAAGATGCATTATTCCAAAATTGATTGAATGTTTAATCATGCTTTAGATAGTGACATAATATTCGACTTTTGTTTGGAACTTTATTTTGAGAAAAAAAAAATGAACAAATTCAGAGTTGTTGCATCAGATTGAAAGAAAAACAGAGAAACTAGCAAATTTTATTCTGATTGCTCTGTAGCCAACATAGCATTTCAAAAGTGAAAAACTTTCATATCTTTTACATGCATACAACATAAACTCAACAATCTCTGTAACAAGTTATTTCATACCATATATTAGTATATAATGTGTATATATTAATCGTCTTAGAACCATAATGTAGCTGGCCAGTAGGAATCTTAAGGATGATTAATCGTCTTTCGAGCTATGGTAGCCATTGGTGTGGTCTTTGTGGTGGATCACCTGACCTCCATTGGGCTTCCTTGAAATCAAGAGATGAACACCAGGATCATTGTGAGAACAAGTACTGTCGAAGACAATGGAGTTGTTAACAGCTTGAACATTACTGTTCACAAATGCTTTCATGGGCTTAGTAGAATTCCCATTGTTCTCTTTTTTCTTCGACTTTGAATCCCCACTGATGCAGCTGCCACTGCTGCTTTTGCTGTCTGATTCATACTCATTGTTGCTTTTCACTTTCAACGAGGTTTTGTGAGGATCATGGGGGTTCCCCTTTTTCGAAGGAAGCAATTCCATGTAGGCACCTTTGTTATCACCGGCTATGGTTATAACTCGTAGTTCATGTTCATCCTTCTTTTTCTTAGGTGATTCTTTTCCCTTTTTTTCCGTGCTAGAAGGCCTACTTTCACCATCCTTCTTCTCTTTGATTTCTGGTGCAAGTACCCTTTGCTCGGCTACTACTACACTCTTGCTTTCGGGTTCTGGGACAAGAGGTCTGAATTGTGATGGGGGGAGTGTTAGAGGAGAAAGTGGAGGAGCTGATGATTTGGTCTTTGGGGACTGAGGTGGGGTTGAAGTAGGTTTTATGGTTCGAGGAGGAGACTTGGATTGAGTGGCTACTTGAGAAACTGATAGATTTTGGATTGGGAGTATTGGCATTGATGGGTATGAAGTTTTCGGTGTTGGAGATGGTTGCATTTTGTATTGCGCTGGAGAATTGGTTACAGATGGAGTGAAACTCCATCTTTGAGTTTGTGGTTCTGAAGATGGCAAGGTCACGGCTTTAGACTGAATTGGAGAAGTGGTCACAGATGGAGCCCGGACTGGACTTGGTTGAGGCGAAGGCAGGCGGACAACAGTTGGAGTCCTAACCGTTGGTTGTGGTTGTGTCGTTTGAGTTGGTTGAGGTTGGGGTTGGGGTTGTGGTTGCTCTCGTCTTTGAGGTTGTGGCGGCGATGGTGGTGGTTGTTGAGGTTGAGTTTGTGGTTGTGGTGGTGGTGGTTGTGGCTGAAACTGAGGTAGGACAGTCATTGGCCTAAATGGTCGGCTGACTGGGGGAGGCACAGGGGCCGGAGCAGGTCTAGGTTGGGATGGTGGCTCAACCCGGATTTGTGAAGCCAAGCGAAACATGGGCCGAAATCGTGGTGGGTTGTCCATGATGTTCTTAGAATTTCTACCAAACACCTAGTACAAACTAATCAATGTGGATTGAGATATGAAGTTTCGATCTGGGTACTTATTTATACTTGTTATAGCAACTTGTAATGGAGTACAGAACTAGGAAGAAAGAGAAAAGAGAAAAGAGAATGAAACTTGAAAATAACACTCCGTAAAAGAGCGTAAGAGAAACAATGAAAGAGGAAAAGAAAAGGATCTGATTCTGAAAGAGATGCAACAATTTGGAACCTACAGCTCACAAAAGTGAGAAACATTGGTATCCCTTGCTTGCTTCACAGCTAGGAAGGTTTGATAAATGAACATAAAGTACTTCGACATGGTTAGAACCAAATTAAGCACTTCAAGATTTTACATTCAAAATTTCAGAATATACGCCATTCTCAACATAAAAACAATAGTTTAACACGAACATTGGACGGTTCAGAGTCTTGAACAAACTGTGTCCGCCTACAATTTAGATGTCTTCAGTCTGACCTTGCTTGTATGCAGCGCTGATTCTGTTCTTTTGGAATACCACTAGCTACTTTACAAAAGAAGAAAAAAGGGAAAAGAAACATTAGTAGTTTAGTATGGTGCGTAACTTGCTAGCTGCTTTAGTATCGAGGTAAATGGTCTATTCAGCTACAGAAATGCCACCATATTCAAGCATCGCATTTAAGAAAATCAAAATCTATTAATGGTTACATTTCTTATGGTTCCCTTGCATTGCATTGATGGATGGAGAACTGGTACCACTTGCTCATTTGTGCTCATGACCGATCTTTTGTTGGGTTTGGTATAGGGTTTCATTTTGTTGAGTCTTCTGAACCCAACAAAAATACTGGCTGTATGCTTTAGCTTTTAATCATGAAACCCTTTCACAATGCACTTTGTATCAAACAATGGTTGTGACATAAAACTTTTTATTTTATTCTTTGTAGAAATTACAAAATACAAAATAAGTTGATACTTTGTGGGGATGATATAATAGATAAACAGCTTTCTGCCGAAATTTATACAACTTTGTTTTCAGTTTCAAAGTACATCAGTGGTGAAATTGAAACAATTTATAAAATTTTGTAACTTTTGCAGCATGTTTAACCACACTAATTCTCCAAATGACTTGAATTTGGTATGATGATTAAGAAGGTGGCGATTTCATTAGGACTAGGCCGCAACCTTATCATAATTTTTTGTAAATTTAGTTACTTGATTCGAAGTTTACCATTGTAACAAGAACAGAACAGAAGAGTATAAATTCTCCACTAAATATTGTCCCCTACAAAAACTATAGGGCCCTAAGCTCTATATATATATATATATTTATTTATTTTCTCCTCTCTTAATATATTTAAATTTGACATGTATTTCGACATCAATTCAATCTTAGAATTTACAGAATACTTTTGGTATTTTCTTTTATTACATTACAAAATAGTATTTCCCTATTTTGATCCCATACTTATAATTTTGACGCCTATTTCTTTTTTCAATAATAACTTTTATGCAAGTCCAATAAATTGCGAAATATATCTAATTAATTCAATCAATTATATGTTTTTAATAGACTCTCTACATTCTAATTCAATGAATTCTAGAGTAGAAAAATTTCTCCTATATATCTTACTAGAAAAAAAAAATACAACAGATCATTAACAACAATGGGGTCTTGTTCATCTCTAGTTCCTCAACTGGTTTTGCTATTTATCTGCTTCCAGCTTTCCCATCAAAATCAACTTGAAAGTCAAGTTTGCTCTCAGACTTTAGATACAAAACTATGTCTCACAACACTTTCTTCAGACCCGCATTCAACAAAATGGCTAGATGCCTATGGGGTTACAACCATCGCGATAAATCTTGCTATAGTCAATGCAACAGACACAGAGAGTTACATATCGTCGATTATTGGTCAAGACCCATTATTGACAGGACCACTGGAACGATGCAAAGATGCTTATGGTCATGCAGTAGACTTGCTTTACAAAGGAAACGTAGCTTTTGTTCAACATGATTATGCTGGGATGAGACAAGTTGCTGCTGATGTTTTCACCATTGCATCTACTTGTGAATTTCAGCCTCTGCGCTCTGCTTTGACTGAGAGGAATGTGCTTATGATTTCTCTTATGCAAGCTCTCGACGCGCTTACAAGGATGATGATGAGTAGCTTACATTAGTTTTTCGTGAATTACAAACAATGTTAGTTTGCATGCGCATGCACAATTATTATTAGTTCTAGCTTTGTTTACTTTTGTTTTCTGTTAAGCGATTTTTAGATCATATCAAAAGAATTTTCTGTTCATGGTGTGAAAATTTATGATGTAATTTGATGAGTTATAGGGCAATTTCACTGAACTTGTTTTGTACCTCTTTTGGATATGATATGTCAACCGTTTTAAGTTTGGTTATCTTTAACTGACACCTTTCTGTTTTTCTGGAAGTCAATGGAATACCAGCTCAGTGGTAGACTTGTGAGGGTGAAATCATAAGTCCAGGACTCAGAATTCAAACCATGCCAATGGCATTCGGTAAAAAAAATTTCCAGTAAAATTGTGCGACATACCAAATAACTAAACTAACTTAACAAACACAACATATTCAAAAAATGTGCGACGAACACTGGAACACGTAAAAGAAATTTTTTTTTTCCACCCAAATAATTGAAAAAAAATAGTTATTACGAATGCGCACAACTTCTTTATTGAGTTTCGTGATACCGAATCAATCCCCCAACAATGCCTCCCTCACAAACTGTCAACACGATATTAAATTTATGTGTGAATTTGCTATGTGCCAGTCCTAATTACCTTCAAATCAACCTTAACCAAACTGTCATTACGGTATTAAATTTTAGGTTTTGCTAGTTGATCATCTGTTGCCAATATGGAATACCAGCTCAGTGATACGCCTGTTGCGGATGTTAGTTAATTATCTCGTTTCATTATAATCACTAAAGGCAAAACACGTCATGGCGGCCGGGGTAGGTTAATTACCTTTTTATTGACATCCGTTGATTGATAGTTCATCTTTTGTGTATAGCATTTAAAAAAAAAAAAGAAAAAAAAATTGAGACCTTTTATTTATTAATTCATGCCCGAAGGCTACATGACTGACCCTATAGGGTTAATCAAACCAGTCCTGAAGGCTACAGTATTGTTGCTACTTAATGTCCTACCCCTACCTTGCATGAAGACTTGCTTTCGCATCGCTCCGGTCTAGTCCACATCTAAGTAGTTGCATTCAATACCCGACGTGCTCCTAATAATCGGGCAAAAACTCACAAAATCCTAATTGGTGAGTATAGGGTTAACCAAACCAGTCCGGAAGGCTACAATATTGTTGCTACTTAATGTCCTGCCCTCACCTTGCATGAAGACTTGCTTTCGCATCGCTCCGGTCTAGTCCACATCTAAGCAGTTGCATTCAATACCTCCTAATAATCGGGCAAAAACTCACAAAATCCTAATTGGTGAGTATCGAACCCGCGACCTCTCACAAAAATATTTAATGTCCAACCAACCAAGCTACATGATGCAGTTTACTAGAATAACTTACAGGAAAGCATGTACAATAGGGTGCAATTTACCAATGCATATTAACCTAACAATTGTACTTCGGGCAAAATCACCATACAAAATAACTTACAGGAAAACACGTAAAACAGGGTGCAATTTACCAAATTACTAAACAAATTAACAAAAGAGCTATGCAATTAAAGACTTGGCACCAAAAGTATTTCTTCCATTCAAATGACCAATGAATCGTCAATGTTATTGGGCATGGTATTAGGGTTGAAAAGCCGAACCCCCAAACCAAGAACCAAATCGGCTTTTGTCGGTTTTAAAAATTTTAAATCGAAATTGAACTGAATATTTAAGAAAACCAACTCGATTTTGATTATGTAAATCGTAAATTGAACCGACCGACTAAAACCGAACCAATTGATGACCAAATTAAACATGTTACATTATTTTTAAATAAAATATATATTATTTATTTTATATATTCAGTCGGTTCAGTTTTGTCGGTTAAAATCATATAAAAATAAAAACCGAACTGATCATATTGTTTTTAAATTTTCTAAAACCGAAGCCGAAACCTAAATCGAACCAACCATCTGTTAAGTTGATTTAATCCGTTTAGTTTGTTTTTGTTCAACCCTACACTCTAACACCCATACATAGCCGATCATGGAAAAAATGGGAGCAATGCAACTCTTAATGGAGTGAGACTAAGGAATCAGGTTTTGCAACCAGGATGATGTGGCATCGTCATCAGATGAGGTTTTTTACAACTTCGAGATACACAAACTTTTGGGATATCATCATTCTTTTAAAATCACGCCACATCATCCTGATTGCAAAACCTAATTTCCTAGTATTTAGTGGATGCCAAATACACACATTGAAGGGAGGTGCTGGAGAATTACTGATTCAATACCACCAAAACTTGACAAAACCTAGTTCCATATAATCCTGCTGTATAAAGATTTGCATTTGTGTTGAATAGGAATTGTTTCCTTGCTTTTGATTGATTTCTATATGTTACTTCAAATTAGAAAATAATATTTCCTTGAAAGGAAGATATCCAACATACACAAATATAAATAAAATCAATATAATAACTTTAAAATATCTAGGAAATCTCAAATTCCTTAATAAATACATGCCTTTTCAAATATTAAAATGGCTATATATATATATATGAAGAGGGCTATTTTTATTTATTTCTACTGTGAAAAAAAGAGAGGAAAAATGGTGAATTTTATTGTTCATGCAAGCTCCCTAGTAGTTACCCTATTGCTCCTATTCCACCCTTCTTGTGGAATTAACCAAGACTTGGTACATGAAATTTGCTCTCAAACTTCATTCCCTGATCAATGTTTTAACAGTTACAAGATGATCCTAGAACTGCAACAGCAGACCTCTATGGTTTCGGAACCATTACGATTAATCTAGCATACATTGATATCATTGGCACTATACCTTACATTAATTCATTGCTAAAAAATGCAGAACCTCTATTAGTGGATTCATTGAAAGGATGTCTGCAAGCATACACCGTCGCAAAAGGAGATCTTAGCCGAGCATCCAAAGCATTGGATCATCATGAGTATGATATATTGGATATTGTGTCTTCTGGTGCTGCAGTCATGGGTCGTATTTGCGAAAAAAGCTTCAGACCATTTCCATCTCCATTGACTGATAGGAATCAGCATCTGATTTTCCTTAATGAAGTCCTCAATGTACTCGCAAAGAAGAAGCCTTAGTTAAACCCAGATTTATTTTCCTCCTTATTGATGTTTATTTATTTTTCATAGTGATTACATTAGTTTATTGATTATCAAAAATAAAAGATTACATTTGTTTTATTGTTTATATATATTGTCATTTTTATGAAAATAAAATGCAAGGATTTCCAGTTTTTATCGGTAGCTACAACCAAAAAATGTTACAAAAAGTAGAAGAATAACATTACAATTAATGTTGTCAAACACTGAAGATCCCTACATTAACATTATGTGAATTTATATGGCACTTTTGATCAAATATTATCATTAAATCCTTAATCAATTTATTATTTTTCAAAACGAGTAGTTTCATTACATTATGTTATGAGGTTATTGTTTTTCACTTTTTCTCAATAATATTACGTGTGTATTAGCTAATGGAGTAACATCTAGTTGGTAGAGTTGCGGCAGATGAAACCACAAGTTGGAAAATAATAATATCAAGTTTAATATAAATAAAAGTGATATTTAGTGAAAAAAATCATATCAAATCTTTACAATAAATAATAATAATAATAATAATCTACTTTTTCTTTAAATGAAACCTTTCATATGTATCAATATATCTTTCTAATTTTAATTTTTTCATGTTTTTTTTTTTTCTTTTCTAATTTGTTTCCGTGATTAGCACTGGATTAAAAAATATTTGGAACATAAAACAAGGAATAAAATCAAGTAAATATTTGGCAATCCATTATTTTTTGCATAGAATGTAATTGATTAATAAAATTCAAACAAATACCATACTTGGTTTACAAACTGTTTAAAAAGAAATGTCATTTTTACCACAAGAAGTAATTACCACAAAATGGCTCTGACTCTGATTCCTCTTGCAGTAATATTATTTTTCTTGATCATTCAACCCTCCCATGAAGCCAATTTGGTGGATGAAATTTGATCTAAACCTAATGTCATGTTACGCTGAAATTAACATGCTTATTCAACACATGTAAAATACCAATTACATGGTTGTGGTGTGTTCAATTAATGCTTGCTCGAAATATGAAACTTACAAAAATTAATAAACAAAAGTCCAAGTCAAGATAACTATAGAATTTTACTGAATGTAATTTAATCAATTTGAAAAAATAATATACATATCATTTTCACAGATGTTCTTGTGGTGCTCTTAAAAAGTAACCATGCCGCCAGCGGGTCTTGAACCTAGGAGGTGGGAGATAAACCCACACAGCGCTAACCACTCGATCATAACACCATTGGCGATTAGCAACTTACATAAGGTAAATAGTTGGATTTATGAATACTCATAATAGGGGCATATGTATGGGTGGAAACTTAAATACTATTATGTTGATGAAACATTTTTGGTAATATACATCAAAATATAATAATTATTAAAAAATATATTATATATTACAAAACAGGAAATATATTACAAAATAATAGTTTCCAATCTTTTTTGAAGGATTTTAACCCAAAAAAAACAATAGATTCATATTCGCTGGAAAATTTTTTGTATAAATAATTATGATACTTCTTAATTTTTTTAAGGATTCTAACAAAACATATTGTTTCCTATCTGCTATAGGAATTTTTGTATAAATAACTATGATTCACATATTGCATGATTAATTGTAGGAAAAAAACCATGGCCAATTTTATTCTTCAAGCATGTTTTCTACTGCTATTAACTTCTCCAATCTTTTTCTTCCATCCTTCTCATGCAATTTCTGATAATCTACTTGCAGAAATATGTTCCTTGACAGTTGATTCTAATCTATGTTCATCAATTTTTGTCTCCGATCCTCGAACGCAGACATTGGATCTCTATGGACTTGCAAGTTCTGGCATCAACCTTGCATTAACCGAAGACGTCGATGCATTAAATTTAATTTCTTCATTACTTGAGAACACTTCTCCTCCACTTCACGATGGGATTAACCAATGTGGTATAGCTTATGGAAATGCCGCATACCGCAATCTCAAAAACGCAAGCGAGAAATTATTGAAAAATGACTATTACAATGTGAAGAAACTGGCATCTGGCGCGGCTACGGTATTTGGTGTGGACTGTGGGTTGGTCCTCAATCAATATTCTTCTGATCCAATTATTTCATCATTAGTACTGAAAAATAACAGGTTGACAGTCATTGCGCAAGTTGTTGCCATCGCTGCGAAGAAGCTCAGTGTTTGATATAGAAAATAGGAATACCTATATTTCCTATATAATTTTTGGTACACATAATATGGTCAAGTATAGATTTTTGTAATAGCTAGAATTATGATACTACTTGCGCTTATATTTAGTGTAGTTTAGCTTAATAATGTTTCCCAAATAACGTTAGAATTATGGTCAAATTGGTTTTTTTCTTTTCAATATATACTATGAAATATTTTTTTTCTCCAAATAATATGTACTAACCTGCAAAACAAATGTTATGTACTAGGGGTGGGCACGGTCTGGATCGGTTCCAATTTTGGAGGAACCTAACTCGAACCGTTTAAAATTAACGGATCCGGTCCGATCCGGATCCCCTCATTTTAAACATTGGAACCGAACCTAACTCAAACCGTTTGAAACGGTCCGGTTCCTACGGTTCCTACTAAAAATGCATCTGGTTTCTGGTTAAAAGTTGCTAGAATGATTACTGTTTTGGACTAAATCCAAACAAAAACATCAAAGCAAACAAATTGTCTACAATAGTTGAAAAAGCTACTAACAATAATCATTCTAGCAATGAAATCCATTACAAATCAGACAAACAAACTACCTAAATGTGATCCATTACTAACAGTAATCATTCTAGCAATGAAATCCGGTAATCATTCTACCAATGAAATCCATTACAAATCCATTACAGTAATCCCAGAAAGATTGTAGAAGGACACAAACACAACAAATTAAGGGGTAAATACAATTAGCGACAGATAACCAAGAAACATTCAACTAGTATTTCATTAGATAACTTGTCGCTGCATGCATAAAACAATCATACTTTGATAATGTTGACTACTCCACCGATGTGGATAAGCTTGATAAGTTACATACCAATTGAACAATGCCCAATGATAACATCTATCCAGTAACTCAAAAGTCTCCAAGAAGACTAACCCAAGACGAGATTACTCATACAGAAACAAACTTAGATCATCTGAAACTTTTCACGATAAATACATCATCAAAAATGAAAAAAGAAAAATAGAATTTTTGTGATCACACAGCCACTAGTGTTACTGCACAAGTGGAAGCAAGATTATAAATGTTGCATACACATTTACTAGTTGAAAATATATAGAGGGCCATTCTTCCAAGTATTCAACAAAAAATTGAAGAAATGACGACATAACAAATTATTCGATTAACCACCGATTGGTGGATGCATCAACACATTTTCATTAAGTTAGTCACCAATTTCATCGAGTGACCTTAAACCAATTTCATCGAGAGAGAGAGGAGACGAAGATCTCCTGCTGTGCTGCTGCTTCTTCTCGAGACAGAGACCGAGAGAGAGGAGATCTGCTTCTTCTCGAGACAGAGACCAAGAGAGAGGAGACGGAGATGAGATCTTGCTGCTTCAGAGAGGAGATCTGCTTCTTCTCGAGACAGAGACCGAGAGAGAGGAGACGAAGATGAGATCCTGCTGCTTCTTCTCGAGACAGAGACCGAGAGAGAGGAGACGGAGATGAGATCTCCTTCCCCTTCTCGAGAGGGAGACAAAGAGAGGAGAGGGAGACAAATAGAGGAGAGACAGAGAGAGGAGAGGAGAGTTTAGGTTTAGGTTTTTTAGGTTTAGGTTTTGGTTTAGGTTTTTATAGTAAATGCGATTTGAAACGGTCCGGACGGGTCCAACCCGGACCGTTTCTTTTTAAAAAATAGAAACCGGGACCGGACTGTTTTATAACGGATCCGGACCGATCCGAACCGTATCTAAAAATATAAAATTAAAATCCGGACCGTTTCGAGCAAAACGGTCCGGTCCGGTTTAAACCCGCGGATCCTCGACCCGTTTGCCCACCCCTATTATGCACTAACCCTTTCTCATACCTTTTCCTTTACTTATATAATGAGTGAATTGATGACTGCATTCAGTTGTGTGCGTGATTTAAGCTCGGTTGATGCAATGGATGGCGTTTATTATAACGGTTTTCTCTTTCATTGAGATGAAGTGATTCCTCCATCTCCTTCATAATGGTTCATTGTTGAGCCTTCGTAATGGCTCTCCAATATTTATGATGATTTGAGTCACTTTTATGGCCATAATCGGGTCACGATTTTATATGTCATCAATTATAATAATGGCTGAGAAAATTCAATCAGAGGCTGAGATTAAGTGCGATGAACAGAAGATGTATCACACCATCAAGCACAACTTTCATAACATGCCCACAATGTACCCTGAGGCATGAAACTGTTGAAGGAGACGGAGCAAAAGTTGGCTGTTGAAGGATTCAGCGTTGTTAGCATTAGTTTTATTTCTATTTTTTAAAACTAAAAATAATTAGAACGAATGACATTGTGATTGAATTGTATAGCAACTTTAGCCCTAATATGTTGAGATCTCTCAAATATCATTAATGGCTGAATCTAAGATAAGCTTAAACGACTTGGTGTTCAGAGACTACCGAAGAATTGTATGTGACATGCAAGAACATAGTTATGGAGGATGACGAGAACATGAACATGGACCTCAGCATCATCGATGGAGACCTTCTGAAAATCTTCAAAAGCTTTAAATTCTTAGTGCTATTGCTGTCAAATTGTAAACTCCATTACTCTACTTCATTTCTTTTTCAATTACTATATTTTTCTTAAAGATTGGAGCACTTTCATTTAAAATTTGCTACTAATTACTTTTTATTAAGATAATTTCTTATTCAGTTTCTCACAACATGAATAAACACCCTATTAAGACGATTAAACACTATTTACAGAGGTCAATGTGCATATTGATACTTTCAATTACATATTCCTCAGAATGCGTAAAAGCCTCATATATCCTTATGTTTTTTTTTTGGAAAGCGAGCTGGGTTTTAAGGACCCCAAAACCTTTATATAAATGAAACAAAAGCAAAAACAACAATAAAAACAGAAACAAACTCTCACAAGAAAGAGAAGTCTAGTGAGAGTGAACATGGTTACTAGGCCCATAAAAATCTTCAACTAGCATCGGCCAAAGAAGAAACCTCTTGTTTTTTTTTTGTTTTTTTATTTATTTATCCCTGTCTCCTTTGTTAAGGAGGAAATGATTCAACCTTTGTACTTTTTGTTTGCTTTCTTAGCCTTAGAGGATCTTCAAGGGCAGAGACTAAAATCTTTAGTTCAAGATTTTGAAAACAAATCGCTTGCAACCTCTTCACTAGAAGGATCTTGCTCATGTTTCTCGTTACTACTCTGCTCATCTGTTGTGGTGTTCTCTTTGTCCTGAGTCGGTGTGTGGTCACTTGCCTCCACATTAGCACTACGCTCGAGCACTGGGTTGATAAAAATCAATGGTTGTGGACTCTGCGTTATGGCATCACTCTGGTCATCATTTATGTTATGCTCTGCCACATTGGTAGCATCTATACTGGTTACATTCTCTGCTTTTCCTGTGATAGGCCCTGAACTCCCCTCTAAACTGGGTTGAGTCTTCGACTTGAATGTATGTCTACCCTTGGCGATCGTCCAACCATCAGAGTTTTGTCTTTCCAGTGGTTGGGTCCTACCCGTAGCTAACCATACCATATGGCCTGGAGTATTAATTTCTTTGCTCTTTGAACACTGTTGTATTGTATGGCCAAAAACTGCACAAGAATTGCATTTAACAGGAATCCATGCATACTCAACTTCAACTATTTTTTTCTTATCTCCATTAATAACCATAGGGATGTCTTTGGGTAATTGGTTGTTGACATCCACCTCCACACACACCCTTGCATACGCTAATCTTGTCCTTTCTTCAGTAGCTTTGTCAAGCATGATAGGCACTCCAATAAAACTAGCAATCCTTTGAATACCCTCTGGATTCCATAGGAATAAAGGAATTTTCTTCAGTGTAACCCAAATAGGTATCGAGGTAAGCACCTCGGCATCCTCGTCCAGAGAAGGTGGCCAGGCCCTGAGGATGAATAACCTGCTTGCAATATGTAGAGGTCCCATTTCCAATACCTTACTTCTATCTTCTTCCTTTTTAAATTTGAATACAAAATTCTTATCTCCGTGTATGCTCATATCAAATTCCCGAATTCCCCACGTCCTTATCAGCCACTCTTTGACATAACCATATGCCAAGCGCTTGCCCAGAAAGCTGCCAATAACCAACCTTTCACATTCTTCTATCCTATTCGCAAAGTCAGCAGTTTGCACTTGTACTATTTTCCTGCCTTCAACAGTATCTGGAGGTTCATACCTTAGTTTTGTAGAGCCCGTATGCTGGCTTTACTTTAGCTTTGATGCCCAACTCATCCTCGCTGGTGCAACGGCAGGGTTTGCCATTGCTTCTTGAATTTTACTAGGGCCAGAGGATGCAACACTGGTTGTCATTGTACATTCATCTACTTTATGCAGAACCTCTTCATTCCTTTGCGCTGCAGCCTGCTCTTGGCTGGCTGGCACCCTTGCAGTTAGCATTGTCCAGTTTTGGGGTTTATCATCATTTTCAGTCCTTCTGCACCTAGTTTATCTCCATTTTTTACAACCACTTAATATTCATTTGTGAGTAACTGTAGCAATCCATCACCATGAATGTTGTACTTCTCCTCAAAAGCCATGAACACCTCCTGTGGAAACACGTTCTCACCTGCGTCTCCACCATTTGTTCCTGTCATTCAATAGACCGGAGAGGATGTGGAAAAACCAGCTAGATCGAGCGAGTAAATTCAATCATCAATTTCTGTAATCGACAAATTCAATCTGTTCTCCCTGATTCTATTCAGCGAGTAAATTTATCAAACAAATACTAAGCGCAAAAAATGTCCCCAACAAAATCACTCAATCATCAACTCAACTACACCAGTAATTCAACTACTCAACTACACGGATTCAATAATCAAGAATCGAAGTTCAACTCGAAATCAAGAGATTGAGAGATCAAGAAACGTTTACCTTCCCTTTCTTGCCTGAATCGCTTGCCCTAGACGCCATTTTCGCTCTCTCTCTCTATCTCGGATTTATCGATGTAGATATAATATATCCTTATGTTGATTTAACCAAATAACATCAAACGCCAGTTGATTCAATGGAAACAAAGAAAGAACAGAAACGTATCTTGATCCATATCGATTTCTTCTTGATTGTGATCTTTCGATTGATTCAATGAGTCGGATCTTTCGATTGATTCAAGCGTATTACTTAGAGTCTCTGTTGAGAGGATACAGAAGACGATGTTCTTCACGCAACGCTCAACCGGGAACCAACCGCAAATTTATAACGCTCGTAAGTTATAACCATATAACTTACGGGCTGTGAATTTCCAATTCTGGCCCTCATTGAATTAGAAATTACATCCTTAATTACACCACGTTATTTAATAATGCCTTATAGTCCAACAACCCTATTAGATGAACTACACTTTAAGATAGCAATACACATTGTATTACATATGTGTGCCCACATTATTGGATTTTTTCAACAATGTTCCCTTTAAATGTGTATAACCTTATGAGCTCAAAAACTTGCTATCACAAGTAAATGTATTCCTAAACAATCTCGTCCATTGACTATACTGATATAGGATTAAAGCGATTTTCGTCACATTTAGCGTAACTAAATCCATCAATAGTCACATATACCAATATAATCAAATGACATAGATCAAATATGGATGTAGAGCATGAAAATTACATATAATGTGATCCAAACATGCTTATTCCCAACTGATCCAACTTTAATCTTTAATGAGATCAAACATATAATAAACAAACAATTGACTGAATACTTTATTTCAGCAGAAAATACAAAATTACACCAATGTGTCCAAAAAAATCCATCATAGAACAACAAAAAAACTCCCACTAAACCATGATATCCTCATGTGATATAACACTCATATGAGCGATGTGCTCATGAAAGACCTTGGGTGGTAATCTCTTAGTAAGCGGATCGACAATCATAGAGTTTATCCCAATATGCTCTATGAAAATTTGTTTATTTTCTACTATTTCCTTCACAACCAGGAACTTTATGTCAATAGGATTTGACCTAGGCAAGCTCCTATTGTTGTTGGCATATAAAGCTGCTGACTTATTGTCACAATATAACTTTAGTGGTCTTTTTATGTCATTCAAAATGCGCAACCCAGTGACAAAATAAGGCAGCCATAATCCATGATTGGATGCCTCAAAACACGCTACATATTATGCTTCCATGGTGGAAGCAGTTATGAATGTCTGCTTAGCACTCCTCTAGCTAATAGATAAATGTAGCTTGATGTAGATTTCTTACTATCTTGGCATCCAGCAAAATCAGAATCAAAATACCCCATGATCTCCAATTGATTTGATCTCTTGTATGTGAGCATGTAATCCTTAGTTCTCTGTAAATATCTCATAACCCATTTAGCTGCTTTCCAGTGATCCATCCCAGGGTTATCCATATATCTGCCATGTCACGCCCCGATTTTTGAAGAAAACAAAAATCCCAAAATCCACGTAGGATTATCCGTTTCCCCAAAACTCGGGACGTGAATTTCAATAACAACAGAAACATTTAGCAGTACAACAACTTAAACATGATTTAATTACTGAACAAAGAAAAAACTCTAACCAGGAAATGCTGACGTTGCTAGACCCACTAGCGAAACTCCAGTAACGCTGCTCAAAAGTTTCTAAACCTAAAAGGCTAATTGACTACATTCCCAAAGGAATGTACCCAAGAAGCAAAAGCTCGCTTGGGTCAGCAATATAGCTGGAGTTAGTAATCTTCATCCCAAAATCAATAATTTCACACGTGATAACATCAAACTAAGCACAAACAATAAACAACCACACCAATAGGTAATTCCTCAACGAGGCAATGTGTTATGCAAGAAAAACACAATTCAAAGAATTTAGTTCCTCAATGACGCAATCATGTCATCATCCCAACAAGTAAATATGCATTTACTTATACTTACACTGTAGAAGTTGACTATGGCAAGTCTGACCTGCAGAAATATTAGTAGACTTGCCATCCTGTATGAAAAAGATTAGAAACAATGTAAACATAATTTATTCATTTTTATTTGAATTTGGTTCATCTTTTAACGGATTTATCACTTAGACGATACAACATTCGCATCACCTCCGTGCCGAACACACATGCCCGTATGCCTCTCTCATATAAATGAGGACTACTCCGTCATCCATGCCCAAGTGAGGACGCATCACATACAGGCATGCATTACCGGATACTCCTAACTATGAGTAACAAAAGCCACTCTTTGGCTATCAATGCGCATAAACTCACGTCACATTTTTGACGGATAAATATCAAAGCCTATCTTAGGCATGAAAATTCACTTTATTTACGCAAGACTAACCCGAAGGTTATTTTAGTTTCTCTAGTAAGAGAGGGGAAATAATAAACAAAAAGATGTGTGGTAGTTCTAAGTGGTTCAATTCCAGGTGATTAAATTTTCAGGAGTCAAAGTTTACCAACATCATTTATTTTTTATATTTCGAATTTCTTTCACAATGACATTTTGTCATACAAAAGTAAAACCACCCATTTTTTTGGAGAAGAACAGCATTTGACACATTGCCAAATCATAAACAATCTCATCAAGATATCCTCCCATTGTTTTGGGGCAACTTACATTTTCATATATAAACTTTCTGTAATAGAACGGGGATCAAAACCCATTTAATACAAGAAATAAATTTCTTTTTAGCAACGCAATTTGCATAACAATCAAATTTAAGTCATAAACATACAAATGCAAGTTCGTAAAATCACACAAATACCTCAAAACATGAATGAGACCAAGATTGTCACACGGGCTGGGACCTGCCTCATTTCTCCAAATGCTAGGCAAACACTTGGTACGTGGTTCCACAAAATGTGTGAACCTCTAATATCACTTACCAAGGTTATGGGTTTCTAATTAGGAAACTCCATAAATGATCAAACCCAACAATCAAACAAAGAATTCAAAAGAAGCCAACAACAACATGACCAGAATCAATTCATAACCACTTGCAAAACTAGCTACAACTCTACAAGTTGCCCAAATAAGGGTTCATGTTCAAAGAGTTAGCACCAAATATATATAAAAGCAATTTACTTGGAAGATAACCTTTAGCTACTTAAATGATATTGAAAAAGGCAGAGTTAACATAATCTCAAACTGATAGTAACACCATAAAATGATTGATGTTTGACCCATCACCACTCCCAAACATACATACTAACATAAGTCATCCACCACCTCAATATTTCTCTCATATTCCTAAGTTTGTTTAAACCCAAACTCTTACCTCTGTCTGAACTAACTTAACAAAACAAGGGTTTAAACAATAGTTCCCATTCACTTCCCAACACTGTGCTTTGGAATGAAAACTAAAAAATTTCAGCTTTCATAAGGAAATACTAACACCTCACTTATTCCTCCAAGTTCAATCACCTCTAACCCAATTTGATAATTACAGAATTAGGACCCAAAAGATAACCATCCATTGTTCAACAATCAGCGCTTCCTCAAATTACATCAACCATACATAGCACAATCTACTCTGCCAATCACTACAAAGAACATCAATCATTCCCATCCTATATGATGCCACCCCTTTCCCAAATAAGTCTAAATACATCGACTCAAACAAAAGTAAGGAATGGAACCAAATTGGCCAAACCCACACTTCACCGATCAAATCAAGAGATGGAGTGAAATCAAGACAATTTACTTGACATTCAATCTCAAACCCACACTAATATAGAAAGAAAGACAGATGCAATATTGACCAAGACACGCGTACAATTTGCAACTTCTAAACAAGCAGCAATCAATGTCTCCTTCTAGCCAAAGCCATCAAAAGCTCCAACTAAATCTAGCCTAAATTCAATTTAGGTTCTCCCAATATTGTCAGTTACAGTTTATTGATTGTTCCGTCTCTTCTAGAAAATCCACAGCCAACCAAAATATTTCTGAGCTTCTTGTCTCAGTATTTAAATCCTTAAAAGGACATTTCTGTATCGAATAGCTAATAAAGTGATAAAAGTGTATCCACTATTTTATTAAATATTTGATATGCAAATTCTAACCATATCACTTCAATTTATATTGCTTCTCATTTGAATATTTGAATTCGTAAAGATCACAAGACAAATCCTAGCATATTGTGCTCACCTAGCATATTATGCAAAATTTCTTCAATTGACAAACTCAGCATATAATGTGATTTCCTTAGATAAATCAAAATAACAAACCACAAGGTTCGAAGTAACAATCTAAAGGGGAGGAGATGAAAATAAACTCACTTGACGAAATCACAAATGATTTGCGCACAGATCCACGCGATGCCACTGCTCAAAATCATTAACACCAACCGAAAATCCATCTAGCCAAGAAACACCTTTGTGGGTCTTCCCATCATGAACGTTTGGACACACAGCATCAGGCCCATCCAACCCAACCATATCTTCCCTAAGCAATCAATGTTTTTGAGATCAATTATCTTTATTTTATCTTTGGGGGACAATTATTTCTTATGTAATCTTTATGACAGAGCAATGGGTGCTACAAGTTGATCCTAAGATTGTACACTTTACACCGCAAAGTTCAAAATCAGTAGGTTAGAGTTTTGTTTCAAAGAAACCGGATTATCGCACAAGAAAAGGAGGTCACAATGGTCCAATTAAGTACTTCCTTGTGCTACCGCTCTGTAAGCCAGTAGATGTGAGAACAATGTGACGTTAGATGTACACTTGAGGCTTGTGTTCCTAACCAAAACTGTTGGTTACACCAATTATTTCTGTGGATCGTAGCTTACTTATGACTCGGTGTACCGGGTAAATTACCCTTGTGGCAGTGGCCTCTCGGAGTTCATTGAATGATTAAACCCATCGTCACTTTTAGCTTTGGTCAAACACAAAAATTATTGAATTCACTTTGGTCTTGGTTGTCTTATGAACACCGTACCTAAAAGATGACTCTATTTAACTTGCTAATTGATTTTAATTATGTTTGGCTATTGGTTGCACATAGCTGGAGTGATGAGGTGGGGATATCAAGTCCCACCAGTTTCTATTTAGAAGCTGAGTTTGCTTATTATGAATTACTAAAGTTTAGCATCCACAATTACATAATTTAAACAACCAACACACAATTGCAAACAATTACATAAAGCACCCAGTCGCTAATACGTTGCGTGAGTTAAAAATACTTACAATCTGCGCATTTATCTCTGCACAAATAGTTAGCACAATAAAAAAAATGTCCGACTTTTTTTTATCCGTTTCACTCAACACACAAGCACATGCAAATAAATTTACTGGTCTTGGTGTTAGAAGTCGGATTTCTAAATCACAAGAAATTATTGGGTAACAATTAAAATTGTTTTCCTATATTTTCTTTTGACTTAGAGAATTTAGGGTTTTTTTTAGGTGATTAAAAATGGAAAACAATAGAGTTTACAAAAATTATTACAACACACACTCGTAAAATGAGGTGAAAATAAAATTAAAACTCTCCTCAAATTTTTTTTTAATTTACTTGATATTTGCAGGAACGTCCAATTTCTTCGAGAAGCGTGTATTCTGCAAAATCAAACAAATAACACAAAATGAGGGTAAAAAGAACTTAACAAAATAAAAATAAATTTTTTTTGTTTTTGCTTTTTTTGTTTTTTTTTCTTCTGAATTTTGTTTTTTGTTAAATTAGTGAAAATAAATCTTAAATTCAATAACACTGCTAGCTTCCCCGGCAACGGGGCCAAAAACTTGTTGCGGGTTTAACCGGCTTAAATAAACAAGCTAATTTGTCTCACTTGTAATAACCGCAAGTGCACGGTGTCTAACTGGTAGACAACGGCAAGTACAGGTCGATCCCACGAGGAAAGTGGATGCAATTGAATTTTAGAATTTATCTAAACTAATTTACAGTTACAGTGTTTTTAAAACTAAACTAAAAATAAATTAAAAATAAAAAAAATAAAATAAAAGGAAAAGATGGATGAGATGGATTTTGTGGGGTTATGACTCACCGATGAGTTAGCAAATATATTTAAATCTAAATTACTGAAATTATAAACGAGAAGCTTTAGGGATGAAGATTCCTTGCTTACACCGAAGATGTGATCATTAGTTCAAGCTCAATATTTGTTAGCACATGCTTTGAATATTGATAAAATGTGAATCTAACTACAAAACATATCAAGTTTTAATCGAACATGAAAGGTGAAAGCAATTTATCAAATTTCTGAAATAAAATTGTAATTAACAATTAAGCATTTAAGTCAATAAAATAAATTATACAACCCTTTTGGTTTGTCGCAGCCTCGGTGCGGTGGTACTCAGCAGATCAGCAGGGGTGCGGTGGTTCTCAACAGATCAGCAGGTTGCAAACAGCGCCAGGTCCAATGGGGTGGTACATCAGATTTTTAGGATGTCAATAACGTCATCACCAGCCCAGCCGGAGTGCTTTTATGCGCTACTGGGTGCCAGTAGCGCTCATATTCTTTAAACAGTGGTGGTACAGCCTCAAGGTGTTGGTGCCAATATCCACATACTCATCTCTTCCATTTTGAAATCAATTAACAACTGAAAATGGAGGGAAGAGACTGGTTGCGCAAGGGCGCTGATGGAGGGCCTGCTCGGGCGTGCGGATGTGCGTCCAAAGCTGACCGACGTTGGGTGGCGGCCGGTATACGAAGAGAGGCCGAGAGAAGTTCCGATTGAGGAGAGAGAACTCAGAGAATGGCGGGAAGCATGGAGGTGTTTCTGTTGCAGCTGAGCTGTGGGCCTCCGGTGGCTGTGGCTTGCGTCCGACACCAGAAGAGAGAGAAACTGAGAGAGAGAGAGAGGGAGAGGTGTGGAGAGACAGAGACAGAGTTAGACACAGAAAGATAGAGATGGATGGAGGTGGCTGTAGCAGGTGGAGAAGAGGACTGTGAGAGAGGTTGGGTGGTGTAGGTTGCTCGTGGAAGAAGGAAAAACATGAGATGGTGGTCGGACTGTAGTGAGGTGAAGACTGATGGTGATGAGATGGGTGATGAAAATCACTATGTGAAGGAAGGAGAATTTTTTTTTTTGGCTATTGAGGCTTGATTCCCTTCTCCTCCTCCCCTTTTTCTGATTTATTTCCCTTGTATTTATAGATAACTAGAAAATTGAATATGGACAAGTTAAAGGGGAAGATTCAATGAGTGATTTAAGGCCTAAATCAAACCAGAATATTGGATAATTAAGAGAATATGCTTTGGGTTTGGCAATGGGTTTGGGTTGATAAATTTGGTTTTGGGTTTAAGCCAAGGGCTCAGGTTATTTTCACCTCCACTTTCTCTGAAATCACCATCTTTGATTTGTTCATTTCATTTTTCTTCGATTTCTTCATTATTGCTCCAAATTCTACAAAAACACAAAAATTTAATAATTAATCTAAAATAAGATAAAACAAAGATTAACAAAATTATAATAAGAGGTAATAATGTTATAATTATGTGATTATCAAATACCCCAAACCTATATCAAGTCCCACCAGTTTCTATTTAGAAGCTGGATCTGCTTATTATGAATTACTAAAGTTTAACATCCACAATTACATAATTTAAACAACCAACACACAATTGCAAACAATTACATAAAGCACCCGGCCGCTAATACGTTGCGTGAGTTAAAAGTACTTACAATCTGCGCATTCATCTCTGCACAAAGAGTTAGCACAATAAAAAAAATGTCCGACTTCTTTTTACCCGTTTCACTCAACACACAAGCACATGCAAATAAATTTACTGGTCTTGGTCTTAGAAGTTGGATTTCTAAATCACAAGAAATTATTAGGTAACAATTAAAATTGTTTCCCTATATATATTTTTTGACTTAGAGAATTTAGGGGTTTTTTTTAGGTGATTAAAAATGGAAAACAATAGAGTTTACAAAAATTATTACACTACACACTCATAAAACGAGGTGAAAATAAAATTAAAACTCTCCTAAAAAAATTAAAATAAAATTTGCTTGATGTTTGCAGGATCGTCCAATTTCCTCGAGAAGCGTGTATTTTGCAAAATCAAACAAATAACACGAAATGAGGGTAAAAAGAATTTAACAAAATAAAAATAATTTTTTTTTCTTTTTCTGAATTTTATTTTTTTTAAATTAGTGAAAATAAATCTTAAATTCAATTACACTGTTACCTTCATCGCATGATCTAACTTGCCTATGGAGAAAATGTTTCATCTTGGTGAAGATGTTTAGGTTTCCCTTCCAGGCAAAGGAGGCAAGTAAAGGGACTTTCGTAAGATGAAAGAGAGATTTGTTAGGAAAGTAGATAATTGTAAGATGAATGGACCTTGACTCAGAGGGTCTAGATAAAATATGCCAAATTTTTTTAGCCATCAGAACAAAGTTCCCGACCCTGGCGGGGATTAAATTGAGACCCCCCAGGTGACGAGGGAGAGTGATGTGATCCCAAGAGCAAAGATGTCTAGATTTGCTGACATCTAAACCATTCCACCAGAAATTACGTGCAATCTTATCCAATTTGGTGGTAATTGAGGTGAAGAAGGAAAGTCTGCATAGAGTAGATCGGGATGGAATTAATCACAGCGTTAATCATAACAGTGCGACCATCTTGGGATAAGACTTTAGATTTCTTAGAAGATAGCTTGGAGTCGATTTTGTTGATCAGAAACTGAAAGTCGGAGGATATTTTCTTAGACAAGATGAGCGGGGACCCCAAATATTTCTCCCTAGGATTGAATGATTTAGAGCCCAGGATTCTGTTTATCATTTTCACATGCCTTGGATGATCATTTGCATTGTAAAAGACCAAAGATTTGTTATAATTAATAGCCTGTCCCAAGGACTCGCAGTAGGAGGCGAGAATGTTTTTGACTTGATGGGATTTAGACATAGTAGCTCGACAGAAGAACATGAGGTCATCTGCATAAAAGAGAACTAATAGATGGGGACTGCTGCCGAATTTTAATACCCTTGATGAGTGATTGATTCTATGCAGATATCAAAAGACGAGACAAAGCCTCAGCTATGATTATGTACATGTAGGGCGACAAAGGGTCTCCAAGAGGTGCTGGGAGAGAGGGGGAACCATTGAGGAGAATCCGAAGGGAAGTAATTGAGATGCATTGTTCTATGAGTTGAATCCATTCCTTAGCGAAGCCTAGGATACGAAGGAGATGGAGTAAAAAAAATCATTCTACTCTATCGTAAGCTTTGGCTATATCAATTTTGATCGTCATCTATACTTGTTTTTTTTGCGATTGTGTTTCATCTGGAAGAAAGTTTCATGGGCTAAAGCAATGTTGTTTTTTATGACCACCCTTTAAGAAAGGCTCCTTGGTTAGGGGACAGAATGTGTTCAAGAAGAGGCTTCAAACGATTGGCCATGATCTTAGAAATGGTTTTATAGTTAACGTTGCAAAGTCCTATAGGTCAAAAATTCTCCAGGGAGGTTGAATTGGAGACTTTAGGAATGAGAGTCAAGAATGTCTCATTCAGCTTAGGATCCATCTTTCGGGTGACAAAGAAGTTGACAATGATCTCAATGACATCATTCTTGACTATATCCCAATAGTGTTGAAAGAAGAAAACATGGAAACCATTTGGTCCTGGGGCCTTATATATGGCTACCAAAAGCAAAAATGGTGCGACTAATTTCCTCTTCACTAGGGATGATAGTAAGAACATAATTATCAAGATATGAGATGATTGGTTGAAAGAAGGCATTAATATCGTCATTTGAAACAGGCTAGGAGGAAAGGAATATGGTTGAAAAGTAATCATTAAGAATTTGGCCAACCTCTTCGCGAGAAGAGTGCCCGTGATTGTTTCTATCCCGGAGCCTCAGAATAAGATTGTGTTTCCTCTTGAGAATAGAGACCAAGTGAAAAAAAAATTGTGTTCTGGTTATCTTCTTTGAGCCAAGATTCCCCAGATTTGTTGCGCAAGAAGAGCTCTTCCCGACTGTAAAGATTGGCTAGACGGTCCTCCATTCTCTCAATGGAAAGAACATTGGTAACAGTAGGCAGAACCGATTGAGCTTTGTCTAAAGCATCAAGGGTAATGGTTAAATTATGATGAATGTTCTTGAAGTCCTTTTTATTCCATTTAGCAAGGGAGTGGCTAAGTTTTTTGGTTTTTCGATGGAAGTTAACACTCGGCGCAGGATGTTGCCGATTGGCCCAAGCGGAGGTGACCAATCTTCCGCATTGAGGATCGCGAGTCCACATTTGAAAGAATCTGAAAGGTTTGGGACCAGAGTAATAAGATGAGTTCAGTTGAAGAGCAATGGCTTTGTGATCAGAAGCAAATGTATGGATAGAGTGAACACCAACCAAGGGAAAAGAGTCATCTAGTCAGTGGGAGCCGGAATCTTATCGAGTTTAACTTTGGTACCATTATGATCTTTCCGTTTGTTGTTCTATGTAAATTTTGAACCATAGAGAACAAAATCTAGTAGACAATGTGTCTGAATAAATTCTCTCAGGATTTTAGTTTGTGCAGGGGTAGATTTGCGACCACCAATTTTGTCCTCGGGATGAGTAGTAACATTAAGATCACCAATTATGATAGTAGGAGTTTGTTGTTGGGCAAGCATGTTGGAGAAGTTGGACCAAAAAGTTGTCCTCGGGGCAATGTTGGGTTCACCATATAATAAAATGATAGACTAAGTAGCAGCACTATAGTATTATGTAAAGTGCAGGAAATAAATTTTTTGCATGATTAATTAATAACAATAAAAATACCTTCTTTCCAGAATAAGGCCAGTCCTCTGGAACGTCCATGTGCTGGAATCAAGGTGTCATGTTTGAAGCCAAGTCAACGACGCAGCCGATCCATTCGAAAACAAGAAGTTTTAGTCTCAGAAAGAAAGATTATCTTTGCTTTGGATTTTTGGGAAAGAGCATGTAAGTTATGAATTGCGCTGATGGACCCTACACCCCTAGCGTTCCAAGCAAGAATCATGGCTGCTCGACGACCCTTTATCGGCGGTTGCATCTTCCACTTCCGGAGCAGTCTGAATATTTGATGATTGAATTGATGCAACTGGGGATTCAGTTTTTGTACCCCTAATAGAACCGGGTGTAGTGTTAGCAAGCTGAATTGTGGTGCTGTGGAGATTAATCTGAGCATTTTCAGTGGTATCCAATGGAGCTTGAGCATTCTTAGTGATATCTAGTGGAGGTTTCTTAGAGTATTGAAAGGGTGCACACAAATCAGAGTTTTGGATTCGTTTTTTGGCAATTTGTGGAAACAACATTGAAACATCCTCTTCTCGCCGTCTCTTCCCCATTTTCAATTGTTCAACAAATCGATTCAAATCTGGCATCACCGACTTATTCTTCTTTGGTTTTTGTGGTGAGAGAGTTAACTTGGCACCAGTCTGCATAACCCATTTTCTTTTTTCATTTTCTTTATTAATTTTCATTTGGGCCTCATTGATCTCAATCTGGGAGGGAGTGTGCTGAAGTACCGGTGGACCGACTGAGAGAGGCGAATCCGTAATCATCTTGAAACAACTTGAGAGCGGAATGGCTTGTAAAGTTTCTGCAAGAGAGTCTGCCATACATTTATCCGAGTTGAGACAAGAGGATTCACTGGTGAAAGTCTCCAAAAGAGCCAGTAGCGTTGGGGATAGGGGAGCCATCATATGTTCGTCTCGGTTCAGATCGAAACGATCCAAAGTGTCATGCTGAGCGACGGGTTGTTCTGGGTCCAGAGGGTGATTTATATTTGTGGTTGGCATACATCTCGAGGCCTTGGAATTCTGATTATGAGTCTGTGGAGCTCCGCCTTCAGCACTGTGTGGCTGAATATTAGGATCGGATCCTGTGATGACCATCGGAGAAGGAGATGGTGAGCCAATCTGATTGCGTTCCTTGTCGGCTAGAAATGGGTCAATTTCTGAGTAAGGAAGATGCGGGTCATAGGCTTCCAGATAGATTTTGGGTTCAGAGGGTGTGTTTGGGTTATCCAAAACTCAGATGGGCCAAAAGGGGAAGGGGAGTCATTGCTGGTTCTCATTGCTACTAAGTGGTAGAGATGTGTATTGAAGTGAGGTAAGTGGTTGGGGGATGTTGGTGTTTGGTTCGATTAAACAAAACACAATATGTGGTTATGGGAATTAATGATTGGGATTGGTATTGAATGTAAGAAAGCAACGATGGGTCCCAATGTAAGAGAATGGGTGTTTGTTATTAATGCAGGTGGTAAATGTTGGTGGGTGAGAGGATGTGGATTAGAGCTACCAAGTTCTTGATGAGTTACAGTGTTGACAATTTGAAGAAAAATAAAAGAGTAAGTTTGGATATTTGTACACAAATTCAACTTTGTATAAAGTACCCATCATGACCAACTTCAGTCATTTGAGTTTTTAATAAATTTTGTTCATGGTTGTTAATTTTTCATGTTTTTAAATTTTGCATATGTATCTTGGTCTTAAATTGGATGTAATTGATAAGGTGCTATTCTTAACTTTTATAAATTATTAAAGTTATAATACAAAACCTAAAATCGCCTAGGCGGCGCGGCGCCTGCCCACCGCCTAGTGCTTTTTAGAATACTGGTGTTGAGTGAACCCAGGTCATTTGATTCTGAATTGGGATGTTGGCGGGGAGGTAATAAGACATTGACTCTAGGTTAGACCGAACCAACACCGGTTCAAGAGTTGACTCAGACCTGTTTTGAATCGGACCAACTTGACAGATCTGACTCAGAGGCAAACCCCAAGTTGCTTGACCAATCTGACTCAGAGGCAAACCCCGAGTGGCATGCAAACTAGCTTGCATTCTACTGTCCGGTCGGCGAAGTCACATGTGCCGGTTCATGTTTTGTGGATTGGTCGACTGAGTATCACTAGTTGGGCTGCTGCAGTCGCTCATCAGGAGCTCCGGTCGAAACATGATTCTAGAGTCTCTATTGAAAGGTAGAGCTCTATTTAGCATCACCGATCGAAATGGAAAAAGTGGCAAATAGTTTACATTAATGCGTATGTCAATGCTTTCAATAATGGTAAAAAATATTGTGATTCAGTAGGGTATATGAACCCTTGAGAATGAGAGGGAACGTGGTGTGAGAAAGAGGAAATGGTGGTGTGGAGTAGTCGCTGCCTTACAAGTTTACATTAATGTGCGTGTCAATGCTTTCCACGGATATATCCACCATTGATAAAGAAAGGGAAAGTGCATACTTTAGACTGAGAAATATGGAAAAGGGAAATATATGATACTATCCACCACAAGTCCATTATTAATTTATTAAATATTCATTTAACACGGTTTGATTGTAATCCACACCACTCCTTGTATATACAAGATCAATACCGCTACAAGCATACACATATATACTTCGATCCACATGGAATAAGAGTTTATCACAAATAACCTCATGGGATGATTTTTAAATAACTTGTAAAATATCACAATTAATACAATTTCCATCAAAATTTCTGTCACTACCACCATTCTCAATGTTGTTAATGAAGGTCGCTAAAAGAGATAAGAAAATTTATAGCTATCTAATTGTTAGTTGAATATTGTTGAGATATGATGTCTCTGTCCCATCCATCATCTCATCATCCCATCATTTTATTCATGGCCAAACCCACTATCCCATCATCTCTCCAAGCAAATTTTAAATGCCACATCAACAAAAATAGGTGCATAGTAGCATCTAGGCACTGTAAAATTTTCCTTGTTTATATCAGTCATATCAATACATTATATTAAATATTTCCAAACTTCTATCAGAAATTGGTGAAGTCTTATATATCGATAAACCATAATGAAGTGTACTATAAGCAGGGAAGCATAATCTAGTACCAATAAGAAAGTTTAAGAGAAATTAATTAGAGATTAGTTTTAAAAAGACTAAACAAATCAATCGGAAAAAAAACTTGTAGCATGGGTTTTATCTAAATTTTTTTCTTCTTAAAAGGGTATTTCATTGAATTTCCTATTGAAAATCAACGTTCTACGTGGAAAAAAGACTTGAGGATTAGGTCATAAAAACATGTCAGATTTAGTACGGACACACATGTATTTGTATCCCGATCCGACTGGATCATAAAACCTCATATCATATCTGGAAAATTTATAAAATGGTTAACCATTTAACCATATTTGACCCAAATCGATCCAAATTCGACCAGATCATAAAACCTCATATCATACGGAGAAATTTGTAAAATGCTTAACCGTATCCTGTTGAGGTCCAGCCCATTAGGGTGGATCCAACTTTGGTAATTAATCAAACATAATTTCAAGTTTGGTTGAATAAGGAAAAAAGTTTTCAATAAGAAACAAAAACAGAGTTTTGTTTTGAATAAGGAATGAGTTGGCAGCTGGTTAATTAAATAGAAACAAAGTTCTATTTGAGGCAATGTTGGGCGGCTGCAAACAAGTATAAATAGGTGCATAAAACAAAGTTTTATTCATAGTGTTTTTAGAGAAGCTGCTGCGTGAATAAGCAACAAAGAATATAATATTCTCTTTGGTGTTTGGTGAGGCTGTGTGCGCGTGGAAGGTGACTTTGTGTCTGATTCTTTGGGCGTGATTTTGTGCGACAAAGTGTGAAGCGTGGCTGCGATATCGACTTAGTTTTGTCGATTGATTTGGTAGAAGAAGTTGAAGGAGCTTTTGGGTTAATTTGCTGTGAGGTAACCCGTGTTATTTACTCGTATAACTCAAGCTTGGGGCAAAAAACTTGAGAAGTTATTTTACTTCTTCTTATTTGATTAGTAGATTCTTTCAGATTTGCCCCGTGGTTTTTCCCTTCACATTGAAAGGATTTCCACGTAAATCTTGGTGTCTCATTTATTATTGCTTTAGATTATTTTCTTGGTATTGTTTTATTGGTATTTGTCCCAACAAAGTGGTATTACAGCAATTGTTGGGAGATTGTCAATTAAGAGAGTTGACATGGAAAATAACAACAATACAATGATGATTAGCCTTAATGACTCAAACTATGTTGTTTGGAAAGCCAAGATGGAAGACATATTATACTGTAAGAATTTGTACCCTCCAATTGAGGGAGATGCAGCTAAACCCAAGGATATGTCAGAAGAAGAGTGGAAGAAATTAAACAGAAAGGTTATTGGTCACATCAGGCAATGGTTAGATGATTCGGTATTTCATCATGTGTCAGCAGAGACGTCTGCACATGCTCTTTGGACCAAACTCCAGAATTTATATGAAAGGAAAACCGCTGCAAATAAGGCATTCTTGATCAGGAAGTTAGTGAACTTGAAATTCAAGGAAGATAGTTCTATTGGTGAGCACTTGAATGAGGTGCAAAGTGTGGTGAATTAGTTGTCCAACATGAAGATAGTGTTAGATGATGAAATGCAAGCACTATTACTTCTTAGCTCATTACCAGATAGTTGGAAAACATTGGTGGTGTTGGTTAGTAATTCGGCACCGAATGGACATCTTACCATGGAGTTGGTTATTGGTAGTTTATTTAATGAAAGACTAGAAGGAAGTCTGCCGGTACTGATCATTTGAAAACAGGGGGAAAGAAAAATATAAGAAATATCATGGTTATGATAAGAACCATGATAAGTCAAGAGGGAGATCAAAGTCAAGAGATAGAAGTTTTAAGTGTCATTATTGTGGTAAACAAGACAATTTTAGAAAACAATGTTATAGTTACAAAAGAGATTTGAAAAAGGGAAAATTAAAGAATGGTGATAGTAAAGAAGCTACAACCGCTGTTACTGATGAACCCGTGGCTCTTTTGTATGGCGAAGGTGAATGTTTGCATGTTGCAAATGAAGGAAGTGAATGGATTATTGACACTGGTGCATCTTATCTTGCAACCCCAAGGAAAGACTTTCACTACTTATAGATCATGAGATTTTGGCAGTGTGAAGATGGGAAACACTAGCAACTCTAAAATAGTGGGAATAGGTGATGTGTGTGTCCAGACTAATACGGGGTGCACGTTGACTTTGAAAGATGTACGTCATGTTCCTGATCTTCGTCTGAACCTGATTTCTAGACTTGTTTTGGATAAACAAGGGTATATTAATTATTTTGGTAATAGTGCATGGAAGCTTACCAAAGGTTCACTTGTTGTGGCAAAGGGTAAGGCGTGTTGCACACTATACAAGACTCAGTTGAAATTGTGTAAGACTGATTTGAATGCAGCTAAAGATGGTTCTTCTACAAACTTGTGGCATAGGCGACTTGCACACATGAGTGAAAAATGTATGCAACTCTTAGAAAAGAAGAAATTAATTCCCTCATTGAAAGGTACTTCTCTTAACCCTGTGATTATTGTTTATTTGCTAAACATAATAGAGTTGCATTTCTTTGATCATCAAAAAGAAAATATGGCTTGTTAGATTTGGTTTACACTGATGTTTGTGGTCCCATTGAAGTAGATTCTCTTGGTGGTAGTAGATATTTCTTGACAATTATTGATGATGCATCAAGAAAGGTGTGGATATATTTTCTCAGATCTAAGGACCAGGTTTTTCAGCTATTCCACCAGTTTCATGCCAAGGTTAAAAGAGAAACAGGTAGAGTTTTGAAGTGTCTCCGTAGTGATAATGGTGGTGAGTACACATCAAAAAAATTTAAAGCTTAATGTAGTAAGCTTGGTTTACGGCATGAAAAAACAGTTCCTACACTCAACAACATAATGGGGTAGCAGAAAGAATGAATCAGACTATTGTAGGAAATGTGAGATGCATGCTTCGCATGGCTAAATTGCCAAAAGAGTTCTGGTCTGAAGCTGCTAGTACAACTTGTTATCTCATCAACAAGTCTCCTTCATTTCCTTTAGATGGTGACATTCTAGAAAGAGTGTGGAGAGGGAAAGATAGTTCATACTCTCATCTGAAGGTATTTGGCTGTAAAACATTTGTTCATGTACCGAAGGAAAAAAAATTAAAACTTGATGAAAGCATCTCCATGTATTTTCATTGGTTATGGAGATGAGCAGTTTGGCTACAGATTATGGGATCCTAAGAATAAGAAAATTATTAGAAGCAGAGATGTGGTATTTTATGAAGATCATACCATTGCATATTTTGAGAAAATTGAAAAGCCCAAGCAGATAAATAATGAGGTAGCAGATCTTACACCACTTCCTCCTCCTTTGTCGCATGCTGAAAATGAGGGAGAGATGCCAGTTGATATAGTTGGTGACCATATGCCAGAAAATGAATTGTTAATGATGATCATGTAGAAACAGATGAGAATGTGAATGAAGAGAAACCCCTTCAGCAAGAAATAGTAGAGCCTCAATTAAGAAGGTCTACCAGAGAGCGCCAACCTTCAAAGAGGTATCTCAATGATGAGTATGTTTTCCTTATAGAAGAAGGTGAACCAAAAAATTTTCAAGAAGTATTAGATCAGATAGCTGGATGAAAGCTATGCAAGAAGAGATGAATTCCTTTCATAAGAATGATACTTATGATTTAGTTGAGATTCCGAAAGGTAGAAAACCTTTGAAGAACAAATGGGTGTACAAATTGAAAAAGGATGGTGATGGAAAGAATGTGAAGCACAAAGCTCGGTTAGTCGTAAAAGGCTTTGCGCAAAAGAAGGGGATAGATTTTGATGAGATATTCTCACCTGTGGTGAAGATGACATCCATTACAGTGGTGTTAAGTTTTGCAGCTAGCCTGGATCTTGAGATTGAGCATTTAGATGTTAAAACTACATTTCTTCATTGGGATTTGCATGAAGAAATTTACATGGCACAACCAGAGGGTTTTGAAGTGAAAGGGAAAGAACATATAGTTTGCAGATTGAAGAAAAGCCTTTATGGGTTGAAACAAGCTCCGAGACATTGGTATAAGAAGTTTGACTTCTTTATGTTAGGACATGGCTACAAGAGAACACTTCTAGACCATTGTGTTTATGTCAGATATTTTTCGCCTGATAGCTTCATTATTCTCTTGATTTATGTTGATGATATGCTAATTGTTGGAAAAGATATTGATATGATTGGCAGGTTGAAAAAAGATTTGTTTAGCTCTCTTGATATGAAAGACTTGGGGCCAGCTCAACACATTCTAGGGATGACGATTACATGTGACAAAAAAATTAAGAAGTTGTGGTTGTCACAAGAAAAGTATGTTGAAAAAATACTTGAAAGGTTCAACATGAATGATGCTAAACTCGTGAGTACTCCACTTGCTAATCACTTCAAGTGAAGTGCCAAGTTATCTCCTCATACTGATGAATTAAATAAGCATATGTCAGGTATTCCATACTCCTCTGCTGTAGGGTGTTTGATGTATGATATGGTTTATACAAGACCAGATATTGCTCAAGCAGTCAGTGTTGTGAGTATGTATTCAGAAAATCCAGGAAAAGAGCATTGAGCTACAGTTAAATGGATTATGAGATATTTGAAAGGTACTTCAAAGCTTTGTTTAAGTTTTGGTAATTCAAGAGTTGTGTCATAAGGGTACACAGATGCAGATTTTGCAGGTGATTTAGACAAGAAGAGGTCGACTTCAGGTTATGTTTTCATTTTTGCAGGGGGAGCTGTACCTTGGTAGTCTAGATTGCAAAAGTGTGTTGCGTTGTCAACTATTGAAGCCGAGTATATTGTCATTAATGAAGCAGGGAAAGAAATGTTATGGTTGAAAAGATTGCTCAAGGAGCTGGGTGTGAATCAGAATAAGTATGTGGTGCATTGTGATACTCAGAGTGCTATTGAGTTAAGTAAGAATGCCACATACCATGGACTTACAAAGCATATTGATACAAATTACCACTTGATACGTGATGTGCTTGAGAAAAATTGTTTCCAGGTTGCAAAGATTCATACTAGTGAAAATCCTTCCGACATGATGACAAAAGTAGTTCCAAAAGGAAAACATGGGTTTTATAGAGAACTCATTGGAATGGCCTAATATGATTAGGCGGTGATTCTTCCCTAATGGTCAGAAAGGGGAGATTTGCTGAGGTCCAGCCCATTAGGGTGGATCCAACTTTGGTAATTAATCAAACATAATTTCAAGTTTGGTTAAATAAGGAAAAAAGTTTTCAATAAGAAACAAAAACAGTGTTTTGTTTTGAATAAGGAATGAGTTGGCAGCTGGTTAATTAAATAGAAACAAAGTTCTATTTGAGGCGGTGTTGGGCGGCTGCAAACAAGTAGAAATAGGTGCATAAAACAATGTTTTATTTATAGTGTTTTCAGAGAAGCTGCTGCGTGAATAAGCAACAGAGAACATAGTATTCTCTTTGGTGTTTGGTGCGGCTGTGTGCGCGTGGAAGGTGACTTTGTGTCTAATTCTTTGGGCGCGATTTTGTGCGACAAAGTGTGACGCGTGGCTGCGATATCGACTTAGTTTTGTCGATTGATTTGGTAGAATAAGTTGAAGGAGCTTTTGGGTTAATTTGCTGTGAGATAACCTGTGTTTTTTACTCGTATTACTCAAGCTTTGGGCAAACAGCTTGAGAAGTTATTGTACTTCTTTTTATTTGATTAGTAGATTCTCTCGAATTTGCCCCGTTGGTTTTTCCTTCACATTGAAGGATTTTCCACGTAAATCTTGGTGTCTCGTTTATTATTGCTTTAGATATTTTCTTGGTATTATTTTATTGGAATTTGTCCCAACATATTCGACCTGAATCGATCCAAATTACCTTATTCAGATCAGATATTGGATTCATATGGATTTTATTGTAAGATCCATATTCGAGTTGGGTCAACTTTAACATATCTGTATCTGACCCATTTTCCTATGCCGATAATTAAAAATATATAAAAATAAAAATAAAACCATACCCGCCAATCTTTTCTTCAAATTCAGTTTGGATCTCAGGTTTTATCCGTACCATTTTATGCCTTTTATGCCCTGTTGATGATAGCGAAAAAAATCTCCCAAATATCAGCACGTTTTTTTTTGCCAAGGCAATTTGAGGCCATTATGAGTCTCCATAGTAATTGTACTGGATAAGTGAATGGTGGAGGTTGGAGAGTAGCTAATTATCGTTATTGCAGATAAAGATGATGTGACGCAATGCTAATCTTGTATTCAAGCAAACAGTGACTCAATGTGCCTATAAATTTTGCGACCAAATGCAGCATACTACATACCAAAAATCAACCATTACTTCTTCTTGTAGTTAGATGGCAGGAGTTCAAGTAATTGTGGTTGAGACTGAAGTAAAATGCAGTGCACAGAAGATGTATCAGACCATCAAGCACAACCTTCATCACATGCCCACAATGTATCCTGAGTCATTCAAGGGGGCTGAAATTATTGAAGGAGATGGAACCAAAAATGGTTGTGTCAGGACCTGGAACTATAACCTCCCAGGTAACATTTACATAGCATGCACATTACTATTTGTGTTGCCTAAACGAAGATATAAATTTTATGGATTTGAACGTCCATAACGTGTCCTAGAACAATCAAACCCCTGACTAATGAATACCATCCGCTAAAAATCTTGTAATGGATTTACAAATGTGACAATACTATTTGATCTATCAAATATTGGTGATGGTTAGATCTAAGAAAACTTAAATGACTTGATTTTTCAGGGACTTCAGAAGTCTTGTATTCGAAGAGCAAGAACATAGATATGGATGATGAGAAAATGACCTTAGGTCTCAAAGTCATCGACGGAGACCTTCTGAAACAGTTCAAAAGCTTTGTGGCCAGGGTTCATGTCATTCCAAAGGGTAATAATGGGTGTGTGCTGAAATGGTCTGCAGAATACGAAAAGCTTAATGACAGCGTCGTGGATCCACACCATTATCTTGAAATGTTTGAGCAAGTTAGCAAGAAGATGGATGCTCACATTTCCAAACAATAGAATTCAGGCGATCGAGCTGTTAGCATTAAGGTTATGTATCGTGATGTATAATAATGTACTCTCTGTGCTATATTTTCTAGAGAGGGACCTAGTGTTTGCTGATAATAAATGTGCTGGGGTTTGCAAATCTGCAACAATATCGCACATGTAAAATATGATGATGCATATGTATTGGATAAGATGAATTTTAATCTAGTGTTTCAATGGTTCGTGTTACACAATTATTATCATTGATAAAAGTAAAACCAAAGTAGAGGATAACTTGAATATTTCCATCTGCAATGTTAATTATTATCAGTACAAGTAACCCCATTAATTTTTTTAGTAAACATTGATACATTCATCAGGATGAAGAGTACGTATATCAGTTTGATGTGTGCATTGTGCGCCATTGATTCAACCTCGTGTAAGGTAAGGTCATTGCAGTTGTTTCAGCACATGTCTGTAAATTTTGCCATGGTCAAAATCGTAACCAAACAGAAGGAAAATGAGATTTTCTCATGATAATTTATCTTTTCCACCCTATCAAACGCAAACTTAGATCATATATATGGAACATTTTTCCTATAATCTTTGGTGTTCTTGTAATTGGATGCTGAGAAGTTTATTTCAATTTGAAGTTCGAAGTTCTGAGAAGTGAGAATAGCTAATATGGTGAGAAGCCATGTGCATATATGAATAATCGGTCACAAAAATTATAGACGTATCATCACACAGTGACTCAATCGACTTATAAAAGTCCAGACCAAACGCAACATAGGATATGCAGCAGAGAACAACCATTTCCTCTCCTTGTAGTTGTTATTTGTTCTAGTTTTGATCGGAATGGCAGGGTTTCAAATAATTGTACAAAAGTTTTGTGGCCAGGGTCTCTGTTACCATTTTCCTATGCCGATAATTTAAAAAAAAAAAACCCATATCCACCAATCTTTTCTTCAAATTCAGTTTGGATCTCAGGTTTTATCCGTATCATTTTATGCCCTGTTGATGATAGCGAAAAAAATATGCTCCCAAATATCAGCACATTTTTTTGCCAAGGCAATTTGAGGCCATTATGAATCTCCATAATAATTGTACTGGATAAGTGAATGGTGGAGGTCGGAGAATAGCTAAATATCATTATTGCAGATAAAGATGATGTGGCAGGAGTTCAAGTAATTGTAGGTGAGATTGAAGTAAAGTGCAGTGCTCAGAAGATTTATCACACCATCAAGCCCACAATGCGTCCTGGAGTCATTCAAGGGGGACTGAAATTGTTGAAGGAGATGGAACAAAAAATGGCTGTGTCAAGACATGGAACTATAACCTCCCCGGTAAAGATTGTGATTTTGTTTTCCGAGTTGATTTTGGTCCCCTAATTTTAAGAAATATTTTGTTGTGTAGAAAAAAAATAAAAATTTCAGTTGTGATTTCGATTTTTTTTTTTTTTTTGTAAAGCAAGCAGGGTTTTAAGGACCCCTTAACCTTTATATTGATGAAGTAAAAGCAAATACAGAAATAACCTCTCACAGGAGAAATGATTCACCATTACAAGCCTAAACAATGTACAAAGTCAATCATTGTACCTTTTGTTTGTTTTCTTAGTTCTTTTGGATTTTTGGGGATAAAGGCTAAAATCATTGGTGTAGGCAATTGCAGCCGATCCTATAACCACATCATCACTAGAGGGGTCTGTCTCATGTTCTTCAGAATCCTGATAATTTTCTTGTCTCAACCTATTGTCTGTGCGGTTCTTGTGCTCTTCTCCTTTTGTTCCATCATTTTATCATGTCCATTCATCATACACTAACCTTTGTCATGCTCAAAGACACAATACTCAGAACACATCAATGGTTTCCAAGGATAGTCGATTGCAATTTCATCCACCAGACATCAACCACCTTTGACAGCGGCTCTCGCGGTGATTTTCTTCGCTCCTCGCGGCCTTCCTCGTCCTCAAATCGTCTCCAGAACCTGCAAGAGAGAGAGAGAGGGTGAGGAAATAGTTATAAAACAGGAAAAACGGGAAGGAGGGAGGCTGCGAGGGAGGAAAACAGGGACTGTGCGCGCGGTGGTGGTGTTCGTTGCGAGGATTGAACAACAGGGACAGATGGAAGGTGGTGTCTGGTGGAGATGGCGGCTGTGGTTGGTGTATGAAATTAATGTGTTCTGAGTATTGTGGTGGTGTTCCACAGTCCTTCTCTACCCACATCTAAATTAATGAAGGTTGGAAGATCCTTATCTGGCTGCACTTCCACACAACTTGCTGCATATGTGAGGCGAGCACTAGCTGAGGTGGCTTGTCAAACCTGACAGGTTTCCCAATCAAGCTAGCAATGTAGCTCAACCCCTCCTTGGACCACATGCAAGTGGGAACATTGTAAAGATGTACCCATACTGGAATTATATTGATCTACTTCCTTAGACTCCCTAAGTCTTCCTTCCATGGCTTAGTCACTATGAGTTTGTCCCTAACTTTGAAAGGCGTTCTTCAAGTGCTATGGCTCGATCATCTTCATTCGTGAACTTGAAAAAGAAAAATTATCCATTCGATGTAACCTCAATATCTCCTTTTGGTTTCCACTTTCTCTCCACAACTATCTTGACTTGGCTAAATGGAGGAAGTTTCATAACATCCCCACCAACTGGTCTGACCATATATGTTTGGCCTTTTCTCGAATACTTGAAGTTCATAGTAACACACCTTCCTCAAACATGAGATTGGAGCCTTTAGCCCATCCCAATTACTGCTTCCACCACCAAATAAGTGAGCTCATTTCAGCTGAGATTGACGCTTGACCAAATCTTATCCATCTCCACTAAGACCATTTCTGCAGACAACCTCTTCTCCGTCCGGAACCGGATCGGTGGAGGCCATGAGGGTCTAGACAGTGGTAGTCATTGCAGATTTGTGTAGAGCTAGAACAAAGAGATCTGGGAGCACAAGCTTATTAACCTTGAATGAAGAGGATGACTGACCTGAAAGAAAGACGACAGTGCGCGTGATTTCGAATTTAACAATACATGTTATGCATTTTAAACTCTTAGATACTACTTAAAAGGTACATACTATATACAAACTCTGATACCAATTTGTTGCGCCCAACAGAAACGACACAACAAATCTGTGTAAAACAGTAAATAATGGCGTACAATGAACAATGTCGTAACCATGAATAGTGTCGAATACGTATACGGCATTGTACAATACATACATACAAAGTCACAGTACCGTGTTCGTGAATAGTATCAAACATGTATGTGGTACTGTCCAATCAGACAAGCAAAAAATATCAAATTTACGTGGTTTGAGAAACTCGCCTATGTCCACAATAAACGAACAATACTTATTGTTCCATATTTGATTGACTTATTGTTCCAGATTCATATCACATACAGATTACAGATTAGTTTCTAAAAAGAAATCAAATACAAAATCCCAAGCATTTAAATTATATGTTCATCACATAATATACACAAAGAGGGAAATATTTGTTGATCCCTAAGGATCCTTGATCCTGTTTGGGATGTGATGGTTTATTCTACTGCAAATCACATTTATTTATAGGAGAAAAAATGCATCGACCAAAAATGTCTTCATCGTCTACTGAAAAACGACTTTGTCGTCCACCAAAAGAAGTCAAAAAGAGAGATTGCAATCAAGTTCCTACTGAAAATTTTCTTTTTTGTGACTCACATACTTTTACTTCAACCAAATTGTTTTGTTTTGTTTTGTTTTCTTATGCGACCAGTGATGGAGCAGCCAGAATTTTTGTTGAACGGGGGTGGAGTGATAAGTCATAAATAATATAATAATTAATTACTTTAACAAAAAAAAATAACTTGAATAATAGATAAACAACTATACAAAACACCAATTGCTAAACAAAACACCATCTAATCAATGGGAAAGAAAATAAATCCAACAAGCTATTTTGTAGGAGTACAAAATATAAATATAGGGGGGACAATCAAATTAGTATATAAAGTTAATGGGCTAAAATTAATTTTAAATGTAAAATTAGATTTGGATAAAAAAAATTGGGTTATTTGCGAATTGCTACCTATAATAAAGAACTAATTAAAGGTTACCCCATCATTAATCACTATTGCAGTCTCCCCCCAGGACTAGCAATCAACGTGCATTAACTGTCAAAAGGTTCACGTTGATTACCAAAACTAACTTCAAATAATAACCCAGAGATGAACCTCAAAATACAAACATGTATCTTGAGAAAAAAATTAATGCATAAAAAGTTTCATGTATCTCCAAAAAAATCCTATGAATAAAATATAAATTTAGACCTCAATGTACGAATTCATCTTGAGAAAATACATTTTTAAAAATTCTTCTTTTCAAAGCTGGCAAGAAAAATTGAGGGTGCTTGTGGCGAATTGACAATGATGGGGAAAAGAACTAAATCAAGCAAAAAGATAGGGAGAGGAAGAGGAAGACAGTAGGAGGCGAGGCAGTAGTCCATATTTCAGTAAACATATAAAGGGAGTAGAAGAAAGGAAAAGGCGGATCAAGATCATACGCATTAAACAAAGAGAGAGGAAGGGGTGGACGACATGAAGTTTCTCAAAAATCAAGTGGAGGCAAGTGCCCCCCACTTGCCCCCTTGTAGCTTCGTCCTTGTATGCGACCCACAAAAAAAAATCCACAAAAGTGGGATGTCTATTTCTAACAAACGTGTCGATGTCCACAATAAATGAACAATACTTATTGATTCGGATTTATATCACATACAGATTAGTTTCTCAAAAGAAACCCAAATATAAAATCCAAAACATTTAAATTATATGCTCATCACATAACATACACAAATAGGGAGACCTTTGTTGATCCCTAAGGATCTTGATCCTGTTTGGGATGTGATGGTTTCTTCAACTACAAATCACATCTACTTAAAGGAGAAAAAAAACATCCACCAAAAATGTCTTCATCGTCCACTGAAAAACGTCTTTGTCATCCACCGAAAGAAGTAAAAAAGAGAGGGTGCAATCAAGTTCCTACTGAAAATTTTCTTTTTTTGTAACCCACATACTTTTACTTCAACCAAATTATTTTGTTTTGTTATCTTATGCGACCAGTAACGGAGCCAAAAATTTTGTTGAACGGGGGCGGAGTGATAAGTCATAGATAATATAATAATTAATTACTTTAACAAAAAAAAGTTAATTCGAATAATACATAAAACAATTATACAAAACACCAATTGCTAAATAAAACACCATCTAATCAATGGGAAAGAAAATAAATCCAACGAGCTATTTTGTAGGAGCACAAAATATAAATATAGGGGGGACAAATCAAATTAGTATATAAAATTAAAGGGCAAAAATTAATTTCAAATGAAAAATTAGGTGTGGACAAAAAATTGGGTTATTTGCGATTTGCCACATATCATAAATAACTAATTAGAGGTTACACCATTATTAATCACTATTGCAGTCTCCCTCCAAGACCAACAATCAACGTGCATTAATTGTCAAAAAGTTCACGTTGATTATCAAAACTAACTTTAAACAATAACCCAGAGATGAACCTCAAAATACAAACATGTATTTTGAGAAAAAAAATTAATGCATCAAAAGTTTCATGTATCTCCAGAAAAATCCTATGAATAAAATATAAAACTAGACCTCAAGATACAAATTCATCTTGAGAAAATGCATTTTAAAAAATTCTTCTTTTCAAAGCAGGCAAGAAAGATTAAGGTTGCTGGTGGCGAATTGAGAATGATGGAGAAAAGAAATAAATCAAGCAAAGAGAGGGAGAGGAAGAGAGTAGGAGGAGGGGTGGTTGTCCATATTGTAGCAAACAGATAAAGGGAGCAAAAGAGAGGAAAAGGCGAATCAAGATCATAGGCGTTGCAGAGAACAAAGAGAGATGAAGGGGTGAGACGAGACTGAGTCATCAGCATCGTAGGGTTGGGCATATTAAAAATAATTAAACTATTTTCAAAAATCAAGTGGGGGCAAGTGCCCCCCACTTGCCCTTTTGTAGCTCCGTCCCTGTATGCAACCCACAAAAAAAAATCCACAAAAGTGGGATGTCTTTTCCTAACAAACGCGTCTATGTCCACAATAAACGAACAATACTTATTGATTCGGATTAATATCACATACATACTAGTTTCTCAAAAGAAACTCAAATACAAAATTCAAAACATGTAGATTATATGCTCATCACATACCATACACAAAGAGGGAGACCTTTGTTGATCCCTGACGATCTTGATCTTGTTTGGGATGTGATAGTTTCTTCTACTGCAAATCACATCTATTTATAGGAGAAAAAATGAATCCACCAAAAAAGTCTTCATCGTCCACTGAAAAATGTCTTTGTCGTCCACCGAAAGAAGTCAAAAAGAGAGGGTGCAATCAAGTTCCTACTGAATTTTTTTTTTTAACCCACATACTTTTACATCAACCAAATTGTTTTGTTTTGTTTTGTTTTCTTATGCGACCAGTGACAGAGCCAGAATTTTTGTTGAAACGGGGGTGGAATGATGAGTCATAGATAATATAATAATTATTTACTTTAACAAAAAAATTAATTTGAATAATACATTAACAACTATACAAAACACCAATTGCTAAACAAAACACCTTCTAATCAATAGGAAAGAAAATAAATCCAAGAAGCTATTTTTTAGGAGCACAAAAGATAAATATAAGGGGGACAAATCAAATTAGTATATAAAATTAATGGACAAAAATTAATTTCAAATGTAAAATTAGATGTGGACCAAAAATTGAGTTATTTGCAATTTGCCACATATCATAAATAAAAATTAATGCATCAAAAGTTTCATGTATCTCCAGAAAATCTTTTGAATAAAATATAAAACTAGACCTCAAGATACGAATTCATCTTGAGAAAATACATTTTAAAAAATTCTTCTTTTCAAAGCAGGCAAGAAAGATTGAGGTTGTTGGTGGCGAATTGACAATGGTGGGGAAAAGAACTAAATCAAGCAAAAAGAGAGGGAGAGGAAGAGAGTAGGAGGCGGCGGGGGGGGGGGGGGGGGGGGGGGTGTTGTCCATATTGCAGTAAACAGATAAAGGGAGCAGAAGAGAGGAAAAGGCGGATCAAGATCATAGGCGTTGCAGAGAACAAAAAGAGAGGAAGGGGTGAGACGAAACGGAGTCGTTAGCGTCGTAGGGGTGGGCATATTAAAAATAATTAAAATTTTCTCAAAAATCAAGTAGGGATGTGATAGTTTCTTCTACTGCAAATCACATCTATTTATAGGATAAAAAATGCACCGTCCACTGAAAAACGTCTTTGTCGTCCACCGAAAGAAGTCAAAAAGAGAGGGTGCAATCAAGTTCCTACTGAATTTTTTTTTAACCCACATACTTTTACATCAACCAAATTGTTTTGTTTTGTTTTCTTATGCGACCAGTGACAGAGATAGAATTTTTGTTGAAACAAGGGCGGAATGATGAGTCATAGATAATATAATAATTATTTACTTTAACAAAAACATTAATTCGAATAATACATAAACAACTATACAAAACACCAATTGCTAAACAAAACACCATCTAATCAATAGGAAAGAAAATAAATCCAAGAAGCTATTTTGTAGGAGCACAAAAGATAAATATAAGGGGGACAAATCAAATTAGTATATAAAATTAATGGGCAAAATTAATTTCAAATGTAAAATTAGATGTGGACCAAAAATTGAGTTATTTGCAATTTGCCACATATCATAAATAAAAATTAATGCATCAAAAGTTTAATGTATCTCCAGAAAAATCTTATGAATAAAATATAAAACTAGACGTCAAGATACGAATTCATCTTGAGAAAATACATTTTAAAAAGTTCTTCTTTTCAAAGCAGGCAAGAAAGATTAAGGTTGTTGGTGGCGAATTGACAATGGTGGGGAAAAGAACTAAATCAAGCAAAGAGAGAGGGAGAGGAAGAGAGTAGAAGGCAGGGGGGGGGGGGGGGGGTTAAATATTTAGCCATATTTGACCCCAAATCGATCAGATCATAAAACCTCATATCATACGGAGAAATTTGTAAAGTGGTTAACTGTAAACAGATAAAGGGAGCAGAAGGGAGGAAAAGGCGGATCAGGATCATAGGCATTGCGAGAACAAAGACAGAGGAAGGGGTGAGGCGAGACAGAGTCGTCAGCATCGTATAGGGATGAACATATTAAAAATAATTTAAAAATTCTCAAAAATCAAGTGGGGGCAAGTGCCCCCCCCCCCCCCACAAAAGTGGGATGTCTCTTTCTAACAAACTCATCTACGTCCATAAACGAACAATACTTATTGATTAAGATTCATATCACATACAGATTAGTTTCTCAAAAGAAACCAAAATACAAAATCTGAAACATTCAGATTACATGATCCTCACACATACATACATACATACACATAGAGAAGCCTATGCTGATCTTTGATCTTGTTTGGGATTGGATAGTTTCTTTCTTCTACTGCAAACTATATATTTTATAGTAGAAAAAAACGTGTCCACCAAAAATGCATTCCCCAAAAGAAGTCAAAAACAGTGTGTGCAATCAAGTTCCCACAAAAAACAAATTTTCTTTTGCATCCCACATACTTTCAATTTCGTTTTATTTTGTTTTTTTGTGCAGCCCATAAAAAAAAGTTGACAAAAGTGGGATGTCTCTTTCTAACGATCTGAATCATAGGCTTATAAAATCTGAGATCCAGCGCAGCATAATATAGTATGTACAAGAAATCAACCACTTGTTCTTGCAGTTGCTGTTATTTTGTTCTAATTTTTGATCAATATGGCAGCAGTTCAAGTGATTGTGGTGGAGACCGAAGTGAAATGTGATGTGAAAACGACGTATCACAACATCAAACACAACCTTCATCACCTGCCCGCAATGTATCCTGAGTCATACAAGGGGGCTGAAATTGTTGAAGGAGATGGAACCAAAATTGGTTGTGTCAGGACCTGGAACTATGACCTCCCAGGTAACATCTATGTAGCACGATCATACAACACCTTGTTATTAACGTTATTTAACGGAAATATGGTTTTCATAGATTTGATTATAAATTGTCCTAAGAATGTTTACAACTCTGATCAGTAATACCATCCGCCACAAATCTTATAAATTACAACCTTACAATAAAATAACAAACTTTAATTTATTTAATATCTCAAATATTTTAAATTGTTAGATCTAAGAAAAACTGAAATGATTTGATTCTCAGGGACTACGGAAATATTGCATGTAAAGTGCAAGAACATAGATATGGATGACGAGAAAATGACTGTCGGGGTCAGTGTAATTGTCGGAGACGCTCTGAAACAATACAAAAGGGAAAAATTCTAAATGCACTAGTGGTGTGTCTGATGTTGTGCCTGGTGGGTATCAGTACTCATGCAAAAGCTTTGTGACCAGAGTTTCTGTCACTCCCAGGGGTAATGGGTGCGTGGTGAAATGGGCTATAGAGTACGAAAAGCTCAATGAGAATGTCATCGATCCATACCACTATCTTGAACTGTTTGAGAACATTAGCTTGAAGATGGAGGCTCACGTTTCCAATTAATAGAACTCAAGCAAGCAGCTAGCATAAATTATGTATTGTAATGAATAATATTGTAATCTCTAGTCTCCATGCTTTATTTTCTACAAAGGGACCTAGTGTTGTTTATGATAAACGCATTGGGATGTGCTATTCATGCAACCTTGCTAATGGCATGACAATTTAATGGTTAGAACTTGGTAGATGGTTTGATAGGTTATGGGATCCTAAAGACCCAGCTTGCTTTCCAAAAAATAAATAAACAATTCAAGCCAACTCGCATGAATAAATTGTAACATGATCCATATATATTAAATAAGATTTCTCATAGTTATATTATTAGTGGTATATAATCAAATTTATCTTTTTTATAAACATTGATAAATTCAACACAAGGATGAAAAGCATTGAACTTCGTTGATTCAAGCTCATGTAAGGTAAGGTCATTGCAGTTGTTTCCGCAATGATTTCTAGCTGGTTAGATCATATGGACTTTGAAAAATAGTGGAAGAGATGAGAGAAATGGAGGGAGTGAGGATAGAAGCTGTGGTCTTAATTTCTAAGAGTAAGTCTAGTCAGCCTTGTTTGTTAATCTCTTTTAAACATTTTTTGGCACTTTTTACATTTTTGTCCATCCGCTTTAAAACACAATCATAAACACCACTTATAGAATGAGTGAAATTGTAAAAAAACCAAAAAAATGCCGAATAGATGCCAGCAAACAAGGCTGACTAAAATTGTTGCAATTTCTAATTACAACATAGAGGAACAACTATTCATCATTAAATGTTTACATCAATGCGTATGTCAATGCTTTCAATAATGGTCGAAAATATTGTGATTCAGTAGGGTATGTGGACCCTTGAGAATGAGAGGGAACATGGTGTGAGAAAAAGGAAATGGTGATGTGGAGCAGTCGCTACCTTACAAGTTTACATTAATATGTGTGTCAATGTTGTCCATGGATATATCTACCATTGATAAAGAAAGGGAAAATGCGTACTTTAGACTGGGAAATATGGAAAAGGGAAATATGTGATATCATTCATCACAAGTCACTACAAAAAAAAGTTATTTCAGCAACGGCTAAAAACCGTTGCTAATTGTCAAAAATTAGTAGCTAAAATGAATTAGCAACGGCTCAACAACTATCGCAATACCGTAGCTATTTGAATCAGCAACGGTAAACTATCCCGTAGCTAATGCGCAACGGCTAAAAACCGTCGCTAACTCGAAAATTTCCATCGCTAAAGCTGTTTAAAATTTTGGCTACGACTGTCACAAATGTCGTCGCTAAGTTGCAAATCCAATTGACAAAACAGCCACGGTATTTGCCGTGGCTATTTAGGGACAGCTTTGAAGCCGTCGCTAAGTTGAATCATATTGACAAATGAAATGTTTAATTTTAGGCCATGCTTAATCAACATGTTTAATTTTAGGCCATGAATACCTTGTTAAAAAAATGGTATTAGAATTTCCAAACAGTGCTAAATATTGCATTCAACACATTAAAGGGGTGTTATCAAATAATTTACACTACACTAGTATTTTTTTGTTATAATTTACACTAAATATTTTTTTATTATAATTTTTTTGTTATAAAGCATACATAAGTATATCTTTATATTAGTTAAATAAGTAATTAAACTTTTACAATTTATTTTTGAGCTACGACTACACAGGAGAGACTTAATTGATCAAATTATAACAAAAAATTACACAGATACCAAACAAAAATTACAAAAAATCATACAATTTTTTTTTTCAATCTATAGAATATATGAGATCTCTTGCAGCTAGGGAAAGGCGGGGAAGGGAGGGGAGAGGGAGGCGGTCGACTTCTCCTCTGTGGGTTTCTTCTCTGCGGATTGAAGGTTGGTTGAAGGTTTATGAGGATTTAAGGTTTTAGAAACAAAGATATTAGAGAGAGAAAATTGAAGGGGATTGGTTGAGAGAAAATTTATATAGAGAGAGAGGGGTAATTAAAGGGGATTGGTTGAGAGAAAATTTATATAGAGAGAGGGGTAATTAAAGGGGATTGGTTGAGTAGGTTTCACGTGGATTGGTGACGTAGTTTGGTTTAGTGCGTTGGATTGAGCTAAGTTTTTAGGTGTTATTGACGGTTGAGATAGATGAGGTTTTATTTTTGTGTATAATTTTTTTTTAAAATCAATTAGGGAAAGTTTTTTGCCGTAGCTAATAAAATAATCTTTGTAAAACTTAGTGACGGCTACGATTCCGTAGCTAATAAAATAATTAGTGACGGTTTTTTGCCGTAGATAAATATTTTTGTGTATAATTTGTTTTTTCAAAAAATCAATTAGGGACCGTTTTTTGCCGAAGCTAATAAAAAAATCTTTGTAAAACTTAGTGCCGGTTTTTTGGCATAGCTAAATGTTTTTGTGTATAATTCTTTTTTCAAAAAAATCAATTATGGACGCTTTTTTGCCATAGCTAAATGTTTTTGTGTATAATTTTTTTTTTCAAAAAACTCAATTATGGACGCTTTTTTGCTGTAGCTAAATGTTTTTGTGTATAAATTTTTTTTCAAAAAAATCAATTAGGGACCTTTTTTGCCGTAACTAATACAAAAATCTTTGAAAAACTTAGCGGCGATTTTTTGCCGTAGCTAAATGTTTTTGTGTATAATTTTTTTTTTCAAAAAAATCAATTAGGGACGGTTTTTTGCCATAGCTAATAAAAAAATCTTTGTAAAACTTAGCGACAGTTGTTTGCCGTAGCTAAATGTTTTTGTGTATAATTTTTTTTTTCAAAAAAATCAATTAGGGACGGTTTTTTGCCGTAGCTAATAAAAAAATCTTTGTAAAACTTAGCGACGGTTTTTTCCGTAGTTAAATGTCCCTAAATGTTTTGTGTATAATTTTTTTTTTCAAAAAAATCAATTAGGGTCGGTTTTTTGCCATAGCCAATAAAAAAATCTTTGTAAAACTTAGCGACGGTTTTTTACCGTAGCTAATGATTTTTATTTGTAAAACTTAGGGACGGCTAATGTGTCGTAGCTAAGTTTAAAAAAAAATTCTATTAGGGACGACAAAAACCGTAGCTACCAACTTTTCTTTGTAAAACTTAGCGACGGCTAAGAAACCATAGCTAATAAAATAATTAGCGACGGTTTTGTGCCGTCGCAAAATAATTAGCGACGATTTTTTACGATTATGGGTTGAGTCAGCTATCAAAAGCATTAGCGACAGTTTTTTGCCGTCGCAAATCTTTTAATTAGCGGTCGCTAGTATCTGTAGCTATTGAAGCTTTTTTTTGTAGTGACACTACACCAAATTGACATTTTTGTAACAACTCCCAAAACAGTATCACTTTTGAAGTGTAACAATTTACCTAACAATTTTACACATTTTCACAAACAAAATGATACAATAATTAAGGGTGGGCACGGGATGGGATGGGACAAGATATACCCATCCCTATCCCATCCCGTTCATACGGGATCAGGACGGGACGGGATGGGAAAAACCTCATCCCGACCTCGTCCCATCCCAAACGGGTTCGAGACGGGACGGGACGGGATCAGCGTGCTAATCATATATACATTTTTTTTTTCCCAAAAACACCATTTTCTATGAATGAAGATACAAATATGTTAACTTGATCATTATAGCCTACATAGTTGATACACAACAAGCCTTGTAAATACAACAATTAAATAGAAAAGATGCACGTTTAATGTAGCATATATGATAAAATTATGTAGTGTTTGATTCATACCTTTTATAATTGTTTTCTCTAAGCGCAAACCTGTAACTCCGCCACCATTTTCATCTTGATACCAAAACTTGTTAGTTTATTTCACCAAAACTTGAACAATATGTTGTTCACTTCAGATCAGTTCTTCTAGTCAATTTTGAATTATGATTTTGTTGGCTACTTGTTTGAAATCAAGGTAATTAAGCAAAATTGTTTGTAATTTTAGTAAATTATATTAGTAGGGTTTGTAGAAGTGCCCTAAGACATTGGCCCAACTTGACTAACCTGATCCATTTGTTTGGGCAGAAACAGGCCCATCTAGATCGTGATGTGTATCGATGCAATATAGTAAGCCCGATAGGTACCATACTACAAAATATGTTTCCCCTTATAGTTGTTTAAAAAATAAAACTTGATAAAATGTGAATTAGGTATTGAATTAGTGTCAAATGTTGCTGATGAGGAACCCCATGTTCCTCTCACTTTATTATATACATCAGTATATTTGTATGGGCATCCAAAATTCTAAAATAAATAATTAAATAAAAATATTAATAATTAATATTAATAAATTAGTTCGGGACGGGACGGGATCGGGATGAAATTATTCAATCCCATTAAGACCCGAAAAAATCGGGATGGGACGGGATCGGGATGAAATTATTCAATCCCATTAAGACCCGGAAAAATCGGGACGGGACGGGACGAGATCGGGACGGGAACGGGATCGCGGGATGGGATGCCCACCCCTAACAATAATTGTATCACCATGAAGAGTATGATTATAAAAGTGATACTATTTATGGTGATCCAACTTATTGTATCATTTTTTTTGTGTTACTGTTTTTCATTTTTTGGCTAAATTTATTTTTGACTTGAAATTGTTTGGTGAATTGCAACATCTCAAAAGTGATACTTTTTTAGAGTTGTTACAAAAGTGCCAATTTGGTGTAGTGTGAGTCCATTATAAATTTATCAAATATACAAGACCAATACCGCTACAAGCATACACATATATACTTCGATTCACATGGAATAAGAGTTTATCACAAATAACCTCATGCGATGCTTTTTATATAACTTGTAAAAGATCACAATTAATACAATTTCGATCAAAATTTCTGTCACTACCACCCATCTTATTATCGATACCACCATACTCAATGTTGTTAATGAAGGTCACTAAAAGAGATAAGATAATTTATAGCTGTACCTCTAAGGGTTAGTTGAATATAGTTGAGATATGATGTCTTTGTCATATTGTTTCGAGCTTGCACCGACGAATTTTTTAATCAGCAGTATTTTTTTCTTGCGCTTCAAACACAATTTTTCCGTATGATTTTTAAAAATTCCTATATATCAATAGTTACGTGAAAATGTAGTTTTTGAATGTCAAAGTAAAAAGACTAGAACTAAACAAAACATAGCTATTTGTTTCCTGAAATGGAGTTCTTGCATTTAAATTTTGATACTTAATATTCAAACAAACATTATTATCTGACAATTCAATCGGAAAAAAAATTTGTGGCATGGGTATTATCTAAATTTTTTCTTAAAATGGGCGTTTCATTGAATTTCCTAGTGAAAATCAACGTTCTACGTGGAAAAAAACTTGAGGATTAGGTATTTGGTCATAAAAACAGGTCGGATTTAGTACGGATACACAGATATTTGTATCCCGATCCGACTGGATCATAAAACCTCATATCATATCTGAGAAATTTATAAAATGGTTAACCATATTTTACCCAAATTGATCCGAATTCGACCAGATCATAAAACCTCATATCATACGGAGAAATTTGTAAAATGGTTTACCGTATCCGACCTAAATCGATCCAAATTACCTTATTCGAATCAGATATTGGATTCAGATGGAATTTAGTGTAAGATCCATTTTCGAGTTTGGTCAGCTTTAACATATCTGTATCTGATCCATTTTCCTATGCCGATAATTAAAAAAAAAAAAAAACCATATCCGCCAATCTTTTCTTCAAATTCAGTTCGGATCTCAGGTTTTATCCGTACCATTTTATGCCCTGTTGATGATAGCGAAAAAAATATGCTCCCAAATATCAGCACATTTTTTTTCCAAGGCAATTTGAGGCCATTATGAATCTCCATAATAATTGTACTGGATAAGTGAATGGTGGAGGTCGGAGAGTAGCTAAATATCGTTATTGCAGATAAAGATGATGTGACGCAATGTTAATCTTGTATTCAAGCAAACAATGACTCAATTGTGCCTATAAATTTTGCGACCAAATGCAGCATACTACATACCAAAAATCAACCATTACTTCTTCTTGTAGTTAGATGGCAGGAGTTCAAGTAATTGTGGTTGAGACTGAAGTAAAATGCAGTGCACAGAAGATGTATCACACCATCAAGCACAACCTTCATCACATGCCCACAATGTATCCTGAGTCATTCAAGGGGGCTGAAATTGTTGAAGGAGATGGAACCAAAAATGGTTGTGTCAGGACCTGGAACTATAACCTCCCAGGTAACATTTACATAGCATGCACATTACTATTTGTGTTGCATAAACGAAGATATAAATTTTATGGATTCGAACATCCATAACATGTCATAGAACAATCAAACCCCTGACTAATGATACCCATACCATCCGCTAAAAATCTTGTAATGGATTTACAAATGTGACAATACTATTTGATCTATCAAATATTGTTGATGGTTAGATCTAAGAAAACTTAAATGACTTGATTTTCCAGGGACTTCAGAAGTCTTGTATTGCAAGACCAAGAACATAGATATGGATGATGAGAAAATGACCTTAGGATTCAAAAACATCGAGGGAGACCTTCTGAAACAGTTCAAAAGCTTTGTGGCCAGGGTTCATGTCATTCCAAAGGGTAATAATGGGTGCGTGCTGAAATGGTCTGTAGAATACGAAAAGCTTAATGACAGCGTCGAGGATCCACACCATTATCTTGAAATGTTTGAGCAAGTTAGCAAGAAGATGGATGCTCACATTTCCAAACAATAGAATTCAGGCGATCGAGCTGTTAGCATTAAGATTATGTATAATGATGTACTCTCTGTGCTATATTTTCCAGGGAGGGACCTAGTGTTTGCTGAAAATAAATGTGCTGGGGTTTGCAAATCTGCAACATCGCACATGTAAAATATGATGATGCATATGTATTTTAATCTAGTGTTTCAATCGTACGTGTTACACACTTAATATCATTGATAAAAGTAAAACCAAAGTAGAGGATAACTTGAATATTTCCATCTGCAATGTTGATTATTATCAGTACAAGTAACCCCATTAATTTTTTTTAGTAAACATTGATACATTCATCAGGATGAAGAGCACGTATATCAGTTTGATCTGAGCATTGTGCGCCATTGATTCAAGCTCGTGTAAGGTAATTAAGGTCATTGCAGTTGTTTCAGCACATGTCCGTAAATTTTGCCATGGTCAAAATCGTAACCAAACAGAAGGAAAATGAGATTTTCTCATGATAATTTATCTTTTCCACCCTATCAAACGCAAACTTAGATCATGTATATGGAACATTTTCCTATAATCTTTGGTGTTCTTGCAAGTGGATGCTGAGAAGTTTATTTCAATTTGCAGTTCGAAGTTCTGAGAAGCGAGAATAGCTAATATGGTGAGAAGCCATGTGCATATATGAATAATCGATCACAAAAATTATAGACGTATCATCACACAGTGACTCAATTGACTTATAAAAGTCCAGACCAAACGCAACATAGGATATGCAGCAGAGAACAACCATTTCCTCTCCTTGTAGTTGTTATTGTTGTATTTAACCATACGCTTCAGACTCTAGTTGATTCAATGGAAACAAGAAGCATAGAAACATACCTCGATCCATAGCGATTTTCCCTTTGATTGTGATGAGATTGGATCTTCCGATTGATTCAAGCGTGTCCAAAGTTCTCTGTTGAGAGGATACAGAATACAAATGCGAAAGGTTATTTCTTTTTCACGCATTTGCTCAATCGGGGACCCAACCATATTTATAATGCCCATAAGTCATAACCCTTCAACTTACGGGCTATGAATTTCTAATTATGCCCCTCATTGAATTAGAAATTACATCCTTATTTACACTATGTTATTTATTAATACCTTATAGTCCAATACCCCTATTAGATCACATAATCAATGGACTACACTTTAAGATAGCAATACATATTATATTACATATGTGTGCCCACATTATTGGATTTATCCAACAATCTCTCACTTGGGCCATATATGTTATCTTTAATGTGTATAACCTTAGGAGTTCAAAACTTGCTATCACAAGTAAAGGTATTCCGAAACAATCTCGTCCATTGACTATACTGATATAGGATTAAAGCGATTTTCGTCACATGTAGCGTAACTAAATCCATCAATAGTCACATATACCAATATAATCAAATGACATAGATCAAACATGAATGTAGAGCATGGAAATTACATGTGATGTGATCCAAACATGTCTATTTCCAACCGGTCCAACTTTAATCTTTAATGAGATCAAACATATAATAAACAGACAATTGACTGAAGACTTTATTTCTGCAGAAAAATACCAAATTACACCAATGTGTCCAAAAATCCATCATAGAACAACAAAACTCCCACTAAACCATGATATCCTCATGTGACATAACACCCATATAAGCGGTGTGCTCATGAAAGACCTTGGGTGGTAATCCCTTAGTAAGCGGATCCGCAATCATGGAGTTTGTCCCAATATGCTCTATGAAAATCTGTTTATTCTCTACTCTCTCTTTCACAACCAAGAACTTTATGTCAATATGATTTTACCTAGACGAGCTCCTGTTGTTGTTGGCATATAAAACTGCTGACTTATTGTCACAATATAACTTTAGTGGTCTTTCTATGTCATTCAAAATGCGCAGCCCAGTGACAAAATAACGCAGCCATAATCCGTGGTTGGAGGCCTCAAAACACGCCACATATTCTGCTTCCATGGTGGAAGAAGCTATGAGTGTCTGCTTAGCACTTCTCCAAGAAATAGCTCCTCCAGCTAACAGATAAATGTAGCCTGATGTAGATTTTCTACTATCTTGACATCCATTAAAATCAGAATCAGCATACCCTATGTTCTCCAACTGATCTGATCTCTTGTAGGTGAGCATGTAATCCTTAGTTCTTTGTAAATATCTCATAACCTGTTTAGCTGCTTTCCAGTGACTCATTCCAGGGTTATCCAAATATCTGCCAAGCATTCCAACAATGAATGTTATGTCTGGACGTGTACATACCTGAGCATACATAAGACTCCCAACAGCGGATGCATAGGGGATCTTTTGCATCTCTACAACTTCAAGTTTATTCCTAGGACACTGTTTAAGACTGAATTTGTCTCCTTTAGATATAGGGGTATCTCCTGGTTTACAATCTTGCATGCCAAACATTTTAAGCATTTTTTCTATATAGCCCTTTTGTGATAATCCAAGAATACCTCGAAAACGATCCCGGTATATCTGAATCCCTAAAACAAAAGAAGCTTCACCAAGATCTTTCATTTCAAATTTCTTTGAGAGAAATCTCTTGGTTTCGTGCAACATATCTATATTATTAGTGGCAAGCAATATGTCATCAACATACAAAACCAAGAAGATATGCTTACTCCACTGAACTTATGATACACACAATTATCAACAACATTTGTCTCAAAACCAAACGAGACATTACTTGATGAAATTTGTAGTACCACTGACAGGAAGCTTGCTCGAGCCCATAGATGGATTTCTTTAGTCTGCAAACCATATTCTTTGGGTCTCCAGACACAAAATTTTCTGGTTGCACCATATAAATTGTTTCATCAATGTCGTCATTGAGAAACGATGTTTAACATCCATCTGATGCAACTCAAAGTCAAAATGTGCAACAAGAGTCATGATTGTCCTAAATGAGTCTTTCTTTGACACCAAAGAGAAAGTCTCTTTATAGTCGATGCCTTCCTTTTGAGTGAAGTCTTTAGCTACAAGACGAGCTTTATATCTTTCCACATTACCTTTTGAGTCATTCTTGGTTTTGAATATCCATTTACAACCAATAGGCTTTGTATTTTCAGGTAATGGGACAAGATCCCAAACTTGATTGTCTTGCATAGACTTGTACTCCTCATTCATAGCATCTATCCACTTTTGAGAGTTAGAATCCTGCATAGCTTGATTGAAGTTGATTGGATCATTTTCCACCAATCCATCATTTTTCTCATGTTCTTCGAGAAAGACCATATAATCATCCGGAATAGCTCTTCTCTTTTCTCTCGTGGATCTCCTTAATGGCATTTGATCTTGAGGTTGTTGAGTTTGTTCTTCTGGATATTTACTTCAATTTGAGCAGGGAGTAGTTCAACATTGTCCTGTTGAGGTTCCAGATCTGCTTTTTGATCAATGACAGGTAGTGGAACGTGTACATTGGCAACAACAGTAGTAGGAGTCGAAATTGATTCCTTCTCAAAGACAATGTCTCTTACTATATTTCTCCCCCCAAACTCGACATTCTCAAAAAACGTTGTTGTCCCCATTTCAAAAATGGACTTAATAGTGGGATTATAAACTTGTAGCCCCTTGATCGCTCAGAGTAGCCCAATGAAGTAGCTGCTCACTGTTTTGGAGTCCAATTTCTTTTCATTCGGCCGATAAGGCCTTGCTTCAGCTGGACATCCCAAAATATGAAAATGTTTTAGACTAGGTCTTCTGCATGTCCAAAGTTCATAAGGTGTTTTGCCAGCTGCTTTAGTTGGTACTCTATTAAGGATGTAAGCTGCGGTCTTTAGTGCTTCTCCCCAGAGTGATTCAGGTAAGGTAGAATGACTGATCATACTCCTTACCATGTCCTTAAGAGTTCGGTTTCGTCTTTCAGCTACACCATTCTAGGTGATCCCGACATGGTGTACTGTAGGACGATTCCACATTCCTCTAGGAATTTAGCAAATGGTCCTGGACGTTGTTCACCGGAACCGTCATATCTGCCGTAATACTCACCACCACGGTCAGACGTAACACTTTTAATTCGTTTGTTGAGTTGGTTCTCAACCTCAGCTTTGAAAACTTTGAACATGTCCAGTGACTCAGATTTCTCATGAATGAGATATAGGTACCCATAGCGTGAGTAATCGTCTATGAATGATATAAAATATTATTGACCATTCCAAGAAGCCGAAGGGAATGGTCCACAAATATCTGTGTGGATCAATTCTAAGACGTTTGAAGTTCTGTTTGCACCCAATCTCTTTTGTTTGGTCTGTTTTTCCTTGATGCACTCAATACAGACATCAAAGTCTGAAAAATCAAGAGAATCTATTATGCCATCTGACACAAGTCTCTCCATTCTCGTTTTCGAGATATGTCCTAAACGTGTGTGCCATAGTTTTGATGAATTTCCTTCATTTAGCTTACGCTTAGTACCACGTGATTCCACATGCAAGGTTACATTATATGAGGCAATAGTGTCAAGAAGATATAGGTTATCAAATGTGCTTAATGAACCAGTACCAATAATATTGGAATTTAATGAAAGACTAAATTGATTATTTCCAAATGAATAACAATATCCAAATTTGTCCAACAAGGAAATAGAAACCAAATTCCGTCTAAATGACGGTACTACAAAAGTGTCTTTCAGTTCCAAATAACAACCAGCTCCTAAGAGTAACCTAAAGTTTCCTATTGCTTCCACTTCTACCGATTTTCCATCGCCCATGAAGATGCGTCTTTCAGCATCATTTGGCTTTCGGTAGCTCAGACAACCCTGCATAGAAACACTTATGTGAGTAGTAGCACCAGAATCTAACCACCAAGTGTTTCTAGGTACTGAAGCTAAGTTAACCTCAGAACAGACCAAAGCAAGAAACATACCCTTTTTAGCACGCCAAACATGATACTTGGTACATTCCTTCTTACATGTCCAGGTTTCTTACAAAAGAAACAACCCTCATTGCCTTTCTGTTTCTTTTGTGTTGGACCCTTAGCAACTTCATTCTCCTTCTTTCGTTTTGTGCCCTTATCTTTAGAGGTGCTTGCAAAATGAGCATTTTCCATTCTGTCTTGTTTCAACCTGTCTTCCTCTTGCACACAGTATGAAATGAGCTCATTAAGAGTCCATTTCTCCTTCTGACAGTTGTAACTGACCTTAAACTGACTGTATTGTGGAGGAAGTGATATCAAAACTAGATGCACGAGTAAGTCCTCAGACAACTCAAGCTTCAGTGCTTTAAGTTTTGAAGCAAGATGAGACATCTCCATGATGTACTCTCTAATGTTCCCTTTGCCTTTGTACTTCAATGAAATCAAGCTAGCTAAAAGCGTGCTTGTTTCAGCCTTATCATTTTTAGAAAAACGCTTTTCAAGTTTAGTAAGGAACTCACTAGCATTGGTCACCCCTGCGGATATTGCATCCCTAAATTAAGGCTTCTGGAATACCTCACTTGATGAGCATGAGACTCATGAGATTGGAGCGTTCCCACTTCCCAAAGTATTTCCTGGCATCAGGAGTACTTGCATCTGTAAGAGGAGCGGGTTGCTCAATCCTTAACGCAAGGTCCAGATCCATACATTCAAGAACGATTAACACGTTCTCTTTTCAGTCCTTGAAGTTTGTCCCATTAAGCATGAAAATATTATTTACACCAGCAGATATACTAGTAGCAGACATAGTAGCTGTACAGAGAATGAATTACATAAATAACATATTCACATCATTATTCGATTGCATAAACTTTTAAATTCATACAATAGGTAAATAAAAACCCATATTAAGATACCCAGCACAGCATTGTTATTTAGTCTTTAGACAGAAATATCAATCTGTAAGTGGTACTCTTCGTACACAATGAAACCGGCCTAATATTATGCCTTTCTTTGGACTGACATAATAAAAACATGGTAAAGTAAACTTTATCACATATTTAAGACTAGGGATTATCCGGTCAAAACAATCTTCCTTTGGGCCGATTGTTTCACATGGATGTAGCATGCTCACTTATTTAAAATCAACCAAGTTTCCTAACAGTGGTTGCTTTGGCAACCTATTAGTTAAATTGTGTAAATTTTAAATAAGGAACACAATAGTGATACATGAAACCAAAATTATATTCTATGTATAAATTTGGAGTATTAACAAATTATCACTTAATACAATTAAAACATGGGTCTAAATAAAATATAGCCAAAAATTAATAGGTCCAATAATTTAAAACAATATTACCAACAGCAACAGACCCAATAGTCAAAGTAAAATTTACTAATAGGCCCAATGATTAATAACAACAACAAGCCCAACAGGTGAACAGTCACCAAGCCCGCTAGGTGAACAGTCACCAGGCCCGCCCCAACAGTGAACAGTCGCCAGGCCCGCCAGATGAACAGTCACCAAGCCCACCCAATAGTGACAGTGAACAGTCACCAGGCCCAAGTCACCTCCGACTTTCTATTCAACAGGGAATCGATTTTTTTTAATTTCACTGTACACTGAATTGTATTTGCAATATAATCACTATATTGTATAATCATTGAATTACTGTAACATTGTAACAATATAATTAGGAATCACATAATCACTATTTCAATATAATCACTATATTGTTTCATGGTCTAACATCACTCTAGTCACAATATGATATTCTGTTGTAGTTTGTTGGCCCAACAGAATATCATCACATGATCCTTGTATTATCAACATAATATGATCACAGAATATCACCATGCATATCACTGTTCATTAACATTGTTCACTGTAACACTGTTCACATGCATATCAACAACACTATTCACCGTAACACTGTTCACCATAACACTGTTCACCGTAACACTGTTCAACATGCATATCAACATGAATATCAATAACACTGTTCACCGTTCATGAATCAATAATGAAATTGTTGTTCTATGAAAATTCTTCTTTATGGTTTCACATGGAATCAACAGGAGATGCTCTGATACCATTTGTTGTATTTAACCATATGCTTCAGACTCTAGTTGATTCAATGGAAAGAAGAATCATAGAAACGTACCTCGATCCATAGCGATTTCCCTTTTGATTGTGATGAGATTGGATCTTTCGATTGATTCAAGCATGCCCAAAGTTCTCTGTTGAGAGGATACAAAATACAAATGCCAAAGGTTATTTCTTTTTCACGCATTCGCTCAATCAGGGACCCAACCATATTTATAATGCCCATAAATCATAACCCTTCAACTTACAGGCTGTGAATTTCCAATCTGCCCCTCATTGAATTAGAAATTACATCCTTATTTACACCATGTTATTTATTAATACCTTATAGTCCAATACCCCTATTAGATCACATAATCAATGGACTACACTTTAAGATAACAATACATATTATATTACATATGTGTGCCCACATTATTGGATTTGTCCAACAGTTATTTGTTCTAGTTTTGATCGGAATGGCAGGGTTTCAAATAATTGTACAAAAGTTTTGTGGCCAGGGTCTCTGTTACCATTTTCCTATGCCGATAATTTAAAAAAAAAACCCATATCCGCCAATCTTTTCTTCAAATTCAGTTCGGACCTCAGGTTTTATCCGTACCATTTTATGCCTTTTATGCCCTATTGATGATAGCGAAAAAAATATGCTCCCAAATATCAGCACATTTTTTTTTCTGCCAAGGCAATTTGAGGCCATTATGAATCTCCATAATAATTGTACTGAATAAGTGAATGGTGGAGGTCGGACAGTAGCTAATATCATTATTGCGGATAAAGATGATGTGGCGCAATGTTAATCTTGTATTCAAGCAAACAGTGACTCAATGTGCCTATAAATGTCGAGACCAAATGCAGCATACTACATACCGAAAATCAACCATTACTTCTTCTTGTAGTTAAATGCCAGGAGTTCAAGTAATTGTGGTTGAGACTGAAGTAAAATGCAGTGCACAGAAGATGTATCACACCATCAAGCCCACAATGTGTCCTGAGTCATTCAAGGAGGCTGAAATTGTTGAAGGAGATGAAACAAAAAATGGTTGTGTCAAGACTTGGAACTATAACCTCCCCGGTAATGATTGTGATTTTGTTTTTTGAGTTGATTTTGGTCCCCTAATTTTAAGAAATATTTTGTTGTGTAGAAAAAATATAAAAATTTCGGTTGTGATTTCGATTTTTTTTTTTTTTTGAAAAGCAAGCAGGGTTTTAAGGACCCCTTAACCTTTATATTGATGAAGTAAAAGCAAATACAGAAATAATTTCTCACAGGAGAAATGTTTCACCATTACAAGCCTAAACAATGTACAAAGTCAATCTTTGTAGCTTTTGTTTGCTTTCTTAGTTCTTTTGGATTTTTGGGGATAAAGGCTAAAATCATTGGTGTAGGCAATTGCAGCCGATCCTATAACCACATCATCACTAGAGGGGTTTGTCTTAATTTTCTTGTCTCAACCTATTGTCTATGCGGTTCTTGTGTTCTTCTACTTTTGTTCCATCATTTTATCATGTACATTCATCATACACTGGCCTTTGTCATGCTCAAAGACACTATACTCAGAACACATCAATGGTTTCCAAGGATGGTCGATTGCAATTTCATCCAAATCACCTCCTTCTCTACCCACATCTAATTTAATGAAGGTTGAAAGCTCCTTATTTGGCTTCACTTCCACACAACTTGCTGCATATGTGAGGCGAGCACTAGCTGAGGTGGTTTGTCAAGCCTGACAGGTTTCCCAATCAAGCTAGCAATGTAGCTCAACCCTCCTTGGACCACATGAAAGTGGAACATTGTCAAGATGTACCCATACTAGAATTATATTGATCTCCTTCCTTAGACTCCCTAAGTCTTCCTTCCATGGCTTAGTCACCATGAGTTTGTCCCTAACTTTGTAAGGCGCTTTTCAAGTGCTTTGGCTCGATCATCTTCATTCGTGAACTTGAAAAAGAAAAATTCTCCATTCGATGTAACCTCAACATCTCCTTTTGGTTTCCACTTCCTCTCCACAGCTATCTTGACTTGGCTAATTGGAGGAGGTTTCAGAACATCCCCACCAACTGGTCTGACTATATCTGTTTGGCCTTTTCTCGAATCCCTGAAGTGCATAGTAACACACCTTCCTCAAACATGAGATTTGAGTAGTATATTGGATCCTTTAGCCCATCCCAATTCCTGCTTCCACCACCAAATAAGTGAGCTCATTTCAGCTGAGATTGACTCTTGACAAAATCTTATCCATCTCCACTACGACCATTTCTGCAGACAACCTCTTCTACGTCCAGAACCGGATCGGTGGAGGCCATGAGGGTCTAAACAGTGGTAGTCATTGGAGATTTGTGTAGAGCAGAACAAAGAGATTTGGGGAGCACAAGCTTATTAACCTTGAATGAGGAGGATGACTGACCTGAAAGAGAGATTGGGAGCGACACAACTCTCTCCTCATGCCGACAGTGCGCGTGATTTCGAATTTAACAATACAGGTTATGCATTTTAAACTCTTAGATACTACTTAAAAGGTACAGACTATATACAAACTCTGATACCAATTTGTTGCGCCCAACAGAAACGATACAACAAATCTGTGTAAAACAGTAAATAATTGCGTACAATGAACAATGTCGTAACCACGAATAGTGTCAAATATGTATACGACACTATACAATACATACATACAAAGTCGCAGTACCGTGTTCATGAATAGTATCAAACATGTATGTCGTACTGTCCAATCAGACAAACAAAAAATATCAAATTTACGTGGTTTGAGAAACTCGCCTATGTCCACAATAAACGAACAATATATTTGATTGACTTATTGTTCCAGATTCATATCACATACAGATTACAGATTAGTTTCTCAAAAGAAATCAAATACAAAATCTCAAGCATTTAAATTGTATGTTCATCACATAATATACACAAAGAGGGAGACATTTGTTGATCCCTAAGGATCCTTGATCTTGTTTAGGATGTGATGGTTTATTCTCCTGCAAATCACATTTATTTATAGGAGAAAAAATGCATCGACCAAAAATGTCTTCATCGTCCACTGAAAAACGTCTTTGTCGTCCACCAAAAGAAGTCAAAAAGAGAGGGTACAATCAAGTTCCTACTGAAAATTTTCTTTTTTTGTAACCCACATATTTTTACTTCAACCAAATTTTTTTATTTTGTTTTCTTATGCGACCAATGACGGAGCCAAAATTTGTGTTGAACGGGGGTGGAGTGATGAGTCATAGATAATATAATAATTAATTATTTTAAAAAAAAAATTAATTTGAATAATAGATAAAAAAAAAAACTATGCAAACATCAATTGCTAAACAAACATCATCTAATCAATGGGAAAGAAAATAAATCCAACAAACTATTTTGTAGGAGCACAAAATATAAATATAGGGGGGACAATCAAATTAGTATATAAAGTTAATGGGCTAAAATTAATTTCAAATGTAAAATTAGATGTGGACAAAAATTGGGTTATTTGCGAATTGCCACCTATCATAAATAAATAATTAAAGGTTACCCCATCATTAATCACTATTGCAGTCTTCCTCCAAGACTAGCAATCAACATGCATTGACTGTCAAAAGGTTCACGTTGATTACCAAAACTAACTTCAAACAATAACCCAGAGATGAATCTCAAAATACAAACATTTATCTTGAGAAAAAAAATTAATGCATCAAAAATTTCATGTATCTCCAAAAAAATCCTAAGAATAAAATATAAATTTAGACCTCAATGTACGAATTCATCTTGAGAAAAATACATTTTTTAAAATTCTTTTTTTCAAAGCTGGCAAGAAAAATTGAGGTTGCTTGTGGCGAATTGACAATGATGGGGAAAAGAATTAAATCAAGCAAAGAGAGAGGGAGAGGAAGAGAGTAGGAGGCGGGGCGGTTGTCCATATTTCAGTAAATATATAAAGGGAGCAGAAGAGAGGAAAAGGCGGATCAGGATCATAGGCATTGTAGAAAACAAAGAGAGAGGAAGGGGTGCGATGAGACGGAGTTTCTAAAAAATCAAGTGGGGGCAAGTGTCCCCCACTTGCCCCCTTGTAGCTTCGTCCCTGTATGCGACCCACAAAAAAAATCCACAAAAGTGGGATGTTTGTTTCTAACATACGTGTCGGTGTCCACAATAAACGAACAATACTTATTGATTCGGATTTATATCACATACATATTAGTTTCTCAAAAGAAACCCAAATACAAAATCCAAAACATTTAGATTATATGCTCATCACATAACATACGCAAATGGGGAGACCTTTGTTGATCCCTAAGGATCTGGATCCTGTTCAGGATGTGATGGTTTCTTCTACTGCAAATCACATCTATTTAAACGAGAAAAAAAAATCCACCAAAAATGTCTTCATCGTTCACTAAAAAACGTCTGTCGTCCACCGAAAGAAGTCAAAAGAGAGGGTGCAATCAAGTTCCTACTGAAAATTTTCTTTTTTTGTAACCCACACGTACTTTTACTTCAACCAAAATATTTTGTTTTGTTTTCTTATGCGACCAGTAATGGAGCAAAAATTTTTGTTGAACGGAGGCAGAGTGATAAGTCATAGATAATATAATAATTAATTGCTTTAACAAAAAAATTAATTCGAATAATACAAAACACCAATTGCTAAACAAAACACCATCTAATCAATGGGAAAGAAAATAAATCCAACGAGCTATTTTGTAGGAGCAAAAATATAAATATAGGGGGGAAAAATCAAATTAGTATATAAAATTAAAGGGCAAAAATTAATTGCAAATGAAAAATTAGGTGTGGACCAAAAATTGGGTTATTTGCGATTTGCCACATATCATAAAGAACTAAGTAGAGGTTACCCCATTATTAATCACTATTGCAGTCTCTTTCCAAGACTAGCAATCAACGTGCATTGACTGTCAAAAGGTTAACGTTGATTACCAAAACTAACTTTAAACAATAACCCAGAGATGAACCTCAAAATACAAACATGTATTTTGAGAAAAAAAATTAATGCATCAAAAGTTTCATGCATCTCCAGAAAAATCTTATGAATAAAATATAAAACTAGACCTCAAGATACAAATTCATATTGAGAAAATACATTTTAAAAAATACTTCTTTTCAAAGCAGGCAAGAAAGATTGAGGTTGCTAGTGGCGAATTGAGAATGATGGGGAAAAGAAATAAATCAAGCAAATAGAGAGGGAGAGGAAGAGAGTAGGAGGAGGGGCGGTTGTCCATATTGTAGTAAACAGATAAAGGGAGCAAAAGAGAGGAAAAGGCGAATCAAGATCATAGGCGTTGCAGAGAACAAAGAGAGATGAAGGGGTGAGATGGGACTGAGTCGTCAGCATCGTAGGGTTGGGCATATTAAAAATAATTAAACTATTCTCAAAAATCAAGTGGGGGCAAGTGCCCCCAACTTGCCTTTTTGTAGCTCCGTCCCTGTATGCAACCCACAAAAAAAATCTACAAAAGTGGGATGTCTTTTTCTAACAAACGCGTCTATGTCCACAATAAACGAACAATACTTATTGATTCGGATTTATATCACATACAAATTAGTTTCTCAAAAGAAATCCAAATATAAAATCAAAAACATTTAGATTATATGCTTCTCACATAACATACACAAAGAGGGAGACTTTTGTTGATCCCTAAGGATCCATGATCATGTTTGGGATGTGATGGTTTTTTCTACTGCAAATCACATCTATTTATTGGAGAAAAAAAGCAACCACAAAAAATGTCTTCATCATCCACTAAAAAACGTCTTTGTCGTCCACCGAAAGAAGTCAAAAAGAGAGGGTGCAATCAAGTTCCAACTGAACTTTTTTTTTTTAACCAACATACTTTTACATCAACCAAATTGTTTTATTTTGTTTTCTTATGAGACCAGTGACAGAGCCAGAATTTTTGTTAAAAAGGGGGCGGAATGATGAGTCATAGATAATATAATAATTAATTACTTTAACAAAAAAAATTAATTTGAATAATACATAAACAATTATACAAAACACCAATTGCTAAAAAAACACCATCTAATCAATAGGAAAGAAAATAAATCCAAGAAGCTATTTTGTAGGAGCACAAAAGATAATATAAGGGGGACAAATCAAATAAGTATATAAAATTAATGGGAAAAAATTAATTTCAAATGTAAAATTAGATATGGACCAAAAATTGAGTTATTTGCAATTTGCCACATATCATAAATAAAAATTAATGCATCAAAAGTTTCATGTATCTCCAAAAAAATCTTATGAATAAAATATAAAACTAGACCTCAAGATACGAATTCATCTTGAGAAAATTCATTTTAAAAAATTCTTCTTTTCAAAGCAGGCAAGAAAGATTGAGGTTGTTGGTGGCGAATTGACAATGGTGGGGAAAAGAACTAAATCAAGCAAAGAGAGAGGGAGAGGAAGGGATTGAGGGGGGCTCCTGCGCACAGTGGGCAGGATGAGCTCCTGCGCATGCGTCTCAGCCGTTGGATCAGAATCCAACGGCTCAGATCATATGGATTTGAAATCCAGATTTTATTTTAAAAAAATTCCCGCAAAAAACCTCTATCCTCCCATATGATCTAAGCCGTTGGATTCTTATCCAACGGCTGAGTCGCCTACGCAGGAGCTCATCCTGCCCACTGTGCGCAGGAGCCACCCTCGATCCGAGAGGAAGAGAGTAGGAGGCGTGGCAGTTGTCCATATTGCAGTAAACAGATAAAGGGAGCAGAAGAGAGGAAAAGGCAGATCAGGATCATAGGCGTTGCAGAAAACAAAAAGAGAGTAAGGGGTGAGACGAGACGGAGTCGTTAGCGTCGTAGGGGTGGGCATATTAAAAATAATTAAAATTTTCTCAAAAATCAAGTGGGGGCAGGTCCCCCCCCCCCCCCCCCCCCCCCACACTTGCCCCTTGTAGCTCTGTCCCTGTATGTGACCCACAAAAAAATCCACAAAAGTGGGATGTCTCTTTCTAACAAACGCGTCTATTTCCACAATAAACGAGCAATACTTATTGATTCAAATTCGGGTCATGGGCTTCCAGATAGATTTTAGGTTCAGAGGGTGTGTTTGGGTTATCCAAAACTCGGATGGGCCAAGAAGGGAGGGAGAGTCGTTGCTGGTTGTCATTGCTACTAAGTGGTAGAGATGTGTATTGAAGTGAGGTAAGTGGATGGGGGATGTTGGCGTTTCGTTCGGTTAAACAAAACACAATGTGAGGTTATGGTAATTAATGGTTGGGATTGGTATTGAATGTAAGAGAGCAACAATGGGTCCCGATGTAAGAGAATGGGTGCTTGTTATTAATGCAGCTACCGATCGAGTTCTTGATGAATTACAGTGTATGTTGACAATTTGAAGAAAAATAAAAGAGTAAGTTTGGATATTTGTACACAAATTCAATTTTGTATAAAGTACCCATCATGACCAACTTCAGTCATTTGAGTTTTTAATAAATTTTGTTCATGATTGTAAATTTTTCAAGTTTTTAAATTTTGCATATCTATCTTGGCCTTAAATTGGATGTAATTGATAAGGTATTATACTTAACTTTTATAAATTATTAAAGTTATAATACAAAACCTAAAATCTCCTAGGCGACGTGGCGCTCGCCTAGGCCCCATGGGCGCTAGACACCTGCTCGCCGCCCTCCCACCGCCTAGTGCTTTTTAGAACAATGGTGTTGAGTGAACCCAGGTCATTTGACTCTGAATAGGGATGTGGATAGGGAGGTAATAAGACCATTGACTCTGGGTTAGACCGGACCAACACCGGTTCAAGAGTTGACTCGGACCTGTTTTGAATCGGACCAACTTGATCGATCTGACTCAGAAGCAAACCCCGAGTTGCTTGACCGATCTGACTCAGAGGCAGACCCCGAGTGGCATGCAAACTAGCTTGCATTCTACTGTCTGGTCGGCGAAGTCACATGTGCCGGTTCATATTTTGTGGATCGGCCGATTGAGTATCACTAGTTGGGCTGCTGCAGTCGCTCATCAAAAGCTTCGGTCGAAACATGATTCTAGAGTTTCTATTGAAAGGTATAGCTCTATTTAGCATCACCGATCGAAACGGAAAAAGCGACAGAGAGTTTACATCAATGCGTATGTCAATGCTTTCAATAATGGTCGAAAATATTGTGAGTCAGTAGGGTATATGGACCCTTGAGAATGAGAGGGAAAGTGGTGTGAGAAAGAGGAAATGGTGGTGTGGAGTAGTCGATGTCTTACAAGTTTACATTAATGTGTGTGTCAATGGTTAACCTTATCCTACCTGAATCGATCCAAAATACCTTATTCAGATCAGATATTGGATTCAGATGGATTTTATTGTAAGATCCATATTCGAGTTGGGTCAACTTTAACATATCTGTATCTGACCCATTTTCCGATGCCGATAATTAAAAAATATATAAAAATAAAAATAAAAAATAAATAAAAACCATACCCGCCAATCTTTTCTTCAAATTCAGTTTGGATCTCAGGTTTTATCCGTACCATTTTACGCCTTTTATGCTCTGTTAATAATGGCAAAAAAAATATGCTCCCAAATATCAGCACATTTTTTTTTGCCAAGGCAATTTCAGGCCATTATGAATCTCCATAATAATTGTACTGGATAAGTGAATGGTGGAGGTCGGAGAGTAGCTAAATATCATTATTGCAGATAAAGATGATGTGGCGCAATGTTAATCTTGTATTCAAGCAAACAGTGACTCAATGTGCCTATAAATGTCGAAACCCAATGCAGCATACTACATACCGAAAATCAACCATTACTTTTTCTTGTAGTTAGATGGCAGGAGTTCAAGTAATTGTGGTTGAGACTGAAGTAAAATGCAGTGCACAGAAGATGTATCACACCATCAAGCACAACCTTCATCACATGCCCACAATGTATCCTGAGTCATTCAAGGGGGCTGAAATTGTTGAAGGAGATGGAACCAAAAATGGTTGTGTCAGGACCTGGAACTATGACCTCCCAGGTAACATTTACATAGCATGCACATTACTATTTGTGTTGCATAAACGAAGATATAAATTTTATGGATTCGAACATCCATAACATGTCATAGAACAATCAAACCCCTGACTAATGATACCCATACCATCCGCTAAAAATCTTGTAATGGATTTACAAATGTGACAATACTATTTGATCTATCAAATATTGTTGATGGTTAGATCTAAGAAAACTTAAATGACTTGATTTTCCAGGGACTTCAGAAGTCTTGTATTGCAAGACCAAGAACATAGATATGGATGATGAGAAAATGACCTTAGGATTCAAAAACATCGAGGGAGACCTTCTGAAACAGTTCAAAAGCTTTGTGGCCAGGGTTCATGTCATTCCAAAGGGTAATAATGGGTGCGTGCTGAAATGGTCTGTAGAATACGAAAAGCTTAATGACAGCGTCGAGGATCCACAACATTATCTTGAAATGTTTGAGCAAGTTAGCAAGAAGATGGATGCTCACATTTCCAAACAATAGAATTCAGGCGATCGAGCTGTTAGCATTAAGATTATGTATAATGATGTACTCTCTGTGCTATATTTTCCAGGGAGGGACCTAGTGTTTGCTGAAAATAAATGTGCTGGGGTTTGCAAATCTGCAACATCGCACATGTAAAATATGATGATGCATATGTATTTTAATCTAGTGTTTCAATCGTACGTGTTACACACTTAATATCATTGATAAAAGTAAAACCAAAGTAGAGGATAAATGCTATAATGATGATTTGTGGTGTAGTGTTTAGAGAAACATACTGTACACAAACATCCATATTGCATATCTTCTACCAAATGTTTGTTCAACAGCTTGTGCAAAAACTTCTCACATTTACTACCTACCTTCTCACCTTTACTACCTACGCACAAATACCAAACCCTCGAGGTATCCATACAAATGTTCTTGGAGCTATCAATAACTCCACTACAAGCAAAATCCACTAGGTCATCAACAGTACAAGTTGTTCCACCAAATTCAAATTTCTGATTACATGTAACCGTACTCTTTTGCAAGAAGTACAAGTTACCCTTCCGAACATTTTTCATAACTACAAGTGCACAAGAAAATACCTTTAGAGCTCCACCATTTCACACCTTCAAACGAGCCCAAAAAAATAACCTTCGACTCTGATGCCAATTTGTTGTGTGTAACGCAACTCCATTACCAATTTGTTGTGCCCAACAGAAACGACACAACAAATCTGCGTAAAACAGTGAATAGTGGCATACAATGAACAATGTCGTAACCATGAGTAGTATCGAATATGTATACGGCATTGTACAATACATACATACAAAGTTGTACCGTGTTCGTGATTAGTGTCGAACATGTATGTGGTAATGTCCAATCAGACAAACAGAAAATATCAAATTTACGTGATTTGATAAACTCGCCTATGTCCACAATAAACGAACAATACTTATTGTTCCATATTTGATTGTGGAACAATACTTATTGTTTCAGATTCATATCACATATAGATTAGTTTCTCAAAAGAAATCCAAATACAAAATCTAAAACATTTAGATTATAGCTCCTCACATAATATACACAAATAGGAAGACCTTTGTTGATCCCTGACGATCCTTGAACCTGTTCTATTTATTGGTGGAAAAAAAACATCCACAAAAAATGTCTTCATCGTCCACAAAAAAAAGTTTTTGTCGTCCACGATAAAAGTAAAAAAGAGAGAGGGTGCAATCAAGTTCCTACTATTTTTTTTGTAACCCACATACTTGCACTTCAACCAAATTGTTTTGTTTTGTTTCTTATACGACGACTGACGGAGCCAGGGGGGAGTGATGAGTCATAGATAATATAAGAATAAATTACTTTAACAAAAAAAAATTTAATTCGAATAATACATATACAACTATACAAAAGACCAATTGCTAAACAAAACACCATCTAATCAATGGGAAAGAAAATAAATCCAAAAAGCTATTTTGTAGGAGCACAAAAGATAAATATAGGGGGGACAAATCAAATTAGTATATAAAGTTAATGGGCAAAAATTAATTTCAAATGAAAAATTAGATGTGGACCAAAAATTGGGTTATTAGCGATTTACCACCTATCAGAAATAACTAATTATAGGTTACTCCATCATTAAACACTATTGTAATCTCCCCAAGGACTAGCAATCAACGTGCATCGACTGCCAAAAGGTTCACGTTGATTACCAAAACTAACTTTAAACAATAACTCAGATATGAACCTCAAGATACATGTTTGTATCTTGAGAAGAAAAAAAATTAATGCATCAAAAGTTTCATGTATCTCCAGAAAATCCTATGAATAAAATATAAAACTAGACCTCAAGATACGAATTCATCTTGAAAAAATACATTTTAAAAAGTTCTTCTTTTGAAAGCAAACAAGAAATATTGAGGTTGCTAGTGGCGAATTGGCAATGGTGGAGAAAATAACTAAATCAAGCAAAGAGGAAGGGAGAGTAAGAAACCATAGCTAATAAAACAATTAGCGACGGTTTTGTGTCGTCGCAAAATAATTAGCGACGGTTTTTTTTTAATTATGGATTGAGTCAGCTATCAAAAGCATTAGCAACAGTTTTTTGACGTCGCAAATCTTTTAATTAGCGGTCGCTAGTACCTGTAGCTATTGAAGTTTTTTTTTGTAGTGAGTCCATTATAAATTTATCAAATATACAAGACCAATACCGCTACAAGCATACACATATATACTTCGATCCACATGGAATAAGAGTTTATCACAAATAACCTCATGCGATGATTTTTATATAACTTGTAAAAGATCACAATTAATACAATTTCGATCAAAATTTCTGTCACTACCACCCATCTTATTATTGATACCACCATTCTCAATGTTGTTAATGAAGGCCGCTAAAAGAGATAAGAAAATTTGTAGCTGAACCTCTAAGGGTTAGTTGAATATAGTTGAGATGTGATGTCTCTGTCATATTAATTCGAGCTTGCACCGACGAATTTTTTAATCAGCAGTATTTTTTTCTTGCGCTTTAAACACAATTTTTCAGTATGGTTTTTGAAAATGTAGTTTTTGAATGTCAAAGTAAAAAGACAAGAACTAAACAAAACATAGCTATTTGTTTCCTGAAATGGAGTTCTTGCATTTAAATTTTGATACTTAATATTCAAACAAACATTATTATCTGAGACGATTAATTGTTTATATCAATGATATCAATATGTTAGATTAAATATTTCCAAAATTTTACAGAAATTGGTGAAGTCTTATATATCAATAAACCATAATTAAGTGTACTACAAGTAGGGATGCATAATCTGTTACCAATAAGCAAGTTTAAGAGAAATTAATTAGAGATTAGTTTTAAAAAGACTAAACAATTCAATCGAAAAAAAATGTGTGGCATGGGTTTTATCTAATTTTTTTCTTAAAATGGGCGTTTCATTGAATTTCCTAGTGAAAATCAACGTTCTACGTGGAAAAAAACTTGAGGATTAGGGATTTGGTCATAAAAACGGGTCGGATTTAGTACGGATACCCAGGTATTTGTATCCGGATCTGACTGGATCATAAAAGCTCATATCATATCTGAGAAATTTATAAAATGGTTAACCATATTTGACCCAAATTGATCCGAATTCGACCAGATCATTAAACCTCATATCATACGGAGAAATTTGTAAAATGGTTTACCGTATCTGATCCTGAATCGATACAAATTACCTTATTCAAATCAGATATTGGATTGAGATGGATTTTAGTGTAAGATCCATTTTCGAGTTGGGTCAACTTTAACATATCTGTATCTGACCCATTTTCCTATGCCGATCATTTAAAAAAAAAACCCATATCCGCCAATCTTTTCTTCAAATTCAGTTCGGATCTCAGGTTTTATCCGTACCATTTTATGCCCTGTAGATGATAGCGAAAAAAATGTGCTCCCAAATATCAGCACATTTTTTTTTTTTGCCAAAGGCAATTTGAGGCCGTTATGAATCTCCATAATAATTGTATTGGATAAGTGAATGGTGGAGGTCGGAGAGTAGCTAATATCGTTATTGCAAATAAAGATGATGTGACGCAATGTTAATCAAGCAAACATTGACTCAATGTGCCAATAAATGTCGAGACCAAATGCAGCATACAACATACCGAAAATCAACCATTACTTCTTGTAGTTATTCTTATTAGTTCTAATTTTCGATCTTACAGATGGCAGGAGTTCAAGTGATTGTGGTGGAGACCGAAGTGAAGTGTGATGCGAAAAAGATGTATCACAACATCAAACACAACCTTCATCACCTGCCCGCAATGTATCCTGAGTCATACAAGGGGGCTGAAATTGTTGAAGGAGATGGAACCAAAAATGGTTGTGTCAGGACCTGGAACTATAACCTCCCAGGTAACATTTACATACCATGCACATTACTATTTGTGTTGCATAAACGAAGATATAACTTTTATGGATTCGAACATCCATAACGTGTCCTAGAACAATCAAACCCCTGACTAATGATACCATCCGCTAAAAATCTTGTAATGGATTTACAAATGTGACAATACTATTTGATCTATCAAATATATTGGTGATGGTTAGATCTAAGAAAACTTTAAATGACTTGATTTTTCAGGGACTTCAGAAGTCTTGTATTCGAAGAGCAAGAACATAGATATGGATGATGAGAAAATGACCTTAGGATTCAAAACCATCGACGGAGACCTTCTGAAACAGTTCAAAAGCTTTGTGGCCAGGGTTCATGTCATTCCAAAGGATAGTGGGTGCGTGCTGAAATGGTCTGCAGAATACGAAAAACTTAATGATAGCGTCGTGGATCCACACCAGTATCTTGAACTGTTCGAGCAAATTGCCTTCAAGATGGATGCTAACATTTCCAGTGAATAGAATTCAGGCCATGGAGCTGCTAGCATTAAGATTATGTATAGTGATGTATAATAATGTACTCTCTGTGCTATATTTTCCGGAGAGGGACCTAGTGTTGCTGATAATAAATTTGCTGGTGTGTCCAAATCTGCAACATCGCACATGTAAAATATGATGATGCATATGTATTGGATAAGATGTATTTTAATCTAGTGTTTCAATCGTACGTGTTACACACTTAATATCATTGATAAAAGTAAAACCAAAGTAGAGGATAAATGCTATAAATGATGATTTGTGGTGTAGTGTTTAGAGAAATATACTGTGCACAAACATCCATATTGCATATCTTCTACCAAATGTTTGTTCAACAGCTCGTGCAGAAACTTCTCACATTTACTACCTACCTTCTCACCTTTACTACCTACGCACAAAAACCAAACCCTCGAGGTATCCATACAAATGTTCTTGGAGCTATCAATAACTCCACTACAAGCAAAATCCATTAGGTCATCAACAATACAAGTTGTTCCACTAAATTCAAATTTTTGATTACATATAACCGTACTCTCTTGCAAGAAGTACAAATTACCCTTCCGAACATCTTTCATAACTACAAGTGCACAAGAAATACCTTTAGAGCTCCTCCATTTCACACACCTTCAAATGAGCCCAAAGAAATAACTTTCGACTCTGATACAAATTTGTTGTGTAACGCAACTCCATTACCAATTTGTTGTGCCCAACAGAAACGACACAACAAATCTGCGTAAAACAGTGAATAGTGGCATACAATGAACAATGTCGTAACCATGAATAGTATCGAATATGTATACGGCACTGTACAATACATACATCCAAAGTTGTACCGTGTTTGTGATTAGTGTCGAACATGTATGCGGTAATGTTTAATCAGACAAACAGAAAATATCAAATTTACGTGGTTTGAGAAACTCGCCTATGTCCACAATAAACGAACAATACTTATTGTTCCATATTTGATTGTGGAACAGTACTTATTGTTCCAGATTCATATCACATATAGATTAGTTTCTCAAAAGAAATCCAAATACAAAATCCAAAACATTTAGATTATATGCTCCTCACATAATATACACAAATAGGAAGACCTTTGTTGATCCCTGAGGATCATTGATCCTGTTTGAGATGTGATGGTTTCTTCTATTGCAAATCACATCTATTTATAAGAGAAAAAAAAAACATCCACAAAAAATGTCTTCATCGTCCACAAAAAAACATCTTTGTAGTCCACCGATAGAAGTAAAAAGATAGAGGGTGCAATCAGGTTCCTACTAATTTTTTTATTTTTTTATGTTTTTATTTTTTGTAACCCACATACTTGTACTTCAACCAAATTGTTTTGTTTTGTTTTCTTATGCAACCAGTGACGGAGCCATAATTTTTGTTGAAGGGGGGGCGGAGTGATGAATCATAGATAATATAATAATTAATTACTTTAACAAAAAATTAATTCGAATAATACATAAGCAACTATACAAAACACTAATTGCTAAACAAAACACCATCTAATCAATGGGGAAAAAATCCAACGAATTAATATGTAGGAGCATAAAAAATAAATATAAGGGGACAAATCAAATTAGTATATAAAGTTAATGGGCAAAAATTAATTTCAAATGTAAAATTAGATATGGACAAAAAATTGAGTTATTTGCGATTTGCCACCTATCATAAATAATTAATTAGAGGTTATCCCATCATGAATCACTATTACAGTCTCCCCCAGGACTAGCAATCAACGTACATTGACTGTCAAAATGTTCACGTTGATTACCAAAACTAAATTCAAACAATAACTCAGAGATGAACCTCAAGATACAAACATGTATCTTAAGAAGAAAAAAAATTAATGCATCAAAAGTTTCATGTATCTAAAAAAAAAAAGCCTATGAATAAAATATAAAACTAGACCTCAAGATACGAATTTATCTTGAGAAAATACATTTTGAAAAATTTTCTTTTCAAAGCACACAAGAAAGATTGAGGTTATTGGTGGCGAGCTAGCAATGGTGGGGAAAAGAACTAAATCAAGCAAAGAGGGAGGGAGAGAAAGAGAGTAGGAGGCGGGGCGGTTGTCCGTAACTTTGGCTACGAATATCAGAATCGCGCATATGACCCCAATTCGGAAAGTTTTCTTCAGTGCGCACATCGTGGTCACCGAGCATTCAGTGCACATATTTTTTAGGTCAAAATCCACTCTTTCCCAATCCAAATTCCAAATTTAGTAATTTTTTCCTTTTATGGTAATATTTCAGTCATCGTTTAGGAAGTGATTCTAAACCTGATTTGGCCCAGATTTTTTGCAGGATATATTTTTTTATTTTAGCATGATTATTGAGATTTTGTTGATTTTTGTAAAATTTTGATAATAGCAAGTTTTTGCTATAAAAGCTGGCTTGTGGGCTGCTTTTAGAGATACTTTTGATTTGCATAATTTGAATTGAACATTAGAGTTATTTCTCTGTGTTTTTTGGTGATTCTCTTGTGTATTTCCCTGTGAATTGTCTGTTAGAACTAGCCTACAGAATAATCGCTATTCTGTGCGTCAAATAATAATAATAATAATTGTACCTTAAAAAACATGTTGATTATATAAAAAATCGGAGGCACCAATAATAATGGTTCGTCATGGGTCCACACTATTGCTAACGTAATAACTTCATTACGAAATGTTGACATGGATAAAAAAAGGAACAGTTCGAATCGCACATACAAAGATTTGATAATAATAATAATAATAATAATAATAATAATAATAATAATAAATCCAATTACAAACATCTATTTTATTTAAAAGCCAATCTAGAACCAACTGAACCTTGTGCAGAATTGCATTAGAATGTCTAGCCTCTTTCCTTCCTTTCAAGAGAAGCCCATCCCTACTACGAACTGCAAATTTGTTCTAATGCAATTAACTTTCGACTCTTATGCAAATTTGTTCTACTACAAATAACCTTCGACTCTGAACCAACTACACACTTTCAAACGAGTCCAAAGAAATAACCTTCGACTCTGATCCACATTTGTTGTGTGTAACGCAACTCTGATACTAATTTGTTGCACCCAACAAAACGATACAACAAATCTACGTAAAACAGTGAATAGTGGCGTACAATGAACAATGTCGTAATCATGAATAGTGTCGAATACGTATACGGCACTGTACAATAAATACATACAAAGTCGCAGTACCGTGTTCGCAAATAGTGTCGAAAATGTATGTCGTACTGTCCATCAGACAAACAGAAAATATCGAATTTACGTTGTTCGAGAAACTCACCTATGTCCACAATAAGCGAACAATACTTATTGTTTCATATTTGATTGTGGAACAATACTTATTATTCCAGATTCATATCACATACAGATTACAGATTAGTTTCTCAAAAGAAATCCAAATACAAAATCCAAAACATTTAGATTATATGCTTCTCACATAACATACACAAAGAGGAGGACTTTTGTTGATCCCTAAGGATCCATGATCCTGTTTGTGATGTGATGGTTTTTTCTACTGCAAATCACATCTATTTATTGGAGAAAAAAAGCAGCCACCAAAAATGTCTTCATTGTCCACTGAAAAACGACTTTGTCGTACCCCAAAAGAAGTCAAAAAGAGAGGGTGCAATCAAGTTCCTACTGAATTATTTTTTTTTGTAACCTGCACACTTTTACTTCAACCAAATTGTTTTGTTTTGTTTTCTTATGCAACCAATGACAGAGCCAAATTTTTTGTTGAAGGGGGGCGGAGTGATTTGTCATAGATAATGTAATAATAAATTACTCTAACAAAAAAATTAATTCAAATAATATATAAACAACTATACAAAACACCATCTAATCAATAGGAAGGAAAAAAAATAATCCAACAAGCTATTTTGTAGGAGCACAAAAGATAAATATAGGGGGGACAAATCAAATTAGTATATAAAGTTAATGGGCAAAAATTAATTTCAAATGTAAAATTAGATGTAGACCAAAAATTGGGTTATTTGCAATTTGCCACCTATCATAAATAACTAATTATAGGTTACTCCATCATTAAACACTATTGCAGTCTCCCCAAGGACTAGCAATCAACGTGCATTGATTGTAAAAAGGTTCACGTTGATTACCAAAACTAACTTTAAACAATAACTCAGATATGAACCTAAAAAAAATTAATGCATCAAAAGTTTCATGTATCTCTAAAAAAAATCCTATGAATAAAATATAAAACTAGACCTCAAGATACGAATTCATCTTGAGAAAATACATTTTAAAATATTCTTCTTTTCAAAGCAGGCAAGAAAGATTAAGGTTGCTGGTGGCGAATTGGCAATGGTGGAAAAAATAACTAAATCAAGCAAAGAGGAAGGGAGAGAAAGAGAGTGGAGCAGAAGAGAGGAAAAGACGGATCAAGATCATAGGCATCGCGAGAACAAAGACAGAGGAAGGAGTGAGACGAGACAGAGTCGTCAGCATCGTAGGGATGAGCATATTAAAAATAATTAAAAATTTCTCAAAAATCAAGTGGGGGCAAGTGCCCACCTCACCCCCGCCCCCCCCCCCCCCCCCCACTTGCCTCCTTGTAGCTCCGTCCCAGTATGCGCCCTACAACAAAAGTGGGATGTCTCTTTCCAACAAACGTGTCTATGTCCATAAACGAACAATACTTATTGATTCAGATTCATATCACATACAGATTAGTTTCTCAAAAGAAACCCAAATACAAAATCTGAAACATTCAGATTACATGATCCTCACACATACATACACATAGAGAGGCCTTTGCTGATCCTTGATCTCGTTTGGGATGGGATAGTTTCTTCTACGGCAAAATATATATATTTTATAGTAGAAAAAAACGTGTCCACCAAAAATGCCTTCCCCGAAAGAAGTCAAAAACAGTGTGTGCAATCAAGTTCCCACAAAAAACAAATTTTCTTTTGCATCCCACATACTTTCAATTTCCACTAAATTGTTTTATTTTGTTTTCTTGTGTAGCCCATAAAAAAAAGTTGACAAAAGTGGGATGTCTCTTTCTAACGATCTGAATCATAGCTAGGCTTATAAAATCTGAGATCCAGCACAACATAATATAGTATGTACAAGAAATCAACCACTTGTTCTTGCAGTTGCTGTTATTTTGTTCTAATTCTTGATCAATATGGCAGCAGTTCAAGTGATTGCGGTGGAAACCGAAGTGAAATGTGATGCGAAAACGATGTATCACAACATCAAACACAACCTTCATCACCTGCCCGCAATGTATCCTGAGTCATACAAGGGGGCTGAAATTGTTGAAGGAGATGGAACCAAAATTGGTTGTGTCAGGACCTGGAACTATAACCTCCCAGGTAACATCTATGTAGCACGATCATACAACACCTTGTTATTAACGTTATTTAACGGAAATATGGTTTTCATAGATTTGATTATAAATTGTCCTAAGAATGTTTAAAACCCTGATCAGTAATATCATCCGTCACAAGTCTTATAATATATAACTTTACAATAAAATAACAATTTTTAATTCATTTAATGTCTCAAATATTTTAAATTGTCAGATCTAAGAAAAACTGAAATGATTTGATTTTCAGGGACTACGGAAGTATTGCATGTAAAGTGCAAGAACATAGATATGGATGACGATAAAATGACTGTAGGGGTCAGTGTCATTGACGGAGACGCTCTGAAACAATACAAAAGCTTTGTGACCAGAGTTTCTGTCACTCCCAGGGGTAATGGGTGCGTGGTGAAATGGGCTATAGAGTACGAAAAGCTCAATGAGAATGTCATCGATCCATACCACTATCTTGAACTGTTTGAGAACATTAGCTTGAAGATGGAGGCTCACGTTTCCAATTAATAGAACTCAAGCAAGCTGCTAGCATAAATTATGTATTGTAATGAATAATATTGTAATCTCTAGTCTCCATGCTTTATTTTCTACAAAGGGACCTAAGTGTTGTTGATGATAAACGCGTTGGGATGTGTCATTCATGCAACCTCGCTAATGGCATGACAGTTTAATGGTTAGAGCTTGGCAAATGATTATAGGTTATGGGATCCTAAAAACTCAACTCACTTTCCAAAAAATAAATAAATAATTCATGCAACCTCGCATGAATAAATTGTAACATGATCCATATATATTAAATAAGATTTCTCATAGTTATATTATTAGTATTGATAAATTCAACACAAGGATGAAAAGCATTGAACTCCGTTGATTCAAGCACATGTAACGTAAGGTCGTTGCAGTTGTTTCCGCAATGATTTCTAGCTGGTTTGATCATATGGACTTTGAAAAATAGTGGAAGAGATGAGAGAAATGGAGGAGTGAGGATAGAAGTTGTGGTCTCAATGCCAATGGCATGACAGCTCAATTCGTAGAGCTTGATGGATGGTACCACTAGGTCATGGGTTCAAATTTAGCCTGCAACATCTTTATAGGTTCTGGAATCCTATAAAAACTATGCTTGCCTTTCAAAAAAAAAATTGTGGTTGTGATTCAGTAGGGTATGTGGACCCTTGAGAATAAGAGGGAATGTGGTGTGAGAAAAAGTAAATGATGATTTGGAGCTGTCACTACCTTACAAGTATACATTAATATGAGTGTCAATGATGTCCATGGATATATCCACCCTTCATAAAGAAAGGGAAAATGCATATTTTAGACTGGGAAATATATTATACCATCCACCACAAGCCCATTATTAATTTATCAAATATACAAGACCAATACCGCTACAAGCATACACATATATACTTCGATCCACATGGAATAAGAGTTTATCACAAATAACATCATGCAATGATTTTTATATAACTAGTAAAAGATCACAATTAAATACAATTTCGATCAAAATTTTTGTCACTACCACCCATCTTATTATCGATACCACCATTCTCAATGTTGTTAATGAAAGTCGCTAAAAGAGATAAGAAAATTTATAGCTGTACCTATAAGGGTTAGTTGAATATAGTTGAGATGTGATGTCTCTGTCATATTGTTTCGAGCTTATACCGACAAATTTTTTAATCAGTAGTATTTTTTTCTTGCGCTTCAAACACAATTTTTCCGTATAGTTTTTTAAAATGTAGTTTTTGAATGTCAAAGTAAAAGGACAAGAACTAAACAAAACATAGCTATTTGTTTCCTGAAATGGAGTTCTTGCATTTAAAGTTTGATACTTAATATTCAAACAAACATTATTATCTGAGACGATTAATTGTTTATATCAATGTGTTAGATTAAATATTTCCAAAATTTTACAGAAATTGGTGAAGTCTTATATATCAATAAACCATAATTAAGTGTACTACAAGTAGGGATGCATAATCTGTTACCAATAAGCAAGTTTAAGAGAAATTAATTAGAGATTAGTTTTAAAAAGACTAAACAATTAAATCCAAAAAAAAAATTGTGGCATGGGTTTTATCTAAATTTTTTCTTAAAATGCGCGTTTCATTGAATTTCCTAGTGAAAATCAACGTTCTACGTGGAAAAAAAAAATTGAGGATTAGGGATTTGATCATAAAACGGGTCGGATTTAGTACGGATACACAGGTATTTGTATCCGGATCCGACTGGATCATAAAAGCTCATATCATGTCTGAGAAATGCATAAAATGGTTAACCATATTTGACCCAAATTGATCCGAATTCGACAAGATCATTAAACCTCATATCATACGGAGAAATTTGTAAAATGGTTTACCGTATCCGATCCTGAATCGATCCAAATTACCTTATTCAAATCAGATATTGGATTCAAATGGATTTTAGTGTAAGATAATAATAATAAATCCAATTACAAACATCTGTTTTATTTAAAAGCCAATCTAGAACCAACTGAACTTTGTGCGGAATTGCATTAGACCGTCTAGCCTCTTTCCTTCCTTTCAAGAGAAGCCCATCCCTACTACGAACTACAAATTTGTTCTAATGCAAATAACCTTCGACTCTGATGCAAATTTGTTCTACTGCAAATAACCTTCGACTCCGAACCAACTACACACTTTCAAACGAGTCCAAAGAAATAACCATCGACTCTAATGCAAATTTGTTGTGTGTAACACAACTCCGATACCAATTTGTTGCGCCCAACAAAAACAACACAACAAATTTGCGTAAACCAATGAATAGTGGTGTACAATGAACAATGTCGTAATCATGAATAGTGTCGAATACGTATACGACACTGTACAATACATACATACAAAATCGCAGTACCGTGTTCGCGAATAGTTCGAACTTGTATGCGGTACTATCCATCAGACAAACAAAAATATCAAATTTACATGGTTCGAGAAACTTCCCCATGTCCACAATAAACGAACAATACTTATTGTTTCATATTTGATTGTGGAACAATACTTATTATTCCAAATTCATTTCACATACAGATTACAGAATAGTTACTCAAAAGAAATCCAAAACATTTAGATCATATGCTTCTCACATATCATGCACAAAGAGGGAGACTTTTGTTGATCCCTAAGGATCCATGATCCTGTTTGGGATGTGATGGTTTCTTCTACTGCAAATCACATCAATTTATTGGGGAAAAATAACCACCAAAAATGTCTTCATAAACAACTATACAAAACACCATCTAATCAATGGGAAAGAAAATAAATCCAACAAGCTATTTTGTATGAGCACAAAAGATAAATATAGGGGGAACAAATCAAATTAGTATATAAAGTTAATGGGCAAAAATTAATTTCAAATGTAAAATTAGATGTGGACCAAAAATTGGGTTATTTGCGATTTGCCACCTATCATAAATAACTAATTATAGGTTACTTCATCATTAAACACTATTGCAGTCTCCCCAAGGACTAGCAATCAACGTGTATCGGCTATCAAAAGGTTCACGTTGATTACCAAAACTAACTTTAAACAATAACGCAGATATGAACCTCAAGATACATGATTGAGAAAAAAAAATTAATGCATCAAAAATTTCATGTATCTCAAGAAAAATCAAAATCCTATGAATAAAATATAAAACTAGACCTCAAGATACGAATTCATCTTGAGAAAATACATTTTAAAAAATTCTTCTTTTCAAAGCAAGCAAGAAAGATTGAGGTTGTTGGTGGTGAATTGGCAATGGTGGGGAAAATAACTAAATCAAGCAAAGAGGAAGGGAGAGTAGGAGGCGGGGCGGTTGTCCATATTACAGTAAACATATAAATGGAGCAGAAGAAAGGAAAAGGAGGATCAGGGTCATAGGCATTGCGAGAACAAAGACAGAGGAAGAGTTGAGACGAGACAGAGTCGTCAACATCGTAGGGATGAGCAGATTAAAAATAAAGATAGCAAAAAAAAATATGCTCCCAAATATCAGCACATTTTTTTTTGCCTAGGCAATTTGAGGCCATTATGAATCTCCATAATAATTGTACTGGATAAGTGAATGGTGGAGGTCAGAGAAGTAGCTAAATATCATTATTGCAAATAAAGATGATGTCGCGCAATGTTGATCTTGTATTCATGCAAACAGTGACTCAATGTGCCTATAAATTTTGCGACCAAATGCAGCATACTACATACCGAAGATCAACCATTATTTCTTCTTGCAGTTATTCTTATTAGTTCTAATTTTCGATCTTATAGATGGCAGGAGTTCAAATAATTGTGGCTGAGACTGAAGTAAAATGCAGTGCGCAGAAGATTTATCACACAATCAAGCACAACCTTCATCACATGCCCACAATATATCCAGAGTCATTCAAGGGGGCTGAAATTGTTGAAGGAGATGGAACCAAAAATGGCTGTGTCAGGACCTGGAACTATAACCTCCCAGGTAACATTTACATATAGCATGCACATTACTATTTGTGTTGTATAAACGAAGATATAAATTTTATGGATTTGAACGTCTATAACGTGTCCTAGAACAATCAAACCCCTGACTAATGATACCATCCACTAAAAATCTTGTAATGGATTTACAAATGTGACAATAATATTTGATCTATCAAATACTGTTGATGGTGAGATCTAAGAAAACTTTAAATGACTTGATTTTTCAGGCACTTCAGAAGTCCTGTATACGAAGACCAAGAACATAGATATGGATGATGAGAAAATGACCTTAGGACTCAAAGTCATCGACGGAGACCTTCTGAAACAGTTCAAAAGCTTTGTGGCCAGGGTTCATGTCATTCCAGAGGGAAATAATGGGTGCGTGTTGAAATGGTCTGCAGAATATGAAAAGCTTAATGACAGCGTCGTGGATCCACACCATTATCTTGAAATGTTTGAGCAAGTTGGCAAGAAGATGGATGCTCACATTTCCAAACAATAGAATTCAGGCGATCGAGCTGTTAGCATTAAGATTATGTATCGTGATGTATAATAATGTACTCTCTGTGCTATATTTTCCAGAGGGACCTAGTTTTGCTGATAATAAATGTGCTGGGGTTTGCAAATCTGCAACATCGCACATGTATTGAATAAGATGAATTTTAATCTAGTGTTTCAATCGTACGTGTTACACAATTAATATCCTTGATAAAAGTAAAACCAAAGTAGAGGATAACTTGAATATTTCCATCTGCAATGTTTATTATTATCAGTACAAGTAACCCCATTAATTTTTTTTAGTAAACATTGACACATTCATCAGGATGAAGAGTACATATATCAGTTTGATCTTAGCATTGTGTGCCAATCTTTAAAAAAATAAAAATAAAAATAAAAAATATGCCGATAATTAAAAAAATATAAAAATAAAAATAAAAACCAAACCCGCCAATCTTTTCTTCAAATTCAGTTTGGATCTCAGGTTTTATCCGTACCATTTTATGCCCTGTTGATGATAGCGAAAAAAATATGCTCCCAAATATTAGCACATTTTTTTTATGCCAAGGCAATTTGAGGCCATTATGAATCTCCATAATTCGGATACAATCAGTTCAAAAGAAGAAGATTTGGATGAATACACCATTAGGTCAAGAGTAGTGTCAGGTTTAAAGACATGCCAAATTCGAATATCGAAAAGATTTCATGCGACAGACTTCAGAGACATCAAGGTATATCCTCGTCGATCATCTAGAATGAAGAAAAGTAACAGCAAGTATAGACATTGATATAGGGGTTTGGTCACTATTTATTTTGGGTTTGCTATGATGTAAGTCCTCTGGTTCTTTTTATAGGGTAAATCATGTACTCCCGACTGATGTAAAAGATTTTTTCAAGTAATAAAAAGCCTAGTATTCTTATTAAAAAAAAAATCTCCATAATAATTGTACTGGATAAGTGAATGGTGGAGGTCGGAGAGTAGCTAAATATCATTATTGCAGATAAAGATGATGTTTACATCAATGGGTATGTCAATGCTTTCAATAATGATCGAAAATATTGTGATTCAGTAGGGTATGTGGACCCTTGAGAATGAGAAAAAATGTAGTGTGAGAAAAAGGAAATGGTGATGTGGAGCAGTCGTTACCTTACAAATTTACATTAATATGTGTGTCAATGTTGTCCATGAATATATCTACCATTGATATAGAAAGGGAAAATGCGTACTTTAGACTGGGAAATATGGAAAAGGGAAATATGTGATATAATTAATCACAAGTCCATTATAAATTTATCATATATACAAGACCAATACCGCTACAAGCATACACATATATACTTCGATCCACATGGAATAAGAGTTTATCACAAATAACCTCATGCGATGATTTTTAAATAACTTGTAAAAGATCACAATTAATACAATTTCGATCAAAATTTCTGTCACTACCACCCATATTATTATCGTTACCACCATTCTCAATGTTGTTAATGAAGGTGGCTAAAAGAGGTAAGAAAATTTATAGCTGTACCTCTAAGGGTTAGTTGAATAGAGTTGAGATGTGATGTCTCTGTCATATTGTTTCGAGCTTGCACCGACGAATTTTTTAATCAGCAGTATTTTTTTTCTTGCGCTTCAAACACAATTTTTCCGTATGGTTTTTGAAAATGTAATTTTTGAATGTCAAAGTAAAAAGACGAGAACTAAACAAAACATAGCTATTTGTTTCCTGAAATGGAGTTCTTGCATTTAAATTTTGATACTTAATATTCAAACAAACATTATTATCTGAGACGATTAATTGTTTATATCAATGATATCAATATGTTAGATTAAATATTTCCAAAATTTATCAGAAATTGGTGAAGTCTTATATATTGATAAACCATAATTAAGTGTACTACAAGTAGGGATGCATAATCTGTTTTTAAGAAGACTAAACAATTCAATCGAAAAAAAAAATTTGTGGCATGGGTTTTATCTAATTTTTTTTTCTTAAAATGCGCGTTTCATTGAATTTCCTAGTGAAAATCAACGTTTTACGTGGAAAAAAAACTTGAGGATTAGGGATTTGGTCATAAAAACGGGTCGGATTTAGTACGGATACACAGGTATTTGTATCCGGATCCAACTGGATCATAAAACCTCATATCATATCTGAGAAATTTGAGGCCATTATGAATCTCCATAATAATTGTACTAGATAAGTGAATGGTGGAAGTCGGAGAGTAGCTAAATATCATTATTGCAGATAAAGATGACTCAATGTTAATCAAGCAAACAGTGACTCAATGTGCCTATAAATGCCGAGACCAAATGCAGCATACTACATACCGAAAATCAACCATTACTTCTTCTTGTAGTTATTCTTATTAGTTCTAATTTTCGATCTTACGGATGGCAGGAGTTCAAGTGATTGTGGTGGAGACCGAAGTGAAGTGTGATGCGAAAAAGATGTATCACAACATCAAACACAACCTTCATCACCTGCCCGCAATGTATCCTGAGTCATACAAGGGGGCTGAAATTGTTGAAGGAGATGGAACCAAAAATGGTTGTGTCAGGACCTGGAACTATAACCTCCCAGGTAACATTTACATACCATGCACATTACTATTTGTGTTGCATAAACGAAGATATAAATTTTATGGATTCGAACATCCATAACGTGTCCTAGAACAATCAAACCCCTGACTAATGATACCATCCGCTAAAAATCTTGTAATGGATTTACAAATGTGACAATACTATTTGAACTATCAAATATTGGTGATGGTTAGATCTAAGAAAACTTTAAATTACTTGATTTTTCAGGGACTTCAGAAGTCTTGTATTCGAAGAGCAAGAACATAGATATGGATGATGAGAAAATGACCTTAGGATTCAAAGTCATCGATGGAGACCTTCTGAAACAGTTCAAAAGCTTTGTGGCCAGGGTTCATGTCATTCCAAAGGATAGTGGGTGCGTGCTGAAATGGTCTGCAGAATACGAAAAACTTAATGATAGCGTCGTGGATCCACACCAGTATCTTGAACTGTTCGAGCAAATTGCCTTCAAGATGGATGCTCACATTTCCAGTCAATAGAATTCAGGCCATGGAGCTGCTAGCATTAAGATTATGTATAGTGATGTATAATAATGTACTCTCTGTGCTATATTTTCCAGAGAGGGACCTAGTGTTGCTGATAATAAATTTGCTGGTGTGTCCAAATCTGCAACATCGCACATGTAAAATATGATGATGCATATGTATTGGATAAGATGTATTTTAATCTAGTGTTTCAATCGTACGTGTTACACACTTAATATCATTGATAAAAGTAAAACCAAAGTAGAGGATAAATGCTATAAATGATGATTTGTGGTGTAGTGTTTAGAGAAACATACTGTGCACAAACATCTATATTGCATATCTTCTACCAAATGTTTGTTCAACAGCTCGTGCATAAACTTCTCACATTTACTACTACCTACCTTCTCACCTTTACTACCTACACACAAATACCAAACCTTCGAGGTATCCATACAAATGTTCTTGGAGCTATCAATAACTCCGCTACAAGCAAAATCCATTAGGTCATCAACAATACAAGTTGTTCCACCAAATTCAAATTTTCGATTACATCTAACCGTACTCTCTTGCAAGAAGTACAAGTTACCCTTCCGAACATTTTTCATAACTACAAGTGCACAAGAAAATACCTTTAGAGCTCCACCATTTCACACACCTTCAAACAAGCCCAAAAAAATAACCTTCGACTTTGATGCCAATTTATTGTGTGTAATGCAACTCTATTACCAATTTGTTGTGCCCAACAGAAACGACACAACAAATATGCGTAAAACAGTGAATTGTGGCATACAATGAACAATGTTGTAACCATGAGTAGTATCGAATATGTATATGGCACTGTACAATACATACATACAAAGTTGTATCGTGTTCATGATTAGTGTCGAACATGTATGCGGTAATGTCTAATCAGACAAACAGAAAATATCAAATTTAAGTGGTTTGAGAAACTCGCCTATGTCCACAATAAACGAACAATACTTATTGCTCCATATTTGATTGTGGAACAATACTTATTGTTCCAGATTCATATCACATATAGATTAGTTTCTCAAAAGAAATCCAAATACAAAATCTAAAACATTTAGATTATATGCTCCTCACATAATATACACAAATAGGAAGACCTTTGTTGATCTCTGAGGATCCTTGAACCTGTTTGGGATGTGATGGCTTATTCTACTGCAAATCACATCTATTTATTGGAGAAAAAAAAACATCCACAAAAAATGTCTTCATCGTCCACAAAAAAACGTTTTTGTTGTCCACCGATAGAAGTAAAAAAGAGAGAGGGTGCAATCAAGTTCCTACTAAATTTTTTTTTCTAACCCACATACTTGTACTTCAACCAAATTGTTTTGTTTTGTTTTCTTATGCGACCACTGACGGAACCATAATTTGTGTTGAAGGGGGGGCGGAGTGATGAGTTATAAATAATATAATAATTAATTAATTTAACAAAAAAATTAATTCAAATAATACATAAACAACTATACAAAATACCAATTGTTAAACAAAACATCATCTAATTAATGGAAAAAAATCCAACGAATTAATATGTAGGAGCATAAAAGATAAATATAGGGGGACAAACCAAATTAGTATATAAAGTTAATGGGCAAAAATTAATTTCAAATGTAAAATTAGATATGGACAAAAAATTGGGTTATTTGCGATTTGCCACCTATCATAAATAACTAATTAGAGGTTATCCCATCATGAATCACTATTACAGTCTCCCCCAGGACTAGCAATCAACGTACATTGACTGTCAAAATATTCACATTGATTACCAAAACTAAATTCAAATAATAACTCAGAAATGAACCTCAAGATACAAACATGTATCTTGAGAAAAAAAAATTAATGCATCAAAAGTTTTATGTGTCTCCAAAAAAAGCCTATGAATAAAATATAAAACTAGACCTCAACATACGAATTTATCTTGAGAAAATACATTTTGAAAAATTCTTCTTTTCAAAACAGACAAGAAAGATTGAGTTTACTGGTGGCGAGTTGGCAATGATGGGGAAAAGAACAAAATCAAGGAAAGAGTGAGGGAGAGAAAGAGAGTAGGAGGCGGGGCGGTTGTCCATAACTTTGGCTACGGGTATCAAAATCGCGCATATGACCTCAATTCGGAAAGCTCTCTTCAGCGCGCACGTCGTGGTCACTGAGCATTTGGTGCACATCTTTTCGAAGTCAAAATCCACTATTTTCCCTTTCGAATTCCCAATTTTAGAAAAAATTTCCTTTTATGGTAATATTTTAGTCATCGTTTAGGAAGTGATTCTAAACTGATTTGGGCCAGATTTTTGTCAAGATATTTTTTTATTACGTATTTTATTTTAACATGATTATTGAGATTTTGCTAATTTTGGTAAAATTCTGATAATAATAGCAAGTTTTAGCTATACAGTTTGGCTTATGGGCATATTTTCGAGATACTTTTGATTTGCATAATTTGAATTGAACATTAGAGTTATTTCTCTGTGTTTTTGGACGATTATCTTATGTAGTTCCCTGTAAATTGTCCCTTAGAACTAGCCTACAGAATAATCGTTATTCTGTGCGTCAAATAATAATAATAATAATAATAATAATAATAATAATAATAATAATAAATCCAATTACAAACATCTATTTTATTTAAAAGCCAATCTAGAACCAACTGAACCTTGTGCGGAATTGCATTAGATCGTCTAGCCTCTTTCCTTTCTTTCAAGAGAAGCCCATCCCTACTACGAACTGCAAATTTGTTCTAATGCAAATAACCTTCGACTCTGATGCAAATTTGTTCTACTGGAAATAACCTTCGACTCTGAACCAACTACACACTTTCAAATGAGTCCAAAGAAATAACCTTCGACTCTAATGCAAATTTGTTGTGTGCAACGCAACTCCGATAACAATTTGTTGCGCCCAACAAAAACGACACAACAAATTTGCGTAAACCAATGAATAGTGGCGTACAATGAACAATGTCGTAATCATGAATAGTGTCAAATACGTATACGACACTGTACAATACATACATACAAAGTCGCAGTACCGTGTTCGCGAATAGTTCGAACATGTATGTGGTACTATCCATCAGACAAACAGAAAACATCAAATTTACGTGGTTCGAGAAACTTTCCCATGTCCACAATAAACGAACAATACTTATTGTTTCATATTTGATTGTGGAACAATACTTATTATTCCAAATTCATATCACATACAGATTACAAATTACAGAATAGTTTCTCAAAAGAAATCCAAATACAAAATCCAAAACATTTAGATCATATGCTTCTCACATATCATACACAAAGAGGGAGACTTTTGTTGATCCCTAAGGATCCATGATCCTGTTTGGGATGTGATGGTTTCTTCTACTGCAAATCACATCTATTTATTGGGGAAAAAAACAACCACCAAAAATGTCTTCATCGTCCACTGAAAAATGTCTTCGTCGTCCACCGAAAGAAGTCAAAAAGAGAGGGTGCAATCAAGTTCCTACTGAAATTTTTTTTTTAACCCACACACTTTTACTTCAACCAAACCAGTGACAAAGCCAATTTTTTTGTTGAACGGGGGCAGAGTGATGAATCATAGATAATATAATAATAAATTATTTTAACAAAAAAAAATTAATTCGAATAATACATAAACAACTATACAAAACACCATCTAATCAATGGGAAAGAAAATAAATCCAACAAGCTATTTTGTACGAGCACAAAAGATAAATATAGGGGGAACAAATCAAATTAGTATATAAAGTTAATGGGCAAAAATTAATTTCAAATGTAAAATTAGATGTGGACCAAAAATTGGGTTATTTGTGATTTGCCACCTATCATAAATAACTAATTATAGGTTACTTCATCATCAAACACTATTGCAGTCTCCCCAAGGACTAGCATTCAACGTGCATCGACTATCAAAAGGTTCACGTTGATTACCAAAACTAACTTTAAACAATAACGCAGATATGAACCTCAAGATACAAACATGTATCTTGAGAAAAAAAAAATTAATGCATCGAAAGTTTCATGTATCTCCAGAAAAATCCTATGAATAAAATATAAAAAGATTGAGGTTGTTGGTGGTGAATTGGCAATGGTGGGGAAAATAACTAAATCAAGCCAAGAGGAACGGAGAGTAGGAGGCGGGGCGGTTGTCCATATTGTAGTAAACAGATAAATGGAGCAGAAGAAAAGAAAAGGAGGATCAGGGTCATAGGCATTGCGAGAACAAAGACAGAGGAAGGGTTGGGACGAGACAGAGTCGTCAACATCGTAGGGATGAACATATTAAAAATAAAGATAGCAAAAAAAAATATGCTCCCAAATATCAGCACTTTTTTTTTTGCCAAGGCAATTTGAGGCCATTATGAATCTCCATAATAATTGTACTGGATAAGTGAATGGTGGAGGTCAGAGAAGTAGCTAAATATCATTATTGCAAATAAAGATGATGTCGCGCAATGTTGATCTTGTATTCATGCAAACAGTGACTCAATGTGCCTATAAATTTTGCGACCAAATGCAGCATACTACATACCGAAGATCAACCATTATTTCTTCTTGTAGTTATTCTAATTAATTCTAATTTTCGATCTTATAGAGGGCAGGAGTTCAAATAATTGTGGCTGAGACTGAAGTAAAATGCAGTGCGCAGAAGATATATCACACAATCAAGCACAACCTTCATCACATGCCCACAATTTATCCAGAGTCATTCAAGGGGGCTGAAATTGTTGAAGGAGATGGAACCAAAAATGGCTGTGTCAGGACCTGGAACTATAACCTCCCAGGTAACATTTACATATAGCATGCATATTACTATTTGTGTTATATAAACGAAGATATCAATTTTATGGATTTGAACGTCCATAACGTGTCCTAGAACAATCAAACCCCTGACTAATGATACCATCCACTAAAAATCTTGTAATAGATTTACAAATGTGACAATAATATTTGATCTATCAAATATTGTTGATGGTGAGATCTAAGAAAACTTTAAATGACTTGATTTTTCAGGCACTTCAGAAGTCTTGTATTCGAAGACCAAGAACATAGATATGGATGATGAGAAAATGACCTTAGGACTCAAAGTCATCGACGGAGACCTTCTGAAACAGTTCAAAAGCTTTGTGGCCAGGGTTCATGTCATTCCAAAGGGTAATAATGGGTGCGTGTTGAAATGGTCTGCAGAATACGAAAAGCTTAATGACAGCGTCATGGATCCACACCATTATCTTGAAATGTTTGAGCAAGTTGGCAAGAAGATGGATGCTCACATTTCCAAACAATAGAATTCAGGAGATCAAGCTGTTAGCATTAAGATTATGTATCGTGATGTATAATAATGTACTCTGTGCTATATTTTCCAGAGGGACCTAGTGTTTGCTGATAATAAATGTGCTGGGGTTTGCAAATCTGCAACATCGCACATGTATTGGATAAGATGAATTTTAATCTAGTGTTTCAATCGTTCGTGTTACACAATTAATATCCTTGATAAAAGTAAAACCAAAGTAGAGGATAACTTGAATATTTCCATCTGCAATGTTTATTATTATCAGTACAAGTAACCCCATTAATTTTTTTTAGTAAACATTGATACATTCATCAGGATGAAGAGTACATATATCAGTTTGATCTGAGCATTGTGCGCCATTGATTCAAGCTCGTGTAAGGTAAGGTCATTGCAGTTGTTTCAACACATGCCTGTAAATTTTGCCATGGTCAAAATCGTAACCAAACAGAACGAAAATGAGATTTTCTCATGATAATTTATCTTTTCCACCCTATCAAACGCAAATTTAGATCATATGTATGGAACATTTTTCCTAGAATCTTTGGTGTTCTTGTAAGTGGAGCTGAGAAGTTTTGTTCCAATTTGCAGTTCAAAGTTCTGAGAAGTGAGAATAGCTAATATGGTGAGAAGCCATGTTCATATACGAATAATCAATCACAAAAAGTATAGACGTATCATCACACAGTGACTCAATCGACTTATAAAAGTCCAGACCAAACGCAACATAGTATATGCAGCAGAGAACAACCATTTCCTCTTCTTGTAGTTGTTATTTGTTCTAGTTTTGATCGGAATGGCAGTGTTTCAAATAATTGTGTTTAGACAGCAGTACAAAAGCCTTGTGGCATGGCAGGGTTTCAAATAATGGTACAAAAGCCTCTCTTTTTTGTTGAAGGATTTCAGGCTATTATATGAATCTCCATAATAATTGTACTCCATAATTGGGTGGTGAAGGTTCAAAGAAGTAATGAACGTAAAAATGTTATCTACATAACATTATTGCAAATCAAGATGATATTGCGCGACGCAATGTTGATCTCTTGTTCAAGCAAACAGTGACTCAATTGGCCTATTATGTCGAGACGAAATGCAGCATATATATATATATATACTACATACCCAAAATCAATCATTACTTCTTCTTGTAGTTATTCTTAGTAGTCACTACAAAAAAAAGCAAAATTAGCTACGGCAATTAGCGACGGTTTTAAAAAACCGTCGCTATTTAAACGGTTTGCGACGGCAAAAAACCGTCGCTAAAATTTCTGCTACGGTTTTGGGTACATAAATTAACTTAACCGTCGCTAACCGTTTTGCGACGGGTAAAAACTGTCGCTAATACAAACATTAGCGACGGCATTCCGACCGTAGCTAATGTTTAGAAATTTTTTCGCTAGCTACGGTCCAAAAACCGTCGCTAACGTGATTTTTTTTAAAAAAATTTTAAAAAACAAATCAGCGACGGCCATACAACCGTAGCTAATGTTTCTGTGATTAAAAAAAAAAAAACATGTGAAAACACCTTAGCGACGGCTTGAAAACCGTAGCTAATGTGATTTTTTAAAAATAAAAAAATTTAAAAAAAAGCTTAGCGACGGTTTTCTAACCGTAGCTAACATGATTTTAAAAAAATAGTAAACTAATTAGCGACGGCTTGAAAACCGTAGCTAAGGTGATTTTTTAAAAATAAAAAAAAATTAAAAAAAAACTTAGCGACGGTTTTCTAACCGTAGCTAACATGATTTTAAAAAAAATAGAAAACTAATTAGCGACGGCTTGAAAACCGTAGCTAAGGTGATTTTTTAAAAATAAAAAAATTTTAAAAAAAAGCTTAGCGACGGTTTTCTAACCGTAGCTAACATGATTTTAAAAAAAATAAAGGTGATTTTTTAAAAATAAAAAAAATTAAAAAAAAACTTAGCGACGGTTTTCTAACCGTCGCTAACATGATTTTAAAAAAAATAGTAAACTAATTAGCGACGGCTTGAAAACCGTAGCTAATGTGATTTTTTAAAAATAAAAAAATTTAAAAAAAAGCTTAGCGACGGTTTTCTAACCGTAGCTAACATGATTTTAAAAAAAAATAGTAAACTAATTAGCTACGGTTTGAAAACCGTAGCTAAGGTGATTTTTAAAAATAAAAAAATTAAAAAAAAGCTTAGCGACGGTTTTCTAACCGTAGCTAACATGATTTTAAAAAAAATAGTAAACTAATTAGCGACGGCTTGAAAACCGTAGCTAATGTGATTTTTTAAAAATAAAAAAATTTAAAAAAAAAGCTTAGCGACGGTTTTCTAACCGTAGCTAACATGATTTTAAAAAAAATAGTAAACTAATTAGCGACGGCTTGAAAACCGTAGCTAATGTGATTTTTTAAAAATAAAAAAATTTAAAAAAAAAGCTTAGCGACGGTTTTCTAACCGTAGCTAACATGATTTTAAAAAAAATAGTAAACTAATTAGCGACGGCTTGAAAACCGTAGCTAAGGTGATTTTTTAAAAATAAAAAAAATTAAAAAAAAGCTTAGCGACGGTTTTCTAACCGTAGCTAACATGATTTTAAAAAAAATAGTAAACTAATTAGCGACGGCTTGAAAACCGTAGCTAATGTGATTTTTTAAAAACAAAAAAAATAAAAAAAACTTCGCGACGGTTTACTAACCGTAGCTAACATGATTTTAAAAAAATAGTAAACTAATTAGCGACGGCTTGAAAACCGTAGCTAACATGATTTTAAAAAAAAAATATATAGTAAACTAATTTGCGACGGTAATACAGCCGTAGTTAAGATTTTTTTGTGATTTAAAAAAAATATTAAAAGACATTCGCGACGGTTTGAAAACCGTAGCTAATGTGATTTTTTAAAAACAAAAAAAATTTAAAAAAACTTAACGACGGCATTGTGACCTTAGCTATGGTTTAGAAATTTTTTGTTAGCTACGGTCTACATACCGTCGCTAATGTGACTTTTAGAAAAAAAATATTATAAGAAAACAACGTACCGACGGTTGTAGGGTCGTAGCTAATGTTTAAAACTGTCGCTAATGCATTTTTTAAAAAAAATTATAAGAAATCAATATAGCGACGGCAATAGGGCCGTAGCTAACGTTTACAAATTTTTTTTTGTTAGCCACGGTCAAAATATCGTAGCTAAATGTGATCAAAGTAGATCAAAGAGATTAAATTAAATCAGATTAGATCAGATCAAAGAAGGTCAAAGAAGTTAAAAGTAGATCAAAGAAGATCAGATCAAATAAGATCAGATCAGATCAAAGAAGATCAAATTAGATCAAAGAATATCAGATCAGATCAAATCAAATAAGATAAGATCAAAGAAGACCAAAGTAGATCAGATAAAAAAAGATCAAAGAATATCAGAGACGTTCAAAGAAGATCAGATAAAAAAAGATCAAAGAAAATCAAAGAAGATCAGAGAAGATCGAGGAAGATCTAGGAAGATCAGATCAGATCAGATCAGATCAAATCAGATCAGATCAGAGAAGATCAAAGAAGATCAGATCAAATAAGATCAGATCAAATAAGATCAGATAAAAGAATATCAAATAAGATCAAATAAGAATATCAAATACGATCGAAGAAGATCAAAGAAGATCAGATAAAAAAATATCAAAGCAGATCAAAGAAAAATCAAAGAAGATCAAAGAAGTTCAAAGAAGATCAGAGAAGATCAGATCAAAGAATATCAAATAAGATCAAAGAAGATCAGATCAGATCAAATCAAAGAAGAACAAAGAAGATCAAAGAAGTTCAGAGAAGATCAGATCAAAGAAAATCAGATCAGATCAAAGAAGTTAAAAGTAGATCAAAGAGAATAGATTAAATCAGATTAGATCAGATCAAAGAAGATCAGATCAGATCAAAGAAGTTAAAAGTAGATCAAAGAGAATAGATTAAATCAGATTAGATCAGATCAAAGAAGTTAAAAGTAGATCAAAGAAAATCATAGAAGATCAGGTCAAATAAGATCAGATCAGATCAAAGAAAATCAAATTAGATCAAAGAATATCAGATCAGATCAAATCAAATAAGATAAGATCAAAGAAGACCAAAGTAGATCAGATAAAAAAAGATCAAAGAATATCAGAGACGTTCAAAGAAGATCAGATAAAAAAGATCAAAGAAAATCAAAGAAGATCAGAGAAGATCAAGGAAGATCTGGGAAGATCAGATCAGATCAGATCAAATCAGATCAGATCAGAGAAGATCAAAGAAGATCAGATAAAAGAATATCAAATAAGATCAAATAAGATCAGAGAAGATCAAGGAAGATCAGATCAAAGAAGTTAAAAGTAGATCAAAGAAGATTAGATCAAAGAAGATCATATAAAATAAGATCAGATCAGATCAAAGAAGATCAAATAAGATCAGAGAAGATCAAGGAAGATCATATCAAAGAATATCAAATAAGATCGAAGAAGATCAAAGAAGATCAGATAAAAAAATATCAAAGCAGATCAAAGAAAAATCAAAGAAGATCAAAGAAGTTCAAAGAAGATCAAAGAAGATCATAGAAGATCAGATCGAAGAATATCAAATAAGATCAAAGAAGATCAGATCAAAGAAGATCAGATAAAAAAAGATCAAAGAAGATCAAAGAAAATCAAAGAAGATCAAAGAAATTCAAAGAAGATCAAAGAAGATCAGAGAAGATCAGAGAATATCAAATAAGATCAGATTAGAAACAAAAAAAAGAGCTAATGTGATTTTTTAAAAACAAAAAAAATTAAAAAAGAGCTTAGCGACGGTAGTCTAACCGTAGCTAAAATGATTTTTTTTTTAAAAATATAGTAAACTAATTAGCGATGGTAATACAGCCGTAGCTAAGATTTTTTTGTGATTAAAAAAATATATTTTAAAGACCTTAGCGACAGCTTGCAGACCGTAGCTAATGTGATTTTTTAAAAGCAAAAAAAAAATAAAAAAAGAGCTTAGCGACAGTTGTATAACCGTAGCTAACATGATTTTTTTTTAAAAATATAACAAACTAATTAGCGACGGTAATACAACCGTAGCTAAGATTTTTTTTGTGATTTTAAAAAAAATATATTAAAAGACCTTAGCGACGGCTTGAAGACCGTAGCTAATGTTATTTTTAAAAAAAAAAAAATTACAAAAGAGATTAGCGACGGTTTTCTGACCGTAGCTAACGCGATTTTTTTAAAAAAAATATAGTAAACTAATTAGCGACGGCAATACAGCCGTAGCTAAGTTTTTTTGTGATTTAAAAAATATATATGAAAAGAAGTTAGCGACGGCTTCAACGCCGTAGCTAATGTGATTTTTTAAAAAAAAAAAAATTTAAAAAACAGCTTAGCGACGGTTTTATAACCGTAGCTAACATGATTTTTTTAAAAAAAATATAACAAACTAATTAGCGACGGTAATACAACCGTAGCTAATTGGTTTTTAAAAAAATTATCACCGATCCGCGTGAAATCTCATCTCAACCGTTAATAACACCAAAAAATTTAGCTCAATCCAACGCACTAAACCAAACCACGTCATCGATCCGCGTGAAACTAACACAACCAATCCCCTTCAATTACCTTTCTCTATATAAATTTCAATTTTTTCTACAAACCAACTTAAACAAAAAATTTCTCTCAAAATTTTTTTTCTCTCATCTTCCAGAGAAGAAACCCACAGAGGAGAAGTCCGCCGCTTCCTCGACACCGATCTCGGCCGCCTCTCTCTCCCCTCCCTTCATCCGCCGCCGCTCTCTCGGAGATCTGAGATCTCTCATCTCGGAGATCTGAAAAATCTGAGATCTCGAGATCTGAAAAATCTGAGATCTCGAGACCTGAAAAATCTGATCGGATTTTGGAGATCTGAAAAATCTGATCGGATCTCGAGATCTGAAAAATCTGATCGGATCTTGGAGATCTGAAAAATTTGATCGGATCTGATCGGATCTTGGAGATCTGAAAAATCTGATCGGATCTTGGAGATCTGAAAAATCTGAGTTCTCGAGATCTGAAATATATATATATATATTTTTTAAAAATCTCAGAGATCTCGGAGAAATCTCAGATCTCGGAGAAATCTGATCTTTTAAAAAAAATCTCGGAGAAATCTGTTCTTTTAAAAAAATCTCGGAGAAATCTCAGATCTCGAAAAAATATATTTAAATTTTTTTTAAAAATCAGTTAGCCACGGCTAAAATGCCGTCGCTAAAATAAATTTTTTTTTTTAAAATCAGTTAGCCACGGCCAAAATGCCGTCGCTAAAATAATTTTTTTTTTTTAAAATCAGTTAGCCACGGTCAAAATGCCGTCGCTAAAATAAAAAAATTTAATTTTTTTTTAAAAAAAATCAGTTAGCCACGGCCAAAATGCCGTCGCTAAAATAAAAAAAATTTAATTTAATTTTTTAAAATCAGTTAGCCACGGCCAATATGCCGTCGCTAAATTAATAAAAAATTAAATTTTTTTAAAAAAAAAATCAGTTAGCGACGGATATGTTACAATTTAGCGACGGTTGTATCCCGTGGCTAATTAGCTACGGCAGTTTTGCCGTCGCTGAATCAATTAGCGACGATAAATCTAGCTACGGGACAGCGACGGATGTGGTGCCGTCGCTAATTCCTTTTAGCTACGGTTTTAGCTCAATCAGCGACGGTTTTTAGCCGTCGCTAATGTCCATTTTTTTTGTAGTGAGTTATAACTTTCGATCTTATAGATGGCAAGAGTTCAAGTAATCGTAGGTGAGATTGAAGTAAAGTGCAGTGCTAAGAAGATTTATCACACCATCAAGCACAACCTTCATCACGTGCCTACAATGTGTCCTGAGTAATTCAAGGGGACTGAAATTATTGAAGGAGATGGAACAAAAAATGGCTGTGTCAAGACTTGGAACTATAACCTCCCAGGTAAAGATTGTGATTTTGTTTTCCGTGTTGATTTTGGTCCCCTGATTTGAAGAAATATTTTGTTGTATAGAAAAAATATAAAAATTTCGATTGTGATTTCGATTTTTTTTTTTTTCTGAAAAGCAATCAGGGTTTTAAGGACCCATTAACCTTTATATTGATGAAGTAAAAGCAAATACAGAAATAATCTCTCACAGAAGAGATGATTTCTAAGTACAAGCCTAAACAATGTATAAAGTCAATCTGTGTACCTTTTGTTTGCTTTCTTAGTTTTTTTGGATTTTTGGGGATAAAGGCTAAAATCTTTGGTATAGTCAATTGCAACTGATCATATAACCACATCATCACTAGAAGGGTCTGGCTCATGTTCTTCTTCAAAATCCTGATAATTTTCTTGTCTCAACCTACCCTCTCTGGCCCTACTCATCCAGATATTGTCCTCTTTGGCCTATTGGGCAGCATTCCGCACCTCCCTCACCTCAAGGATTTGTTGCTTCCACCCACCTACTGGGGCTCCACAGACCTCTTCTTCTATTCGTCTTCGCCTTGCTTCCGCTTCCCTTGCTTTCTCTTGTTGCTAGCCATCGAAGAAGAAAAGAGAATGAAGGAGAAAAGAAAAGAGAAAAAAAAAAGAAAGAAATAGGGTTACTCTTTATAAGGTGGGTGGCTATTCGCCCCCACCGAACTTTCGAATACACCCATCCTCTATCACAAAATAAAACCCTAATCATTAGTTTAATAAAAACCCAAAACCAAGTCCAAATACAATTGAGTACAATCCATCAACATTAGGGTTTACAAAAGAAATTTTTTTTTATATTTATTTAATTAGGTGGGTATTACAATATATACAACTCAAAAGAATCTCGTCCCGAGATTCGGTAGAGGAAGGTAAGTAGGAAATTAATTCTTAAATAAACAAACTACACATCACATGGACAAACAAATAGCTCATATGTATGCCCATAACTTAATGAAGACAATCACACAAAAATATAAATATTTTCAGTAAGTACAAAAATTACGGGGTGCTACACCTGACAGGTTTCCCAATCAAGCTAGCAATGTAGCTCAACCCCTCCTTAGACCACAGGCAAGTGGGAACATTGTAAAGATGTACCCATACTGGAATTATATTGACCTCCTTCCTTAAACTCCCTAAGTCTTCCTTCCATGGCTTAGTCGCCGTGAGTTTGTCCCTAACTTTGAAAGGCACTTCTTCAAGTGCTTTGGCTCGATCATCTTCATTCGTGAACTTGAAAAAGAAAAATTTTCCATTCGATGTAACCTCAATATCTCCTTTTGGTTACCACTTCCTCTCCACATCTATCTTAACTTGGCTGAATGGAGGAGGTTTCGAAACATCCCCACCAACTAGTCTTACCATATCTGTTTGACTTTTTCTCGAATACCTGGAGTGCATAGTAATACACCTTCCTCAAACATGAGATTTGAGAAGTAGATTGGAGCCTCCAACCCATCCCAATTCCTGCTTCCACCACCAAATAAGTGAGCCCATTTCAGCTGAGATTGACTCTTGACCAAATCTTCTCCACCTCTAGACAACCCCTTCTCCGTTCGAAACCGGATCGGTGGAAGCCATGAGGGTCTAGGCAATGGTAGTCATTGGATATTTGTGTAGAGCATGGACAAAGAGATCTGGGGAGCACAAGCTTATTAACCTTGAATGAGGAGGATGACTGACCTGAAAGAGAGATCGAGGCGACACAACTCTTTCATCACGCCGGCAGTGTGCATGATTTCGAATTTAACAATACAGGTTATGCATTTTAAACTCTTAGATACTATGTAAAAGGTACAAACTATATATTACATAAGAATCTCTCACATAACAAACTCTGATACCAATTTGTTGCGCCCAATAGAAATGACACAACAAATCTGTGTAAAACAGTGAATAGGGGCGTACAATGAACAATGTCGTAATCATGAATAGTATCGAATACTTATACGACACTGTACAATACATACATACAATGTCGCAGTACCATGTTCGTGAATAGTGTTGAACATATATGCGGTACTGTCCAATCAGACAAAAATAAAATATCAAATTTACGTGGTTTGAGAAACTCGCCTATGTCCACAATAAATGAACAATACTTATTGTTCTATATTTGATTGACTTATTGTTCCAGATTCATATCACATACATATTACAGATTAGTTTCTCGAAAGAAATCCAAAACATGTAGATTATATGCTCCTCACATAACAAACACAAATAGACATTTGTTGATCCCTGAGGATCCTTGATCATGTTTGGGATGTGATGGTTTCTTCTACTGCAAATCACATCTATTTATTGGAGAAAAAAAGTATCCACCAAAAATGTCTTCATTGTCCACCAAAAAACGTCTTTGTCGTTCATCGAAAGAAGTCAAAAAGAGAGGGTGCAATAAAGTTCCTACTGATTTTTTTTTTTTGTAACCCACATACTTTTACTTAAACCAAATTGTTTTGTTTTGTTATGCAACTAGTAACGGAGCAAGAATTTTTGTGGAACAAGGGCGGAGTGATAAATTATAGATAATATAATAATAAATCACTTTAACAAAAAAATTAATTCGAATAATACATAAACAACTATACAAAACACCAATTGCTAAACAAAACACCATCTAATCAATGGGAAAAAAAAATCCAACAAGCTATTTTGTAGGAGCACAAATATAAATATATGGGGGATAAAACAAATTAGTATATAAAGTTAATGGGCAAAAATTAATTTCAAATGTAAAATTAGATGTGGACTAAAAATTGGGTTATTTGCTATTTGTCACCTATCATAAATAACTATTTAGAGGCTACTCCATCATTAATCACTATTGCAGTCTCCCCCCAGGACTAGCAATCAACGTGCATTAACTAACAAAAGGTTCACGTTGATTACCAAAACCAACTTCAAACAATAATCCAGAGATGAACCTCAAAATACAAACATGTATCTTGAGCAAAAAAAATAATGCACCAAAAGTTTCATGTATCTCCAGAAAAATCCTATGAATAAAATATAAAACTAGACCTCAAGGTACGAATTCATCTTGAGAAAATACATTTTTTTTTAAATTATTTTCAAAGCAGGCAAGAAAGATTGAGATTGTTGGTGCCAGGTGGCGAATTGAAAATGATGGGGAAAAGAACTAAATCAAGCAAAAAGAGAGGGAGATGAAGAGAGTAGGAGGTGGGGCAGTTGTCCATATTGCAATAAAAAGATAAAGGGAGTAGAAGATAGGAAAAGGCGGATCGGGATCATAAGCATTGCAAAAAACAAAGAGAGAGAAAAGGGTGAGACGAGACGGAATCGTCAGCATCGTAGGGGTGGGCATATTGACAATAATTAAAAAATTCTCAAAAATCAAGTGGGGGTAAGTGCCCCCCACTTGCCCCCTTGTATCTCTGTTCTGTATGCGGCCCACAAAAAAAGGCCACAAAAGTGGGATGTCTCTTTCTAACAAACGCGCATGTGTCCACAATAAACGAACAATACTTATTAATTCAGATTTATATCGATACATATTATTTTCTCAAAAGAAACTCAAATACAAAATCCAAAATATTTAGATTATGTGCTCATCACATAACATACACAAAGAGGAAGACCTTTGTTGATTCCTGAGGATCCTTGATTCTGTTTGGGATGTGATGGTTTCTTCTACTGCAAATCACATATATTTAAAGGTGAAAAAATGCATCCACCAAAAATGTCTTCATCGTCCACTGAAAAACGTCTTTTTCATCCGCCGAAAGAAGTAAAAAAGAGAGGGTGCAATCAAGTTCCTACTGAAACTTTTTTTTTTTTTTGTAACCCACCTATTTTTACTTCAACCAAATTGTTTTGTTTTGTTTTCTTAATTATGCGATTAGTGACAGAGCCATAATTTTTGTTGAACGGGGGCAGAGTGATAAGTCATTGATAATATAATAATTAATTACTTTAACAAAAAATTAATTCGAATAATATATAAACAACTATACAAAACATCAATTGCTAAACAAAACACCATCTAATCAATGGGAAAGAAAATAAATCCAATTAGTATATAAAGTTAATGGGAAAAAATTAATTTCAAATGTAAAATTAGATGTGGACAAAAAATTGTGTTATTTGCAATTTTGCCACCTATCATAAATAACTAATTAGATGTTATCCCATCATTAATCACTATTGCAGTCTCCCCTAGGACCGGCAATCAACGTGCATTGACTATCAAAAGGTTCACGTTGATTACCAAAACTAATTTCAAACAATAATCCAGAGATGAACTTCAAAATACAAACATGTATCTTGAGGGGGGGAAAATGAATGCATCAAAAGTTTCATGTATCTCCAAAAAAATTCTATAAATAAAATATAAAACTAGACCTCAATATACTAATTCATCTTGAGAAAATACATTTTAAAAATTTATTCTTTTCAAAGCAGGCAAGAAAGATTGAGGTTGCTGGTGGCGAATTGACAATGATGGGGAAAATAACTAAATCAAGCAAAGAGAGAGGGAGAATAAGATAGTAGGAGGCGGGGCGGTTGTCAATATTACAGTAAACAGATAAAGGAAGCAGAAGAGAGAAAAACACGGTTCAGGATCATAGGCGTTGCAGTGAAAAGAGAGAGGAATGGGGTGAGACGAGACGGGGTCGTCAGCGTCGTAGGGATGGGCATATTAAAAATAATTAAAAAAATTCTCGAAAATCAAGTGGGGGCAAGTGCCCCCAACTTGCCCCCTTGTAGCTCCGTCCCTGTATGCGACCCACAAAAAAAGTCCACAAAAGTGGGATGTCTCTTTCTAACAAACGCGTCTATGTCCACAATAAACGAACAATACTTATTGATTTAAATTCATATCACATATAGATTAGTTTCTCAAAAGAAACCAAATACAAAATCCGAAACATTCAAATTACATGATCCTCACACATACACACACACAGAGGCCTATGCTGATCTTTGATCCTATTTGAGATGGGATAGTTTCTTCTACTGTAAACTATATATTCTATAGTAGAAAAAAAACGTGTCCACCAAAAATGCCTTCACCGAAAGAAGTCAAAAACAGTGTGTGCAATCAAGTTCCCACAGAAAACGTAACAAATTTTCTTTTGCATCCCACATACTTTCAATTTCGACTAAATTGTTTAATTTTGTTTTCTTATTTCCACTAAATATCATTATTGCATATAATGATGATGTCGCGCAATGTTAATCTTGCATTCAAGCAAACAGTGACTCAATGTGCCTATAAATTTTGCAACCAAATGCAGCATACTACATACCGAAAATCAACCATTACTTCTTCTTGTAGTTATTCTTATTAGTTCTAATTTTCGATCTTATGGATGGCAGGAGTTCAAGTGATTGTGGTGGAGACCGAAGTGAAGTGTGATGCGAAAAAGATGTATCACAACATCAAACACAACCTTCATCACCTGCCCGCAATGTATCCTGAGTCATACAAGGGGGCTGAAATTGTTGAAGGAGATGGAACCAAAAATGGTTGTCAGGACCTGGAACTATAACCTCCCAGGTAACATTTACATACCATGCACATTACTATTTGTGTTGCATAAACGAAGATATAAATTTTATGGATTCGAACATCCATAACATGTCCTAGAACAATCAAACCCCTGACTAATGATACCATCCGCTAAAAATCTTGTAATGGATTTACAAATGTGACAATACTATTTGATCTATCAAATATTGGTGATGGTTAGATCTAAGAAAACTTTAAATGACTTGATTTTTCAGGGACTTCAGAAGTCTTGTATTCAAAGAGCAAGAACATAGATATGGATGATGAGAAAATGACCTTAGGATTCAAAGTCATCGATGGAGACCTTCTGAAACAGTTCAAAAGCTTTGTGGCCAGGGTTCATGTCATTCCAAAGGATAGTGGGTGCGTGCTGAAATGGTCTGCAGAATACGAAAAACTTAATGATAGCGTCGTGAATCCACACCAGTATCTTGAACTGTTCGAGCAAATTTCCTTCAAGATGGATGCTCACATTTCCAGTCAATAGAATTCAGGCCATGGAGCTGCTAGCATTAAGATTATGTATAGTAATGTATAATAATGTACTCTCTGTGCTATATTTTCCAGAGAGGGACCTAGTGTTGCTGATAATAAACTTGCTGGTGTGTCCAAATCTGCAACATCGCACATGTAAAATATGACGATGCATATATATTGGATAAGAAGTATTTTAACCTAGTGTTTCGATCGTACGTATTAGACAATTACTAGCTATCATTGATAAAAGTAAAACTAAAGTAGAGGATAGACTTGAACATTACTTGCAATATCTGGGTGAAAAATTCCTCCTAATATCTGTAGAACACAAATAACTACACTACTAATAAAACATATGCCTGAATCACAGAAATCAAACGTAAAAGTGAACTAGTATCAATTGCTCCCATTACCCACATTGCCGCAAAAATCAAAATCATGCGAGTAGCCAAAGTTATAGAACACATCTCCCATCTGATGATGAGGAGGTTGATGTTGATATCCAACCATTGGCATTGATGGACACATAGGCAACGGAGGTTGCTGTTGCTGCTGCAGTTGTGGAGCATGCATTAATGTCTGCATTGCCGTCGGCATCATTGTAGGAAACCTGGGTCGAAGCACTGGTGGTTGATGATGAAACATTGATGGACGATGATGAGGGAAACTATAAGAACACATCTCATCACCACCATTACCCATCAAATCCATCATACCATAACCTGGATTACAAACTGGTGCCATCCCAGGCCGAACCCCACAATGGTAATAGTATTGACCTCCACCATAGTTATTATTCATACCTACATCTTCATAATAAATCGATGGTTCGATTTTCGCTGTTGGCTCAAGCAATATGTGATTACTGTTAGTAAAATCATCAACCATAACATCTTTTCCTTTGGGTGCCTTATTGTTCACCTTGAGAAATTCAAGTTTTGCTTTAACTTTCTCCAACTTATCATCCAAAAAACTCACCAAACCTCTCAAAGACTCCTCAGAACACTCATCAAGTTTAGCATCCCAAGTTGGGTACATAAACTCTGAATTCCCAATACGAGCCTGATTGGGATCCTCTTCGAGTTTCTTCTTCTTAGCTTCAATAAAGGGTGTGATATCTTGTTTACGCCTATCTCTTTCATCTTTGCTAACATTATTGTATCTTTCGATGACCGAAAACACTTGTGATCGCTCATTAGGCCATGTTTTCAGCTCCCCATCAGGTCCATAACAAACCATGCAAACATCAACACCACACAAAGTAGATAACTCAGAAGCCTTCTTAACAAGTCCATCCTTTCTCTTCCCAAAAGTTACCTTCCTAGACCTCTCATTGGTAATTGGTTTCAACACTAGTTTTCCTCTTGAACGACCCATAATGCCAGTGCAATAATTTCCTTTCCTTCAAAAGGAGCAGAGAGAGAGAGAATACAGAGTAGTAAAATTAATGGAAGTTTAGTAAAAATTGATTTGTTGGAGAGCAAGAACTAAACTAATAGAATGAATGCTTAAGCAAGAAGGTTTAATATGGTTGATTATATTTTTGGAATTTATGGGTGAGAGATTAGTTTCTACAAATCATAGATTTTATATGGGATTTTCTATTATTACTACTCAATACAATAAGGAAAGAACAATATTTTCCAATATGAGCTTAAGTAATTAAGGGAGTTGCTACGTGTATCCGATTATTTGGCTTGATTGCATCAATTCTTTATTGCACCGTTAGTTTGAAATGTTTCGACTTTGTTGCATCAACTTATCGTATGTATCACCAACTTATTACATTTTGTAATAATAAAAATTATATGGTGCAAAATTTTCTCATTTAGGAGCGTTAATTGGCTATTGAGTGAAAAAACAATAGTAACCATCATCTTTAAACTATAAAAGCCAAAGGTATACCAGCTAAGTTGGTAAAAGTGTGGCAGATGAAATCACTCATCACGAGTTCGAATCCGGCTGACGGCATGAGGTGGGGAAGGGTTAAGGGTTCTTTAAATAAAATAAAAATAAAAATCTATATACTATAAAACAAAATTCAATCACACATTCATTAAATTTCAATGATTTTTCATCGCTGGATAGCACACATCGTCAACTCCATTCAAGCATTAGATCGCCAAAAGAATTGCATTGTTTCCCATCACAGTGAAAAAGAGTTATTCAATCCATCCCAAAAATTGGAACAAAATTACATGAATAAACTAGCACGGCAGCACCTACCTTCTCTGAAAGTTCAGTTTTCCTATAAAATAAGCGAAAAGAGAAGCCAGGACAACTGGGAACATGATGAGAACAATTGCTACAATGGCTAAATGCTCATGATGGTAACCGAAATAATCCTTTAAGAAGATACCAACTGTTGTCGTCTCCCCAAATGCCACCATCTCAGTGTCCAAATCGCCAAATTGTGAAGTGATCAGTCCATTTAGACTCCATGATGTTGGGGTAAGATAATATAACCATATCCACCACTTCGGAACCCTCTGTAGTGAAACAAAGTGCAAAGGTAAGTTCACAGTTATTTCTCTAACACTCAAAACAATCCGAGTAATTGAAAACCCATTCCCACACAATTTAACCCCAAAAAAAGTAGAAACAGAGCTTCAATATAATTAACATTCAAAACATTACTGTTACCAGTTATAACCGGCATAATGCAATAGGCTATAGCTAATTTCAAAAACTTGGTGACATGGATACCACAAAATAGAAAGAAATATTCAAGTACCCCTTTGATATCAACTAATCCATATAAATATAGGAATAGTGAGTAAATGTTAGCTCACCGGTTCGGGTACCACGAACCCAGAGAACAGGTTCAACATGGTGTAGAAAGAAGAAGACAATATGGCAGCCAGTTGAACATTTGGTGTCAATGCTACAGACAACATTCCAAGGTAGTTGAAGTAGCACAACGTACAAAACATGACATAGAAGTACCAGAACATCTTATAAGCTGACCAAATGAAGCCAACCATCGGATAGGTAATGATAAGAAACAGAAATGCTTGGCCCAACAAGTAGGGAATCTCAATTGCCACCTACAATAACTATATATCAGCACAAATACAGATAGTGCACCATAATTATGTATCTTTGGGATTTTCAAGTAGATAAAAAGATCCCATGAAGGACTATGAGGAGAGACCTGTGCAAATGAGTAAGCCCATGAAGAGTACATTCCTGCAAATTTTTCCCGATACAAAACGCTGCGTTCTGTTGAGACAAATGGTGCAACTGATGAACAGTTGTTTATGCCAAAGAAAATCACGGAAATGTACATGAAACCACATATGCTGAACATGTCCTGCTGAGTATTTCTACAAAAAGTTGAAATATAACATGTGTTAATCTTTTTGAAAGACCGGAATTCATAAACCTCATCTGAAAAGAAATCATAGAATTTTAAAAATATAAGGTTCTGGAGCTTCATTTATTTGTTTGCATAAGGAAATAAGGGATTTAAGGGGGCTTACGATTCTTATTAAAAGATCGAATGAACTGCAAATGGAGCCCCGAGGTGAGTGAGCAAAAACGCTATGGCACACTCAATGAAGTAGGAACTACTACAAGGTCTAATCATCAAAGCCATTGACTATTTCTAAGGCCTATAAGCGTTAACCATGCACACTACACCTAATTGTATCATCCTAGAGACACTCTTGATAGATCACTTGAACTAGTCCAAAGATAAGTTTGTATAGGTTTCATTCAGGATCAGTTACAGTTAGGCTGTGTTTGGTTCAATCCAAACCAAAAAACAGCCTTCCGTCACGCTTATAGCACTTATTATATCATAAAAATTTATGTTGCCAAAGCACACACGTATACTGAGGCGACTGACAAGCAAGCCTAGCCCTAGGGCAGTGCAGGTGGTGCAACCACACAGGACCCAAAATTCAACCCATAAGATTTTTTAATTTTTTTTTTTTTTTATATTCAACTGTTTTTATTTTTTAAATAAAAAGCAAGCCAAAAACCTTATATCCTCCAATAGTTGGAATTTTTGTAAGTAACTTAAAAAACACATGATATATGTAATAGATGTTGATATGCATGAAAATCGGTAATGCATAAAATCAACAAATAATAAGTATTTGGTTTATCTTTTATGTAAAAGGCGCCCTAATTCACCTTAAATCTCAGAGTTGACCATGCTGACAAGCATTCTAACATATATCACGTGGCAGATCCTCATTCTCCATGTTAGCACCACAAGATGAGTAGAGCCATCTGGGTCATCCTTTTTGGCACCCAATGGAGAGAACTTGGACCACCTCAAGTTTAATATTTATTGATTATAAAAAAAGTAGGTTGTTTTAACTTACATTTTTCTCCCTTGCTTCCAAAACACTACTCCATACAGCAAGGATGCAACAGTCATAAACATCAGACGGGGCAAGTTATAAGCAGGGTTTCTCCAATATGACAAATATTGTTTCCACAGACATGCTTTAAACTGGCCCCAACCATTTTGTGGAAAACGGGTAGCGAAATGCAAGTTCTTTGAACCAGAGGATGGAGAAGACAGTTTTTTTAGTAGCTCCATGTTGTTCCTGCAATCAGAATAAATGACTAATTAGTATAAGAAATTCCTGAGAAATTTATTGACACTATTGGGTGATATTGTTACTGTTACACACTCCTATAATTATAATATAATATGCAAAGAATATGTTTTACATTTAATCAGAATTTACATATTACAGAAAGCATTCTCTTTAGTTAACACCTTAACATTTCATAATCATACTCAAAATTAGCTCGTAATGAGGCTGATTTGGATCATTCATCAATGTACCTCAGCTGAGGATATCTCAAACTGCAAAACCATCTACCTTGTTTGGCACTCCAGTTTGAGACATGGTTTTGCAAAATTAGCGTTGGGAGCCACTTTTGGCTGACTGTAGACCTATGCAACAGTGATACTCCAATTACAATGTCCAACACCGAGGGTACTCCCGGTAACATACATATATAATACTTCTGATTTATCTATTGAAATCTAATTAGATGAACATGTTGGACACTTTATAGTCACATCAAACACTAACGCACAGATCCAAGTCCTTTGATACATAGCTGTAGCACATGTAACTATAAGGAGCATTGCTTTGGTTAGTGAAGGATCAGTGACCAAGTCCAAAAATAAGAATTTTAGTGTGCATCATCTCAACGTTTTCAAGGAATTTTAATAACAAACACACTCAGGGTTTACACTCACTTATACAAAGAAGATTCCAGGTAAATATGGGCAAAATCAACACCGAGTTCTGTTTCTGCTGATGCAGAAGTGACATCTAGCATCCATGTTGCTGGATTATAATTGCCTTTGATCTTTGGGACCCCGGAGATACCCTGAGAGTAGAGAAATATGTTTGAACTTTGAAATTAAACTTCCGAACCTTCTTGTGCAAGCTAGGCAAAGCTTGAAAATATGTGAAGGTCATAAATATTGGTATCAGTGATTTACCTCAAAGTACTCTATAACCCTACTGGAATGCTGCCCCAATGATCCACAGTAGATTATACGCCCTCCATTTTTCATTAGAATCAGCTTCAAGAAGAGTAAAATGTAAATTAGCCTATCGATATATGCAACTGGAATATCAGATATAGCATGGTGCAGTTACTATATTATCATAAGTTTTTTCTTCAAACTTAATTGTTATTGCAGATCAATAATGCTGATTTTGTATTACCGTCTTTCCATAATGTCCACATAACATATAGAAAAAATCAGAATCTTCAGAGATATATGGAAAGAATCGAGTCCGATTGTGTGTTGATGTTCATGAAACATGTGGACACAGGGGGACTGTTCTTATAAATAGTACTTGTTACATTGAATTATGGTTTCATTGTTTTAGATTTCAGTAAAAAAGATACAAAAACTGGAACAATTACCTCATCAAATGCCTCAAATATATCAATACTTGGTTGGTGAATAGTGCAAACAACTGTTCTTCCTGTATTGACCACATTTCTCACCGCCCGCACCACAATTGCAGCTGCTCTTGCATCCAGACCTGATGTTGGTTCGTCCATGAAAATGATAGATGGGTTGGCAACAATCTCCACGGCAATTGTCAGCCGTTTACGTTGCTCAGTTGATAGACCACTAACCCCAGGAAGGCCAACTAGAGAATCTTTAATTTCTTCAAGCTCAATGGTTTCAAGAACTTCATTCACAAATGCCTATTAAACACGTTTCAGATAAATTTCAATAGGTCATAGGAAGTATTGAATCATAACAACTATATTTCTGTTTAAAGATACCATACAAATTTTGTATTTGAATCAATCTCAGGTGGAAGCCGTAGCCAAGCTGAATAGATCACTGATTCTTCGACAGTAATTTGGGGAGAATGTATGTCTGTCTGCTCACAGTAACCTGAAATCCTAGCAAATGTCTCTTGGACCTTAGGATAGCCACCAATTCGTATATCCCCTTCAATAATACCACCAGTCTTCCTCCCAGAAAGAACATCCAATAGAGTAGTTTTCCCAGCTCCACTGACACCCATCAATGCGGTTAAAACACCAGGCACGAATGCACCACTAACATCATTTAGAAGTTGGAGTTTTTTCTGTGTGAAACCCCGTTCTCTCATTTCCTGGGACAAAAAAAGGGAGGAATTTACTTAACGTACCCAACAACACCATGTAAGCCAAAAAAAGGTAAAAGAATCTTCATACATCTTCTCGTTCAAGTGAAAAATGAAAGGTGAAGAAATTCATTTATCAACAAATATATTTGTTGATAAGAAAGTTGATGCAAAGATTATGGGTTTGGGATCAACTAATGACTATCCAGGCTTCTACAATGTAAAAACTCTTCATTTCCTTTATTTCGTGTTATTTCCCTTGTTTTTCAAGGTAAAAGGCATGGGCATGATTACCAGAGGTGTATCGACGAAGTATTGCACATTCTGAAATGTGACTGTCAGGGGCTCAAACGGCAAAACCATTCGTCCTGCAACATCATCCAACTTTAGTAAAGAAAAAAAAATTTATAATTTTCCATGAAAAAGCAGATAGATTTCAGTATAGGATTGCAACCATAACATAGGTTGAGTAAGATATAATTCTCCTTATTATCGACTTCAAAAGTTCATATACAATCATACTCTCACCTTCTTTACGTTCTGTATCGATTATAGGAGCATTAGGAGCCTTTTTAACATTGCTACCATCTTCTTTTCCTTGTATTTGTGATAGCTTCTCGTCCGAGATAATAGCACGAGATGTAACAGGAGCTGGGTATATATATCAGCAAACAGGTCAGATGATACAGGAAAAAAAAAACTATTTGACAAAGAAATAGGAACCTACCCTTCGAGAAGGACAAGGCCAATGTAAACCCAATATTGAAAAGTAATGAAAACCCAAATAAAGAACCAAGTGATATCCAATAGAAGTAACCACTATAGTTTAAACCACGACTCTCCAGTGTTTGTATCCCTACAGTTGTGTTTGCAGATTGCATCTGCAAATGCATATAAAGACCAGATAATTAGTACATAATGATGATGAAAAGGCTAAAATAAAATTCTAGTTATCTATCACGAAATTAGTTCAGAGCATCAATAGGCTTCAGACTGCTTTCTAATATTTTGGGTTTTTTCTGCTGTTGCCCTTCCAACTTGTATGGTTTGTATAGGTAAGGATCAGATAAACATTAACAAGGATCCACCATTTGATGATCACACCCATTACTTTTATATATAATTTTTCATAACATCTAGGGCTAAGATCACGGCCATGAAGGATAACCAAACAGACAAATTACTGAATCTAGAGAAACAAGCCCAAAGTCTACATCACCAAACTGCAAAGGGTAATCGTAGAGGTCATTGCCACCTTAGCATTCACAAGGCCTCCATGCTGTCAATAGTATTTTCATAATACCCCTGTCAGATCAATGTTTGGTGTCCTTTCACCCAGTGTCTGGGGAACATGAGTGCCAATACTTTCATTTGTTTATCAATATGAAATTTGTAAAACATACTTTCAGTAAGCTAAGAAAGAACTTAAATAAATAACATGGATGAAATGACAAATAATTAGAAGCTCACCTTTTGCCAACGAGGAGCTAGAAATTCGTTTACGGTTATGCCTATCTCCCCATAAGTAAGCGGGCTAACCCAAAATCCCCACTTCAACCATGCAGGCATAGAGGCTACAACCAGAGACTTGTTAAACTCATGCAATGTATGTGAAAAAGTAGTTTGGGCAACTAAAAGAAAAGACATCCTTACGTCGTGGGATGATGAAGCCACCAAATAATAAGAGAAGCAATAGTGCTATACCACCATTTGTTGTAGAAGCAACCATTGTCTTAAAGACAGATGCAACAAAACGGAACATGGACATTGACATTAAATGCACTGCAAAAAGTAGAATGAAACTGGCGAATAAACCTAGCAAAGAAACAAATCAGAGTTAAGGAGAGAAACTAAAAAATAACATTTGTAATGAGAAAAATAAAATGACTAGCAACATGTGGTATCTAAACAACAATATAATGCTCCTGTGGAATATGTAGGTAGTGGAACCAACACTTCAATGCATCAGACATACATGATATTAAAAGTCAGAGATTCAAAGGGAACTAAAAAAATTTCAGTATATTGACAGCATCGAGCTAGCTGTAACATATACACTGAATGTAGTGCAATACACCCTTCTTTGCATCAGAGTACCAGACATACAAGATCTCCAGCCCCCAAACTTGCACCTTTAGGATAATATTCCCACAAATATATAGTTCAGTTATGCATTGGCGATATCTAAGCTGGGATTCAAAATCATTACTATTTAAATAAAAGTAAAACAAAATGAAATAAATATAAGGTGGTTGTTCTATCAATCCAACATCACCAAAAACCAGAATGTCTACCATATTCACCCGAACTTTCAAGTTGAGACTCACCTCCCAAACTCAGGACTGTAGCCAATGACATAGTATGTAAGAGCTGTCCAGATGAAGGACTCCAATAAAGAAAGCGGGATCTTCAGAAGAGTGGCTGGAATTGCATAAGCCCAAGCTGGATACAAACAGAAATCTCTCTGCTTGTAGATAACTGCAAGTCTCGAAACAGTCATGGACAACTCCGGAAATCCATCAACGAGAAGTATGACGAGTGCATAAAATAGAGAACCCAAATAGTAATTGGAATCAGTCAGATCAACCTTCATTCGTGTCCGTAAAAACACACTCATTGTGACAGATGCAATGAAGATAAGCTACAAAACAGGATACGAATATTCAGACATTGTTAATTATAACTATATGAAATATGCATGTACCATTAGGAGTTACATACCTGCGCTGATTTAAATACATATATAAAGGAGTTCCTCCTCATGAGAAGAAATTCTCTTTTCATGCAACTTTAAAGAGTTCCCACTTTGTTAAAGAATACTTGCTATAGGATAAGGCAGCTTTATGGCCTAGGGACCTATCATACAGCTCTTCGAGCTCGTCACTTAACTTCTTTCCTATAGGGCATTCCCTGAATTTCCTAGAGAACTGAGCAACAGAAACATAACTGTAAGGCTTTTGTGCATGGCACCAATATTGACCCTGATCCTTCTTAGAGAGAACCTGAAAAAATTTGTGAAAAGATCAGGATTTCCACTGTGAAGAAGAAAAGAACAATAAATGAGAAAAGCATAAACCATGATGCACTTACTTCCTGTAGGAAGTCAGCAGCCCCTTTTCTTTCTGGACACTTGAATCCACAATCCTCAAAAAAATTGAGAACATAACTGCAGGGGCCATGGTACACTATATTCCCTTCTGCCATCAAGATAATGTCATCAAACAGATCATAGGTCTCTGGTGCTGGTTGAAGAAGTGAAATTAATGCTGTAGCATCCGTGATATGCACCAACTGCTGAAGACAAGAAACAACCTGAAAGGTGGTAGAACTGTCCAAGCCATTTGATATCTCATCCATGAACAGCGCTCTTGTTGGGCCAACAATCATCTCCCCTACATGAACCAATTGTGTTATTTAGCTAAAAATTAACACATAAACCTTTCAATGGTGTAATTTTTGCTGACTGAACTGTTTCTAACTACTAAGTACATACAACAATGATGCACGGACTCGGATACGCGCATTGTGTCAAACACGAATACGACACGGCAACTCAACAATTTTCAAAAAAATTAGACTCAGCGACAATGTCAAACTCATTTTTTTAATAAAAAAATTTATAACTCATCAATCCAAACTTAACACGGTCAAACTTAGCTTAAAATTCAATCACGCAGAGGCAGAGTTTCTTGTTGAAGATAGTGTAAAAAAAAATGAATGAGAAGAGAAGTAGCATGTGAAACCCACGTGATGTAGCAATATGTGTTATAGTGTAAAGAAAAAATGAATGAGAAGAGAAGTAGCATGTGAAACCCACGTGATGTAGCAAGCAATATGTGTTTATATGTGAAACCCAGTTCTGTTTATTTTTTTCTCAGATCTCTCTCTCTCGCAGCATCAGAGAGATCCCTCGCAGCCTCAAAGAGATCCTTCTCTCTCTCGAGATCCCTCGCAACCTCAGAGAGATCCCTCTCTCTGGCAGCCTCGCAGCCACAAAGAAACACCTCGCAGCCTCGCTCTCTCTCTGTCTCTATCTCTGGCTCGATCGGTCAATCAAAAATTCTCTCTGACTCTCCCCTCTTCTCTCTAATTTTAGGGTTTCAAATTGGGAGGAATGGAGGATCGATCGAAGAGGGTTAAGGGAGGTTATTTGCACCCCTTAATGCTACCACAAGTCTGGATCGTGTCCGGGCCGGTCAACAAATTTTGACCGTTGACCACGTGTCGAGCGCGAGTCGAACGTGAATCCGTGTCCGACACGTGATACGGGAGTTTTTCGGAGAGTCGGTGCATCAGAGACATATAGCATGCAAAAATTAAAAGGGGGTCGTTAAAGGCAGATCTCATTTAGATTATAGCAGACCCCTACCATGTGATTTTTAAAATAAAAGTCATTTGAGAGATATTCCTCTTGTTTGGATTAAGGAACCCTCATTGACCCAAAAATCATTTGAGAGATATTCCTCTTGTTTGGATTAAGGCACCCACATTGACCCACTTGAATTATTGATTTCCCTATTTACCCTTACACAACCCTTTCCCTAGCTCTCTTCTTTTCTCCTCTATTTCATTTCCTCCATTAAACCTCAATTCTTTTCTCCATTTTTTTTCTAATTCCTCAACTCTCATCTTTTCTCCACTAGCTTAATTTCCTCCATTCAACCCTCGCCACTCTCTCTCTCTCTTTCTCCTTCTTTTTCTCCCCACTATTTTCATTTCCTTCATTAAACCCTACATATTCTCTCAAAATCTCAAATCCTTTCATCTTCTCCTCACTTCATTCATTTTCTCATTAAAACCCACTTCCTCCCTCCCTTATCGCTCATCTCTTCTCCTCACTCTCACCAAATCAGTTCCTTACAAGGGGAACTTTGTTTGAGTTTATTTCTCTTCCCAACTTGCCCAAACCAAGAACAAATGTTTTGAAAAGTTGTTGCGAGTTCATATGATTGACTCAATCATGAGAATTAAATTTTCGCGACTAGGCCAATCAGATTACCTTGAAAATCACAGTTTGAATTAATCATGTTGCTGCAATAAAATTTTCAGATAGCAAGTTTTTGGAAATTTTGTTGCAAGTTCTCATGGTTGGCTCAAACTGTGAGAATTCAAGCTTCGCGATTAGACCAAGCATAAAATTTTCAGATTCACGTTAGGCCAACCATGTGAGGTTGAAAACCACGATTTGAGTCAAATGTGTGGCTGCAAGAAGTTTTTTAGATAGCAAACAAATTTTAAGTTGTTGCAACTTGCAGTTCACATGATTAGCTCAAACATCATGAATCCCAGTTTCACGATCAGATCAATCGTGTAATGTTTCAAGTCACGGTTTGATCCAACTTCTACTGACAACAATCATTGATTTGGATTTCGTTCATGGTTGTCACTAAACATTCTTAAAGAACTCGGGAAGACACCATACCCACCTCAATCAGTCCAACAAGCTCTATCACCACGAAACCCTTGAGGGAGAATTGGGGGAAGAAAGAGAGAAATGGTTTAATGGAGGAATGGAATGGGGAGAAGCGAGAGTTGAGAAAGAAGATGGAGAGAGCTTTGAAAAAAGGATGGTGGAGAAGGTTTAATGGAGGAAATAAGTAGGCAGAAGATGAGAGTTTGGGAAGAAGAGAAATTGATAGAGAGTTGGAGAAGAAGAGAGAGTTTGAAGAGGGTATAATGGAGTATGGAAGAAGATGGGGGGGGGGGGGGGGGGGGGGGGGGGTGTTTGTAGAAGTAGAATCTTTTATTTATTTTAGTCAAACCAAATTTGACTAACTTAAGTTGGGATCTGTCATTTGTATTGTGTACCACTTTTGGGGTCTACCCTAATCCAAGGTCTGCCTGCTTTTAACAGTCCCAATTAAAACATCACTTCTAAATGCAGCGTGCAAAAGCAATAGTTCTATACTTCAATCATCTATTACACTTCTTACTTTTTGATTTCCAGTACCTGTAGTTAATCTCTTCTTTTGGCCACCTGACAAACCTCGTCTCATAGCATCCCCAACCATTGTATCAGCACATATATCTAGTCCAAGAATCTGAGATGTGATGGGCATCAATTCAAATTAAAAACAAAAAACAAGGCTAAAAACAAGAAATCCCAAAAGAGATACCTTTAGGATATAGTCTGTTTGAAGACTCGTCTCTAGTCCTTCAACAGATATTGCCTGTAAAACATGGCTTATTGACACTCTCATACCATGTACCAAACTAACTAACAAAAAAGAACATCTCAAATAGGGAAAAAATATTCAAGCTAGTTTCATTCAGTTTACTCTACTTCCAGGAAAATAACCGTCAAGTCATACCCTTCATACATCTGATAAGAAAATAATTTATGTTAAAAAAAATTAAGTAACCTGGTCCAAGATCTATCTGTGACGGTAATCACATGCCTCTACCATGTTTATAGAATATCTACCAAGGTTCTTCAATTGAAGGAAACCTCATAGACTGAATAGTATAACGAGCACATAGAATGGATATCCCCTAGTCATTACTCATCAATTCTTCAACCAGATATATGGCAGCATCATATTCCCCAATATTTACTTTAAAAACTGTGTTTTTTAGAGGTTTGGTATAATGTGTTCAAATTAGCTACCTATATCTGATTATGCCACTAGAACAGTTGAACAATATTATTACATCAATTAGAGTTGTCAAACATACCTTCATGTAAGCATCTACATCAGATCTGGGGACAATTCCAGCCTCCCTTCTCCCTTCTGGTGACCTCCATCATTATCTCTTCACAAGCAGATATAGAAACCACTTTTATGAGTTATAAATTTCACCTTGTAACGTCCCACAGGCCACAAGACAAACAGTGACTAATCTGTGCCAATAAAACTACCTGTTCGGTTTCCAATACCCTGACAGCAAGCAGAGAAATCAAGTGTCTCTCTCACAGTCATCTCAGGAATGTGCATGTCCTGCTGACTTATATAGGCTGCCGTTTTTTTGAGGAACAAACTCTTCTAATCTGTAACCATTATAGGAGATTTCCCCTGTAACCTGAAAATGGCATAGAATAAATAAGTTCAAGAATAGGTATGCATTAGAAAAATAAGGTATGATTAAAACATTACAATGTTAATACAAATTTAACATTTCTTCCCTCATCCATGAGCGATCGTATGGGTCATTTGGCAAGAAAAGAAGGAATGAGTTTTGGAGAGGTGATGATCTCATGGGACCCAGTTATGATCTACGTGATGGTCATTGCTTGATATTTGTGTTTATAACATTCATGCTTTAAAGGGGTGCGTTTTCAATAGTGTCATTGATCAGGAGAACCTTCTGGTTGTTCAGTAACCTCTTGTTATTGTAATCAGGGGCCTACATGACTGCATTTCTGTCGATTATGTGAATAAATTTTGTGAACTTTCTCTCTCAATATGTATAAAAGGGTCTAGTGGACACTTCAATGCAACAGACTCTAAATAACAGTTCCATGACTTTTTAGCATTTTTATCGTCAACTATGTTTTCTTATCCAATCCTCTAAAACATGACTAAATAAAAGAAACTTCAGAGCAGAAGAACCTTGAGAGATTGGTCTAGTTTCCCTGAAAGAGCCATTAACAAGGTACTTTTCCCACACCCTGGATGGCCAAGTAATAGAGTCATCCTGCAACCAACACAATCTGATATGAGAAAATTTTAATTTCGAATCTTCGACAACACTCAAATTATTCTTACCAATATTTCTTTCCCACGTATAAATGAATAGAGAGCTTTATTTTTAATCAAAACTAGAAGATCATCCATTTGAAAATTGGATTTAGAATGACGCTAAGATTCCAAGCTTCTTCAATTCAACTGTAGGTTGTGTCCACGTCACAGATGAAGAGGTAGGCGGTGCAAGGTGATGATGTTCTCTTTAGAAAGACCCTCCCTATGAGTTCTTGGGTTTGGGACGTTTCGGCCATTCTTCGGGGTTTTCTTGTTGGAATTGTTCAGGCATTGATTGGCACCATGATATGAAACCTTTGATGATTACAATGCACATTTTCTCTGGCTTTGCTAAGTGATGTAGTTTCCACCTGTTTTGTCAGGGTTTCCACTTATGTTGGTGTGTCATATGATTGATCTCTTTTAGCTTATTGCATTCTATGGTTTTTTAACATTGAGTTTCTTATGGATCTCTCTGTACGGGAAAACTAAAATGACACCTTCCCCGACACAAAGTCAGTACTGAATCAGCTCTAAGCCATCCATGTGCCATAACATCTAACCAGCAATGTGAAAATGTCTGGTGGTTACAGAAACCTTTTGTGTTCTAGTTTCTGGTTGTTAGACTCCAAAATTACTGAGAACAAAGTCTTGCTAGGAAATTTGGCATCCATATCTCTTAGTTATGAAGCCACTGTTGCTAATCAAATTTTTAATTGTTCACTCCTAGACTTACCTTCCAGGTTTGATGATGCCACTGACATCTTTGATGATGGTTATATTCACTTCTTGAGACTTGGCACCTAAGAACTTGGCATAATCCTGTGCCACCAAAAACTCAGATAATGAATAAGAGAAGAAATAAATAAGTAAAGCCTTGACATAAGATTATAGTTGAAATAGCACAGAGAACACAAAGACACACAGTTACTCACAGAAACTGTGCCTTTGAGGTAGTTCCATAAAGTGGGGAGGGGCTTTCCATGAACTACTTCACACTCTGCTTCAACACGGAGATTCTTATATCTTACCTCAACAGTGGGTGTTTTCACACCAACTCTGTAAGATCAGTTTTAGAACATTATAATGCAAGCAAAAACATGGACACATCTTAAAAGCATAGTTACAAACAAATGACATAAGAAAATGACTGATGCAGGATTCAATAAATAAAATGCATAGATGGGATAAGATCCTTGATACACAGCAATTCAGCTAAAAAGACCGCTCTTTAAGCCTTAGACTAATAAAGACTCTCATTAATGACGCACTGCAATCTTTTGGAATCTATTATACCATGTGGTTGCAGAACAATGGAAGAAAGCAAGCCAATAACTGATTGTTTAAGGACATTTGTCCTCTTTGTTTTGACAGAAAATACAGGAACACCCGATGTGAATACTGGTAGATAAACCTCACTTATAGTTGGAAGTCATTGAACGACTATAAAATGCAACTAAAGGAATCTGCTAAATTGCTTGAAAATCATTGACCAATCTAATGAACTTCAATTCATCCAGTTGTGCTGTTGTATTTGTTATGGTACCCTATACAATGTTTCATTGACCTTCCTTCTACATTCCCAATCCAACTCAATTACTTGAGTTACATTGGATCTCCTATCCAAACTAATTGTTTCTAAAATACCACAATCATGCTTATTGCTGATCTTAGAAAAAACAAAATAAAAATATATAGACATCAACAACCCATAAGAGTGAAAATAAAAGGAAGATCGTTCTAGGATTTTAGGATATAAAACAAAGAACTAGATATCGAAAACCAAGAAAGAAAGGCAGTTTAACATCAATTACAACATGCTTGAAATGGCAGGGACGCAAATAAGAAATAGAATGAAGGGAACATAAGAAAATCCTTGACTATGAATCAATCCAAGATGCACTGAACAATGAATAGGATCAAGTTTCCAGCTCAATAATGTTGACAAGACATAGATGACATAATTACTAATAATGGCAGGACTCCACTAACATTCAATCTCTGAGCTGCGTTAACATTTGTATGTAAATCATATAGCCAGAGTATATCTAGTGTCATATTAATTATGCACATTCCATGTATTGAAGCAAACTTACTTGTCCATTCTTCTCCTAAGTTTCTGCAATAGGAGGAGGTTATCTTTTTTCAATGTGTTTGATGAGCTTTTCGATTAACAAGTGTCGTTCTTGAGATCCAAGCTTCCTGACATCAATTACTCTCTTCCCTTTAACATCACTTCCCCCTCCATCATTAAAATTATCAATTAGAGATGTTCTAACTTTATCAAGAGTTGGTAATCTCTCAATTGCAGCCCACTGCAAGGTACTTTCCTCATCATTCTCATCGTCTATTTCAGAAACAACAGATGTAGTACTTCTAAAACTCGAAACATGGCCTTGAAATGATGATCTAATGCTTCTTCCAATCTCTGCTAATTCAGGTCTAAATGACTCCATTGCATCTGTCCCAACCAGCTGAGCCATTTCTAAAACTTGGAGAACTTCAGACTCTGTGAGATAGGAGATATGCTAATATATATGTAGTATTTGTTGAAAAGAAAAACTGCAAATTGATTAGGTAATTGAATGCGTCATATGTTGATCATAAGAAGTGTATGGCTTGTATTTTTTAAGGAGGTATTAGCAATGCTAGTAGAAACAATAAAATGCATAGAATTCAAAATTCAAAAAATAAAACAATAGCAAAGCAAGCAAGGAATGTGCGCAATCTATTCATGTATACAAGCAGAGGAATTGACTATTCTTTCTACAACTGATGCTCCTTCACGAGGCATAACAAAAAAGTTTCAAGTTCAAAAAATATTTTATGAGTGTGAATGTATCATAGATTAAGCTCTTCTTTTTTAAATCACTGGATAACATATTCTGCAATTTGCAGTAAATGTGGTGAAACACTAACATAATCAAATGTCCAAGCTGATTTCGAGATCAAGGTGAAGACCACAGAATAATACTGTTGGCAAATTAGTTTCGACTACCAAGTATGAAATCTCAGACTTTTAAGATGTAGTTAACTAATTGATTAATGAAGTCATATAGGAAATGGTGTAAGGGCACAAATTTAAAACTATTTCTGATCTTGTCTATTTTTGTTGTCCATTAGTTATCGTTGACCTTCACCAACTCCCACCACTTTGTGATTACAAATTGACAATAACTTTTGCACCAAACAAGGACCAACTTTAGTGAACAGAAATTACATCTCACTAATGATGCCAAACATCAAATATGCTATGTTGACCAACTACAAATTACGCACCATATAACTTGATTAATGCCTCTTTGAACCCTTTTATATCATGGACCAGGTACCTAATATTTTGGGCCTTACCAGTGATTGGAAGCCAATTTTTCTCCAGACCAGTGGGACCAGAAGTTCGCTGTCTATCATTTGGGAGTACTGCATAATCGCTCATTGGGAATGAAGGGAATAGATATACAAACTACAAAAATACTATTAAATAATCTCATACAGCAAACATCTTGCAACAAAAAGTATAAAGAATTAAGTCAAATGAATGTAATTATTATTCTAATGCAAGTATCCTATAGTTTGGTAAAGAGAAAAATCAACAGTATAGGTGGTTTCAGTTACGAAGAGAATCTTGCACAGCCTATATCATGATGTTGTTTGAAACCAATCACTTGATTTCCATCCTTAATCTGAAGGCCCTCTAATATCAAATTGATGGTATACTTACAAGTAACAACCTTCTGAGCCATTCAGTATCAATCAACAGAACATTACTAACAACCTGCAAAAACCAATCATTTTAAAACAAGTTCAGTATTCATGGCTTTGAAAGAAATATCTTTGATTCAGTCAAATTATGGATGAAGAAATAAAAAATAACGAACCTTTTCCTATTAAAAGTTCTTAATATACTTTTTTTTCTTTTGAACAATAGTATTGTCAAGAAAGTAATGTCATACCCATAACCATATAACATGGGTGTGACATTTAAGAGTCAGTCTAAATGGCGAGGAAACCAGCGAGGAAACAGTGAGGGAGGGGGGAGGACCCTCCATCCCCTCGCAATGCGTGCAGAGGAGGGAAGGCACGCATCGCTAGGGGGATGGAGGGTCCTCCCTCCCTCCCTTGCTGGTTTCCTCGCCCATTCCCTCGACAGTTAGAATTTTCCGACATTTAATGTTCCTGTTTCTGCAAGAAAATAAGTGTAAAATGACTAAGAAACGGTATCACATGTTCAGGAATCCAATAAAACCCTGATATACCCCTAAAAAAAAAAGAGTGAGCATAAGAAAACTCTAACATGCTTAATGCTTGCATAGTCCGATGCTCATAGCTTTGGAAGAACTACCATTGACAAGGTCAAATTATGGAAATGAAATTATAAAATACACATCTGTACCTGTTAGAAGTCCTTAACAGTTTTTCTATTGAACAATAATTTTATTTACAGAAATTCTAAATGTCGAGGGAAAGAGCGAGGAAACCAGCGAGGAAAAGGAGGTGGCGGGGGGTGAACCGTTCACCCCCCTCGAGATGTTTTTCGCGCGCGCATCTCGAGGGGGGTGAACGGTTCACCCCCCGCCACCTCCTTTTCCTCGCTGGTTTCCTCGCCCTTTCCCTCGACACATAGAATCACTCTTTTATTTAAAAAAGTAATCTCCTACCCAGGGCAAAATGCCAGACATAACATTCAATCTACCTCTTTTTGGCAACAGAATAAGCGTAATAGCATACAGCAGACCTGCTTGCATAGGCCATGTGCCAAAATTTTGTGAAAAAAATAAAGGGAGACTGCATTTATAGGTTCAATTTAAATTGCAACAAATATATATATAAGAGGTTTCTTTACGGAATTCAGGAAATGCTCACACTAGATTGTTCGTGTTTGGTAATGCAAATAGAAGTAGACATTTTTGTTTCATGTTGAGAATTTCATATATTCCCAATCAAAACCCGCCTGTATCATTTTCATATTAAACTAGAATTACATGCTATAGCAGTTGTATTTGAGAAGAAATGAAGACAGATGTTATACAAAGAACTTAATCCACAAATAATCTGCAGATAACTCAGTTAATGCATATAAAGTATAACAGATTTGTATCTTACAACAAGGCGAATGTAATTGGGTTCTTTGAATGCCCCATTTTTTAAGCTCGGCAAAATAAACTATACATATTACAGAATAATTAGCCAGGATATCAACAGAACTAGTGCAGCCAAGGGCTCCCAAAAAACACTGTAACACACTGTCATCATTTTTTTTTCAAAAGGAGACTTAAGCCACAAGTGAGACCAATGCCCCCATATCAGATGGCTGCAATAACAGGTTCACCTTGATCCACAGAGGCAGTTGAAGTATGGAATATGGAGCTTATTGTGTGACGAGCCTTCATTCCCATGCATGTGCACCACTAATGGACAGAGATCAACTTATGTGAGACAAGTGTATGTAACAATGTAACGATGACATGATAGTAGAGAAATTTCACGCCCCTGACTGTCTAGCAATATGATCTATCTGCCGTTCTGGTCAAAAGGACCTACTTTGACATGGTACGGTTGTCTTTCTGGACAATGTAAACTTGGTTCCACAATCTCAATGAAACAAGCCTTGATCAATTTGTAACACTAACAAGTGTGCTGGAAACATGGACTAGCGACCAACTGGTATGTAAGTTCCTCGACAATTGTGAACCTCAAATTCATCTTCTCGTCTGCCAAAAGTATCCAACGACAGTTTGCTTGCAAAGCTCTTCTCACATCCCAAACTGAAGTCTGATGTGAACCTATTCGAATAAACAAAAAAAAACTCAAAATGTGTCCTCAATAGCACGGTCAGAAGCCACAGAAAACATCTGAACCAAAATAATGAAATTGCCTCCACCCATCTACGAGTGTGGAATCAGCCATCAGCCATGCACATGCAGGGAATGGAAGCAGCATCCACAAAGGACCATCTTCGAACTATCATTGTGAAGTTTAACTCAACTAGATAATAATAACCATCTGACTCGTACAATTTCATATTACAGGGATCTAGATGTACACTTCAAAGAAACTAACGGGAAATAAAAGGGTGAGTAGCTTACATTACGTGGCAGTTCGACTATTGAGATCGATGTTGACGAGGCAAGGTTCTCACAGAAGTCCTGCAAATCAAAATCACTACTTGAAGTATAACGCTGACATATAATTAACAAAATACACTACTTTTAACCATGGCTGCTGATAACTAAAAGCATTCTAAGGAGAACCCTAGTCCAAGTAGTTCAGTGACTATCGCAGCTTTTACAAAGAATAACCTTATAAAACGTAAACTATATTCTTCACTAGCCAGATTTTCAGATCATAGTAACAGTCAAGTTACATCAGATTTCACGTTATAATTAAGGGACAATTTACAGAAAATTGCCCAACAAATCATATTATAATACCGTCTTCTGTTGTGATTGTGAACACAGAAATGTTGGTGATTTTCCCAGCCATTCTTTTAGTTTTGAAATAAAAGGACAAGAAAAGACGAGGGGAACTTACCTCACAGTACTGACTTTGTTTAGGTCCTTCATTGTCCAAACAGTGCAAGGGAGGCAACAAACTAAGCATCAGAGAAAATAACTTGTGTTCCCTTCACATAAATCATATGTTCATGAAAGCACAAATTAGAGCTTAGCATTGTAATTATTAAGATGCATCCAGAACAAACATGACTCAATTTGATGACATCTACCTTAGTAAATCAAGTTCGTTGAGCTAGCCTACACGGCTACACCAAATGGCAGTGTGGTGCATGCCCTGCAGAGTTCTATGCCCTTGCTAATTGTGAATGATAGCCATGACAATAATACCAATTATAATATTCACCACTCAGAACATTCCAATGGTTCCTACTCCATTAGATTTTTTTTTTTTCAAAAACATTTTTAAAAATGATAAATATCAATGAAAATCGACAATTGAAAAATCATTGGCTAATATCACTCAATCATCACCGCAAAGCACTAATTATATGTGGAGAACTGGATGAAAGATTAGATCTACAAAACATCGACTGTTCACTCATCCATAACATGCATAAAATCTGAGCTGTAATCAAAGTTGTCACCGGATCCAAACTATGGGTATATAAACATAAGGTATATGTAAAAACACATATCCATTATAACTAATTTTCATGATGAGAAACTCCTTCCAGGCCCTTATCTTATATTCTAAATTGTTCTTTCAATCATAAATAAACTACATGAAAAGGGTAAGAGTTTCCATTCCATGAAAAACCAATAGAGAAAATATGCATAGCCCAAAAAAATCATTCGGAATGAATTTCAGTTGCACACTACAATGCTAACTACAACAAAGCTGCAAGCTTTTGTGCAAGCAAATCAGCTTCAAAAGAGAAACAACCTTCATCTTAATTATACATACGGACTCCAAATACATAAAAGAACTTGGAACAATTTGAGCCCAAAAGATGGTGGGTATTCTAGAAAGTTAGTTGCAGTACTTTACAATGAGAAACATTTCCGCCAAAAAATCAGAAGATGATGCAGACACTGCAGTTTTTGTTTATTTAATTCTTTTTAGCTAATTGTTCAAAAAGAAACGGATGGATTACCTAACCCGCTTTGGCAAACAGTCTCTTATAAGAGCTGAAGCAACAGCAACTCAGCACCATTGCATTTGCACAATCAGTCTTTAACCCCTTACTTTTTTTTAACTCCCTGACTCACCTTCTGAACTATTTACAACCAACTTAAGTTGCTCCTGCTCCAAATCATATACCTTGTCCCTCATGCCTTCCTTCATATAGGCCTCCACCATGACCGAGTAAGTTGTGGAATCTGGTGTACACTGTTTATCCTTCATCCTCTTGAAAACTCTCTCCATCTCCATCAAATCCTCTGCCTTGGCACATGCAGAAATTACCGCGTTAAAAAATGTTGTATTCATAGGTATCTCCATCTTCTCTGCTAATTGGATAGTGCTCACCACCTTATGGAATAGATCTGCATTAGCATACCCACGGATTAGACAACAAAAGGTCTTGGTATCCATTCTCATCCTTTCAGTACGCATTTGATCAAATGTGTATTCCATATGCTTTGCATCCCCTGCATCAGCGAATGCCTCGATCACGTTATTGTATGTCGAGGTCGTCCAAGGAAAAGATAGCTTGCGCATGTACTCCATGACTGAAGACATCTTGTCATACATCTTTTTCTTACCATATGCACCAATAAGAATATTGAAAGTGCGTGTTTCAGGCTCAATTCCAAAACTACGGAACTTCTCATACCATTTCTCCATCATCTCGATCATACCCTGGTTTCCAAAGAGGCTAAGAATAGTGTTCATTGTCCACACATCAGGCCTACATGTTGTGCTTTCCAACATACCCGTTAGCACTTTTTCCACCTGATCATATTTACCAGCCTTTCCGTATCCATTTAAGACTATGTTTTGGGTGACTGTGTTTGGGATTAGCAACCGATCAGCCATTTCTTCATACAAGGAATCAACCAGTTCAAATCGTGCTGCATCCGCACAAGCCTTTAAGAGTGTGCTATAAGTAAACGTATCAGGCTGGCATTGTGGAAGGGCCTTCATTTGATTAAGAACCGCAAATGCTTCATCAATAAGATTGCTCCGGCAATAAGCTGCAAGCAAGGCCGTGTAAGATTCTGAGGTGGGTTCACAGCATTGTTCAACCATTTCATCAAAGAGCTTTCGAGCACGGCTTGGTTGGCCACACTTCCCAAGAAGAACTAGAAGTTTCATATATGTGCCTTCTTTGGGTTCATAAAATGGTTGTTCTTTGAGCATTTCAAATACCTACATAGATACCCAGTGTTAACTTTATAAAAAATCAACATGCATGAAATGTCGAAAAACCAATTCTCACCCACCCCGTAAGAAATAAATCCCTCATGTAAGTGATAAACACAGTTTCCTCAATGTGGCATTTCTTCTAACACATCAGCATGTGCATTCAACACAACACTAATCCCCCCAATTCTAAAATTAAAACTAAACCCAACATTATTTCTCAATTTCAATTCCAACACAAAAAAAAAAAGCTCTCTCCTTTTAAATCCTGCCAAACAACCAATTACACCCCAATTTCCATCCCTAACTAGACGAAACAAAAATGTGGGTTTGAAACCTAACTATCCAAACAAACCCTAAAACGTTACAAATCAAAGAAATAGAAATAAACCGTAAAATCAAGAACATGAACCAAACCTCCAAAGCCTCAGCCCATTGTTTCTTCAGCATCAAATCCGCCAAAGATTCAGTCACAGTGTTCACCCACGCCTTCGCGTTCGCCTTGTCATCGATCTTTTTCTTCAAGTTCTTGATCGGAGTTCTTCGCCTGCCGTTCCCCGACGCGTCCGTCACTCCCGGAAACTCGCCTTCCTTCCAGAGGCGCTTTTTAGCGGGAGAAGGTGCACGTTTAGCAGCATCAGAAGGAGCGCGAACGCGAGCGCGACGGACAGACGAAGAAGAAGAAGAAGAAGACGATTGATAAGCTGAGCTGATATAAACCCTAAAGCTGCGATTTTGATCGGTGGTTTTGGTGTTTGAGAGAAGATAAGAGGAAGGTGGAGGGGTTAGTGAAGAGGAGAAAGATAGAGATAACGAAGAAGCCATTGTTGGTCAGTAGAGTGAAACGTTAGTCAAGACTCAACAAGAGTGTAAAAGAATGAGTAGATTAAGATTTGGTCTATTGCAAAAATAGAAGTGTGGGAATGTAAAAATTAGAATCTTGGTTAGAGTATCCACAGTCATGTTTTTTTTTAGCGCGACTACGGTGCCTGCCTGGTGGTATTAGGCACCGAGTTTATTTCGATGCACATCTACGGTGCTTGGTAGCTAAATCAAGCACAGTATAATTAGGATGCATCGCGATAGGTAAATCATATCTCGATTTTCAGGGCATTTTTTTTGCACTTATTTATGGGGGTGGAGTTGGTAGATTTTGCTAAAAATTATTTTAAAAAGTAAAAGTAATAGAAAGATATTTCGGTCTCGTGAAACTTTGCCTATAATTTCACTTTTATAATTTCAAAAAAAATGGCAAAATGTAATTTTACATTTTTTTAGAGTTTTTTTGAAAAAAATCTAAGTGTTTTCGTGAATTTCAAGGTTATTTCATAAATCTGGTAAAATACAAAAATCAACTACCAAAAATTATATTTTTCGAAAATTTCTAGTTTTTTTAATTATCGATTTTTGAAACCACTCTCTGATTTTTTAATTATCATTTTTTCTATTTGTATACTGATTTTTAAACCACTCATTGATTTTCTAATTATATATATATTTCATGTTTCTTCCATTTTTTTTGTATGTATGTAGGCTTCATTTAATGTGTTTAATAGATTTATTTACTTGCATCTTATTTTTTTTTTAAATATTTCATATACCTCAAAATTCATTATGTATATATATCATCGAATTTTTTACAAATTTTTTTTATAAATCAAAATATTTCTTAAAATCAAGATACCAAAATTAACTCAAAAACGAAATCATAAATTAAATGCACTTGGAAAACCATTTTCTCAAATCTTCAGGTGTAGGCCTATGCCTTAGGTACAGTGAATTCAATTTCAGCACCTCACGCCTTTGCGACGGAAATGTAAAAGATTATATAAAACTGAACCCCACAACTGCTGAACTGCGATTGCTCAGGCTTGGGATGATACTAATTATAAGTGAGAGATTAGTAAATGGTATTAATTGCTCAAAGGTTGCTGTTTGAATGGTTAATAATTGATTATATTGGTAAAACTGAGAGAATGATAAATAATCCTATGGCATGTATACCAATTCGAAGGATCAATCAAATGCATCCACTTCCAAGCATAAGATGAGAGGCTTTTGGCACTTAAAAAAAAAAAAAAAAACAGAGAGAGAGAGAGCTACATTCCAATAAAGAACAATTCTAGGGAGCTCGCCTGACTGTCCGGACCCTCCCAAGCATGTGTCAGAAGGAGGGTGTTTGTCACGTGAACCCACACAAGCGATTACACAAGCCTCCTCTCTTGCACCTCCTCCTCCTCTCATGCGCCTCCTCTGGCAACAAACACCCTCCTTGCTCCTCTGCTCCGCTCGCTCCTCCTCACGCCAGATTTGCTCCTCGTCACGCTCCTCTGTTCCACTGCTTTGGCGCCTCCTCTTCTTCTTTTTCTTCATCTTCTTCTGGTACGTTTTCAAACCTGCTTAATATCTTGAAATTATACTGAAAATGCTGCTAAATCTGGTGTTTGGTTTGATAATCCTGAAATTATACTGATATAATCCTGAAATTATACTCAGTCTCCTGAAATTCATTATGAAATTAACAAAAATTTGATATAACACTTTTACACTACTGAAAATTATACTAAAATTAACAAAAAGTATGAATTTCAGGTAAAAGTGTAATTATTCAGTATGAATTTCAATATAATTATACAAAATTTATCTCTTATAACTTGAAGAGGGTTAACAGAGATGGTTAATGTAAATTTTTTGTTAAATTATACTACTGAAATTCATGATAATCCTGCAAAAATTTTGTTAATTTTTGTTAATCCTGCAAAAAATGGATTTGATTAGATCTTGTTATTTTTTATTTTTTATTTTTTGTATAAACCAATCATAATTTTAGCCTAGTTGTAAAACATTTTAAAGATTAGCTAATTTTAAAGATCTATAGCTTAATAACATATTTTTTTTATATTGAAATAAGAATATTAACCCAACAATGACATACAAGGCATATGTGGTATATCGCGCTCGTGTCCCTGAAATTTACGCAACTTGGCAAGATTGTTCAATCCAAGTAATAGGGTATAGAGGTAATGTTTACAAGGGTTTTGCCTCAGCTGCCGAGGCTCATGCTAGTTATAAAGAGTGGGTTCGCTCAGAAGTGGTGGAATATAAGAGGCAAGCTCATCATCTGCTACAGAGGTGAAAAATAAGAACTACGAGGCAAGAAATCTTTTCGAATATAGGAATAATCAGTATCACGCTCACGCGGGTGAAGCTCAAGCGAACAATGATAAATGGGCATTGACAAGGGATTTGATTAATGCACTGCTAGTGGTGTTTCTTATGATAATGGTAGTTTTTTTGTTCAAACTTGTGGCTTTTTGAATACTCTGTAAGTGGTATTTCAAACGTGTATTCAGTTATGTTATGAATGAATGTACATTTTGTTAATATCAGGAATAAGAATGTTTACATGTTATAGTTGCAAGAATGCTTATATTGGATTGCCCTAATTTTCAACTGCATTTTAGTGTTCTCTCGACAATTAAAATTTCCCTATTTATATACATAAAAGAGTAGCTAAAGCAGATAAATGCTTTATTTACAGTGGTGCTTTTGGGTTGAAACACATGAAATGCAGGTCTAGAGAAAGGAAAATGTAAGAATTGAGGTTTTTCGTTTTGGTTAAGCTGTATCTGGTTCTGTTGGTGGGAAGTAGCAGTAGATGGTTGAAACTTCTGTTTTAACTTTTAAGTAAAATTTCAATGGAAGGCATCTGCATCTGCATCCGCATCCGCCAGATAGCCAGTGTGCTAAGCTGACAATGATATACTATTGGATTTCATGTGTTTCTCGAGTTATTAGATTCACCACACCATATATTCAAATGCAAACTGACAAACATGCTTGTGGTTCCATCAAACACTCGACTTACTGACATATTATCTTGATTGTTTGCCTATTGAGGAAAGGACCAAGAGAATAGAGGAAGATCAAAAGAAAGAACTTACAGTATATTCAACACCTATATAGGTTTCTTTTGGCTCTAGCAAATCCTGAAATAAAGCCTATACAAATGTGCGGGTGCACTGACAACAGAATAAAGGAAGATCAAAAGAAATAACTTACAAAAGTGTGGAAACAAGAAAGCTGAGCATTGAGAAGTGACCAAGAAAAAGAAATGGCGAGGTTGCAGAAGAAAGACAACCAAGAAAATGGGGTATGAGCAATGAAATAACTTACAACACTTGCAAACTTTTGTAACTTACAACAACAGATATAATGTACTTAACATTTGCAAATCTTTGTAACTTACAACAACAGATAACTTGCAACACTAGATAATTTATATGGACTGAAAATTGGAAGACCTTCGACATCTTAATGGCCTCTCTCTTGAGCTCTTTAGCATTAACCAATACACCACGTAACTCAGATGGAGCTTGCAGAACTCTTCAATTTCAACTTCCTTATTTCTGACAACATTCAAATGCATGTCTGACAAGAGCTGGTGCAAGAGGAGCAAATGGATTAGGTTAAAGCATAAAAGGCATTCACTGACAAGCAAAACACAGTTCCTTTCCGACTTAAGTGTGTCTTCAATTATCAAACCATTAGCAACATCCTTTGATTCAAAAAATGTTGAAAATTATAGCACAGAAAAACTGTCAATCGACCACAATGCATATAAAACTCCGGCAAGGAAATTGTGTTAACTTTTTTTTGACATGTCCAAGGCGTGCTGTTAACTTTTTTTTGGACTTTAAATGGTTCAAGGATTTATAAAAAAACATGTTCAACTATTTTATGTGTTTTTGGAAACTTTTGGTAATGGTAAACTGACAAGAGTCCCATTTTACGTGTATTATTGAGGGCGCATATGTGTGTGTGAATGATTATAGAGGAACTCGACTTGGCAATTATTGAGGGCGCATATGTGTGTGTGAATGATTATAGAGGAACTCGACTTGGCAAACACAGAAAGAGCAAGAAATAACTTGGAAGAACAAGAAGCTAACCCAGAGTGAAAACATTTTGAATTCACAACCACCTATAGTCTGGCAACTCCATGTCGTTGTTTGAAGCTGGTGTCTGCCAAAATAAATAAATAAATAATAAAGAATTGCACAGCAAAAATAACAACAATATTAGGAAATAGTGTGTCCCTTGGTTTATATACCTGTGAGAGAAGCGAATAAATATGATTCATTCCTGATAATGCACCAAATTGTGACACAATTGTTTCATCCTTGACATGTGACAAATATAAATCGTAAGTAAACAATCATAAGTGATAGTTACGCGTCAGTAAATATATTAAAAACAAACCTGAGTATTTGGATTTATTGAATGCGGTGTCAAATATTCAGATCCTTCAATTTCACTCTGGGAACAACCCTACAAATGACATGTGTACATACAAATTTAACATTCTAGACTTAAGAAATTAAATATTCAAAAAAAACATATTGCAGAACATACCACATTCTTCTCAAGGGCATGATCTTTTTTTGCTTGTTTATTTTTTTACAAATCTTTTCAACTGTGGGTTGCATCATTGAATTAGAGCGTCAGCCTTTGCTACTAACCTATAATAGTCCCAGAACTAGTAGTGTTGGACCCAAATTCCATAAACCCATGTGAATCAACACCCTCATCACCATTATTAGTTTTGAGTTGCTCCATTTTCAAAGTGATCCATTCATGAACTTGGCATGTCTTCTTTTCATCCTCAGCGGCGCAGTCGGCCATTTCATAGAAGTGACTGCACATCTTGTCAAACCTTTGATTTTCAGGCTTCATTCCCCAATCTGAATAAACAATCTTAACCCTTGTACGAGCCCTCTTCACATATTTCCTCCACCTCCAAAGAACATATTTATCTGGTATAGCATGAATATGTCTTTCAAACAACACTTTCAATACATGTCTGCATAAGATCCCCTTGAACTCAAACAATTGACAATTACACACTATATTGAAATCGACAACGTTAAAATATACTATAAAATTGACTGAACGTTGTCTATCTCCTATCACCAAGTCTTGCCTAACAATGTATACCTCAAAGCCATTTTCAACTGTAACTTTACTACTTATTGTACAACACATATTCCCTGCTATCTCGTGTTGGAACTCCTTAAATTTTTTGTAGTGTAGGACGTTTGAAAAGTTTTCTCTATTGCATAAGGAGTAATGCAAGGGATTACTCGGTTATACGATTTAAAGTCTGATTCAACTTCCTTTTGAACCTTACTTCGTATTGCATTCTCATATTGTTCAACGAATTGCTTCAAAGTGGTCTTCGAATTTACATAACCATCTAAAAAAACATTCATGCTTTCACTCCTTTGAGTTGAAGATATCCCCGCCCAAAAAGTAGATATTTGATATGTTGGAACCCAACGCATTCTTTCAAGATATAATCCTCTCAACCAATCATTTTCTTGCAGACAATATTTCTCAATGAAACCATGCCAATTCACTTCAAACTCTTCATGAGACAAGGAATCGTAAACTGCTCTTTGCATTGCAAACTTGATTGTCTCATATTGATTGCAATCGGACAACTTTTCATGCAACTTCTTCATAATATGCCACAAGCACCATCTGTGTCGTGTGTTGGAAAATACAATTTCAACGGCTCTCTTCATTGCCCTATCTTGATCAGTGATTATAGCGGTCGGAGCATTGCTATTCATACACACCAGCCAAGTTTTGAAAAGCCAAACAAATTCTTCAACGACCTCACCACATATCAATCCACATCCCAAAAGAATTGACTGACCGTGATGATTCACCCCAATAAAAGGAGCAAATGGCATGTCATACTTATTTGTTAACTATGTAGTGTCAAAGGTAACATCATCTCCAAACTCTTTGTAAGCTATTATGCTCCATGCATCAGTCCAAAAGACATTTCTCAATCTTCCTTTATTATCCAAATCCATCATATAAAAGAAATTAGCATCGTTAGCTTGCATTTTTTGAAAGTAGTTATGAATGGCCTCCACATCCCCCTCCCCAAGTCTCAACCTCCTCATTTTATCCAGATAATTGTAACAATCTTTCTGAGAAAATAGCACAATATCATGACCACCAGCTTCTACCACACATGAAGTAAAATTCTTATTTGGCCTAATACCTGCCATATCATTATAATCTAGCTTCTTCTTCACATATGAGCTCATAACTCTATTTTCGGATAAAATCTTGATTTTCCGAGGCTCAATTCCTAATTGTGATATACTGTTACTTTTGTCACTAGCACATCACCATCAGAGAGTATTTTACCTCTAATTTTAGCCATACATCCACATTTAGCTGTACCCCGCTTGTTTACAATACTTTGTGATTTACTTATATGTTGCCCAGACCGACCCCATGCAAGCGTTAAGTATATAGTTTTTCCATTTTCATCTTTTTTCTGTATTCTTTATTTTTACTAGAAATCCTATTTTATTACCATAATCATGATAATAACGTTTGTACTCATCAATGCCGTTGAATTTCATCCCTTCTATAGAATCTCTTATCTCTTCTAAATTTTTTTCATTCTCCATCAATTCAATATCTTCTACACTATCCATCCCTTATCTCTTCTAAAGTTTCTTCTTACTGAACCTATTAAAGGGGTAGTTATCATCAGATATGTACGTAAGAGTATCTACATGTGTATTGAAACACATATTAAAACGCAATAAAAAAATATAATTCCATGACAAAAAAATTTATTATTCTCACAAATTTTCACATTTAAGAAGTAGACTGTACAAATTAGCAAATCTTTAAAATGTTTTACAACTAGGCTAAAATTATGATTGGTTTATACCAAAAAAAAAAAATCTAATCAAATCCATGTTTTTGCAGGATTAACAAAAATTTTGCAGGATTATCATGAATTTCAGTAGTATAATTTAACAAAAATTTTACACTAACCATCTCTGTCAACCCTTTTCAAGTCATAAGACATCAATTTTGTATAATTATACTGAATAATTACACTTTTACCATAATTTCATACTTTTTGTTAATTTTAGTATAATTTCAGGATTATCAAACCAAACACCAAATTTAGCAGCATTTTCAGTATAATTTCAAGATATTAAGCAGGTTTGAAAACGTACCAAAAGAAGAAGAAGAAGAAAGGAGGAGGCATGAGGAGGCACCGAGCAGTGGAGCAGAGGAGAGCGTGACGAGGAGCAGATCTGGCGTGAGGAGGAGCGAGCGGAGTAGAGAAGCAGGGAGAGGGTGTTTGTTGCCAGAGGAGGCGCATGAGAGGAGGAGGCGCTTAAGCAGTTGAGGGAGGAGGCGCAGGAGAGGAGGCTTGTGTAATCGCTTGTGTGGGTTCACGTGGCAAACACCCTCCTTCTGACACGTGCCTGGGAGGATCCGGACAGCCAGGCGGGCTCCCTAAAATTGTTCTCCAATAAATCTTAAGAGCCGGGCTTTTAGTGTCAGATCAGTGTCAGGGAGCATGTTTTAAGGAGAAAGATGTTCTCAAAAACTCAAAAGGACTTTACTTATTGTCCAGAGAGTGAGAGATGGGTGGTCCCCTCGAGATGAGCAATATCGCACATCTAGATGAAAAATGGGTCTCGCTCTCTTTCCCTCGCTGACACTGATTGACACCAGTGGCCTAACTCTCTAAATAAGCCCCAAACAATATGACCCCTTACCAGAGACCGTCAAGTGTCATAATTAGATATATTAATCAAGTTTTGAAGCAATAAAAACAAAGACCAAAACAAAGCAAGCTCAGATAAACAGTCCACCATTTCCATTTCCCCATTTAATCTACGCACCCATTCCACAAAATTTATGGAAGTTGAAGGAAGATATTAGCTACGGTGGGTGGGGATATATTACACAAATGTCAAAATTGACTTTTTTGCATGAAATAGCTACTGAGTGTGAAGTTTACAACCTAGTCCCAACATGATGTTATTGATTCTCAGGTCCCAGTAGGGATGGCAGTGGGGCGAATTTTCACGAATATCCACCCTACTTGCTCCGTTTGGGGCGGATTTGGTAAATGGTTCATGGATTTTGGGGCGGATACGGATTTTCAATATGTATCCATTTATTAATCGGGGCGGATACAGATTTGTCCATATCCGCCCCACAGATATCCATTTATCCGATAAATTTACAAAAATATCCTTCCCCTATATAAATGATTAAACCATCTCACACCCTCTCACATGCAGAGACAGAGCCCTCAATCTCGTTTCTCCTCACAGCAAAGTCGTCTCTCATCGCCCCTTCTCCTCTCTCACAACGAAGGCGGAGGTCGACCCTTGCTTCTCATCGCCCCTTCTCCTCTCTGTATTTTCTCTCACAGCAAAGGCGGAGACCTCACTTCTTGTTGCCCCTTCTTCTCTCTCACATCGAAGGCGGAGACCCTCGCTTTTTGTCGCCCCTTCTTCTCTCTCATAGTCTTTTCTCTTACAGCGAAGGCGAGGACCTCACTTCTTGTCGCCCCTTCTTCTCTTTCTCAGCGAAGGCGGAGACCCTCCCTTATTCTCTCTCACAGCGACACTCAAAGAAACCTCAGATCTAAAGATTTCAGATCTCAGATCTGATATCAAAGATCTCAGATCTGTGATCAAATATCTGACTTCTGAGATCAAGATCGATTTTTTTTTAGATCGAGATCAAGATGAAGATGAAGTTTTGAGATCAAGATCGATTTTTTTGAGATCAAGATCAAGTTCTAAGATCAAGATCGATTTTTGTTTTTTTTTTATAATTTTGTATATTTAAGATCTGATATCATTTTTTTTTTTGTTATAATTTTTGTAAATTTCATATCTGATATCGGAGATCTAATTTTTTTTATTTTTTTTAATATTTTGTATATGTATGGATTCTTTGTAATTTATTTGCAATTTTTGTTATAATCTGTGTAATTAGATGGATAACCGTAAACGGATTGGCGGATCAGGGCAGATATCCGCCAATCCGTCCGGGGCGGTTACGGTTATAATAAAAATTGTAAACGGATTTGCGGGGTGGATTGGGGATCCGTTATTCCTGACGGATCAGGGATGGATTTGCTCAATTTCGCCCCAATCCGCCCCATTGCCATCCCTAGGTCCCAGTGACAAGTTTACAACCTAGTCCCAACATCAGCCAAGCTTCTCCGCTTGGGATAGCTACTGACACTCAAACCTCCATACGGGTACATCATTTTTTCTCAAGTGCACTGGTAAAGTGCCTGGTAGCCACCAGACAAGTTACCAGGCACTTTACCAGTGCACTGTAGTATTACTCCGGGTACATAGAGAGTCAACTTAAGATTGTTAAATCCCATCACCTGAATTCTCTCTCCAGTCGATACCATTTTCCCTCAGTGTTAGCCAAGGATATGATTATGATTACTTATGATGTCAACTTATTTGTCTATTCTCAACATGATGCAATTGGTATTTTTACGTTTGATAGACGTGATAAGAGTTGTGCACGGATTGCGAATGCTATACCAGGGAGGGTCCTCGACGGTACCATGGTAGAGTATCTAGCGGCGGAGACGACCCATTCTCCTTATTGTAGCTTGAAATTGGCAGAAGGGATTTCTCCTTGGTGACTTTGGTACTCTCTGGACAATCTTCAGACTGGCAATTTGGATAGCCAGCAAGATCTTTACTGGATATGGCGACCTATAATTTGTAATATTAAGGCACTTCTTTCTCTTAATTTCTACTGGTTTTGTAATTATATTCCTTATGCTCTTAATCAGAAGGTGCACGAATTAGCTACCTTTGCAGGACAAACTTTTTGTAACCGTATTTATTTATATTAATATTAGCAATATGCCTTTATATATATATAATAAAAATATAAAATAAAGACTTTTTTTTTTTATGAAATTGGTGAATTGAGAGAAATGGAAAAATGGATCTATGTAGAACTTCTCCTGAGATTCCAATTATAAGAGTGTACCGAAATTGAACACATTGTAATCTAATTGTGTGATAAGATCAAAATTAGGTTTAGAGACATAAATTCCATGCTATAGTTTAGATGAAGTGTCACAATTAAGTTAGGGACAAAAGAGTGATGAGAATTTAATGATGATATAAACTAGCTTGACAAGGTAGAAATTAATATGTAGTCCTAAATCATCTTATTGTCTTCATCATTGTCATTATCTGTTAATTCAACCACATGGAAATGTCAGTTATTAATAGGAATTTGGAAGACTTATTTGTTGGTCTGAAAAATCTTCGTCATTGTCATTACGAAAATGTTAGGAAATCATGTTTTTACAATTATATTTTGTAATTACAGTACGTGATCTTGAAAGAATGATGAAATCTTCAAAATATTTATGTGTATACCAAAGTTATAAAAAACCTCCTCTAACAATATCACATCATGACCTAGTTGCAAAACTCGTTACCTAACCTCCCTCTTGTCATTATCATCACCACACACCACTCATTTCTTTACATCTTCTCCTCTATGGCTCTCTCCAACCCAATTTGTTAATTTTTTTTTACGGGAGTTTTGATCAGACGAGTTTTCCATGATGCCTTCCAAACTTACTTGTCCTCCAGTGGAGTGAACCGAATCACCGACCTCCATGTTTCCTTTGTATATGCATTACGGGCTTCAAAAACACCCCATAGGACGATGATCATCGATATACAAATTTTTTTTTTAAATCTCTAGTTTTCCATATATCTATGTTTGTGATATACCATGATAGCCAATGGTATTACGGTCAAGTTGTCAGGGCTGTGTGGGTTTATCCCTCACGTCCTAGGTGCGAGTCACACAAATGTCGAGGCGATCACGCTCATCTCAAGATCAATCAAATGCATCCAATCCAAGCATAAAATGAGGGGCTTTTTGGACCTAAACAAAGAAATCTACATTCCAATAATTTGGATTTGTTCCAATAATTTGGATTTGGTTCATCTTGTCTAATTAGATATATGCAAACTTACCAAAGTAAAATAATATGATTATACCAGTCATCCTATCAGAGACTGCCACGTGTCATATTTAGATATACTAATCAAGATTTGAAGCAATAAAAACAAAGAGACTCAGACAGAGAGTCCACCATTTTCATTTCTCCATTTATTCTACGCACCCATTGGATCTTATCGTACGCACCCTAGCCGGCTTTCTGCTTTGAAGCCAAAATCGAGTGGGGTGTGGTTTCTTCTTGTTGTGAACAAACCCCAGAGTTTGGTTTGATCTAAAACCCTATAATTTGAGGTCAATTTGGTGTCTTTTTGAGGTGTTGTTGAAGCAGATTTTCTTGATCAGTTTGCAAGAGATCGAAAAAGTTGCTTCTTTTACTTGTAGTTCTGTTACTGGTATTGCTTTTGCTCTCTGATATTTAATCCTTTGATTTGATTTGTACAGTTTGTATTTTTGATCATTCAATTGTTCAAGAAGTGATTTGAGTGCAGTATAAGATGTTGTTGACCTTCATGTTTGCATTTGATTTGTTGAATCTAGTTTCTTTAATTACATGCAATGGTGATTGATGGTTCTAGTAATGTTTCTATAGGTTTGACTGAGCACCTTAGTTAATTTTGGATGAGAGAATGAATTATGTTTTATATGCGATTTTCGGTTTGCTTGTTTTTGTTTATAGGGTTAAAGATTCAATTTTGCTAGCAACATTACATGAGCATCAAAGTTGTTTTTGAATTTGTAAGCATGATTAATGACTTTGATAGAACTCATATCTTTGAAGAATTTTCTGATTTAGTATGTTTTTAGTGTTTAACGTCTCATGTACAAAATGTTTATATAGGCCTGGGCAATCCATTTGCTGATTGTTCTGGAGACATGAATTGAATTTGAATGATACCCTTTTTGTTTTTTTTTTTAACTTCCGATATTTTCATATGATGAAGCAGATCTTATTAACACAATGGTTTCTATGAATGATGATGGGTGATTATAATGGTCTTACTTGTTACCCTTAAAACCAACTGCCAACTCTATGATAGTCACATTGGAACACTGAGAAAGAATCATTTTCCCTCTTTCGCTGCTACGTGAAACATATACCAGAGGACATTGTCCTCTAAGGAGTTGGTTCACTAGCTGCCACTAGCCTGATTGTGTGACCTATTTGTAATATGTTTTCTTTGTCAAGAATTAAGGCTACCAATGTTCCGTGGTTTCTCAGCTATAGCACTTATTCATATGCTTGTCCAATTCTGAAGCTAGATTTTGGTCAGTTAAAATTAGCTATTGTTATGAAATGTAAAAACTCACAAGTCAAGCCTCTATTTTTAGTTATTGAAAGACTTAGAACATGTAAACCCAAACAGATGTGGGATTTTATAACAAAACCTACTTTGACTTATAAGTAACAAGTTAAATCAAAATCAATCGGGATATAGTTGTAAATGACCAAACATAAGAGGCAACCTATGTAATCGGTGGGGATTACAAGGACTTATTTTGCTAGTTTTTTCACGAGTTCATTATGTTATACCACATTTGAAAAGTTGTATGATCTCTTGATTTTTTTTTACTACTTATAGTCTTATACTTGCTATAAAAGATCGACTTAATGATAATTAAAACAAATTTTGTTAATGATGCAATTGAGATGGTGTTAGTGTATTTTTTTTTCCAGAGGAGGTCTTGTCGGAGAAAGGAATAATGAGTTGTTGCTTCAGTTGCTGTGAACAAGATGATTACCATAATTCCCCTGACAGCAAAGGCCCGTTTGTGGCGAACAACCCTACAGGTAAAACCAATGTGTCTTGCCTACTATCCTATAAACAATTCTGATGACTAAGGAGAGTTCTCATTCACCAGTATGCTTTCTGTCAGCATGCTCCAATAAATGGAGATGTTTGCTTGCTTGATTGATCATCTTTCTCACATTTGATCTTTTATTCTTTTCCCGGATTCCGCAAGATGAAACGTTTTGACTCTAGATGTTCTCAGTCTTTCTGTTATATTCTTGTAATCATTACCATTCTTTGCGCGTAAATTTGATCCTATTCTTTATATCCATCTTTTGCTTCTTTACGACTCCCGTTCACCTACTTTTTACTTGTTAGTACAAAACTGAACAAATATTTGTGATGCAGGCAAAGATGGAGGATATCATGCCACAAATGCAGCAACAAAGAATCCTGAGACGATAAAAGTGCTACCTATTCAAGTCCCTGACATTTCAGTAGATGAACTGAAAGAAGTTACAGATAACTTTGGGACAAAGGCTTTAATTGGAGAGGGCTCATTCGGGAGAGTATATTATGGTATTCTGAGAAGTGGACGGAAAACAGCAATAAAAAAGTTAGATGCCAGTAAGCAACCAGATCAAGAATTTTTAGCGCAGGTTGTGTTTCAATGTGTGCATGTTCCTTTTAACTGTGTCATTTATCTGTTGTTTTCTCAATTTATCAGTCCTGATTTTATAGGTGTCCATGGTATCAAGGCTGAAAAACGATAATTTTCTTGAGCTGGTTGGCTATTGTGTTGATGGAGGTGTCAAATTCCTCGCATATGAGTTTGCATCTATGGGGTCCCTTCATGATATTCTTCACGGTATGTTCTTTAAATACCCCTATTGTAGTTGGCTGAAAGGATTATTGTTTATTTCTGTTACATGGATTCCATTGGAAAGAACATTGCGTCAAATTAAGTTTTCAAGGTTATAGGTACCTGATAGGGACCATTATTGTTGATTTATGCTTCATGTTGAAGGATTGAAACTTAATAGGTGCATTTCAAAATTTATTGTCCTTAATAAAATATATTGCTTGCTGTTTGGCTGATTTATAAATAAAAATTCGTCCTTTTTATCAGGAACAATCTAGAAACACCCGCTTTTAAATAGCCTATTAAAAAGTTGCAACTGATGATATTGATAATTTGTTAATGAAGGTAGGAAAGGCGTCAAAGGAGCACAACCAGGTCCAGTTCTATCATGGGCACAACGAGTAAAAATTGCTGTGGGAGCAGCCAAAGGACTTGAGTACTTGCATGAGAAGGCACAACCTCACGTTGTCCACCGTGACATTAAGTCCAGTAATGTACTAATTTTCGATGATGACGTTGCTAAGATTGCTGACTTTGACTTATCAAACCAATCTCCTGACTCAGCAGCTCGCCTCCATTCTACTCGTGTTCTTGGAACCTTTGGCTATCATGCTCCAGAGTAAGCACTCTCTCTCTTTTTTGCATTTCTCTCTTCTCAGTGATATTCTCAAAATAAAAGTTGGTAATATGTTGCAATATTTGAGATATCGTTTTTGAGTGATATATCATATTTTCAGCCAAAGTTGCAGAAATATGCGATATATCCCCTATATATCTCAGTTTTGAACTTTCTTGTATTGTAATGATATATCTCCGATATTTGAACACTAGTTTGATGGGTTCAAATATACAAGGGCATGGCTGGAAGTGGTAACTGCTAAGAGAAGATGCTAACAAAGCTTGGTTTCAGGAAGATGAAGATGTTGGTATTCATTATGATAGATGTATATGTTTTATTGGTGGCATTCATATGGTTATATGTATACATATTGTCTGAATAAAAGTGTGTCACAAAATGTATTTGTGCCTCTAGTCCTAAACTGACCCACATCCACTACGTGCGGAATGCAGGTATGCAATGACTGGACAGGTAAGTTCAAAAAGTGATGTTTACAGCTTTGGTGTTGTGCTGTTAGAGCTCTTGACTGGTCGCAAACCTGTTGATCATACATTACCTCGGGGGCAACAGAGTCTTGTGACATGGGTAAAAATTTAACCATTTTTTCTTACTAGCTTGTAGGAACCAAAATTCAAATTTTCAAACATTTATGCTCTTGTTTTCCTTGAATTATCCAGGCAACGCCAAGGCTCAGTGAAGATAAAGTAAAGCAGTGTGTTGACCAAAGACTAGCAGGCGATTACCCTCCCAAGGCCGTTGCAAAGGTAATTAAAGAGGTTTTTTTGTTCTGTAATATTGCTTGCAGCTGATACCATAAATTCGGTATTGAGTATTCCATTATGCATTGATATTCTTTCGTCTAGAAAGTACTTTTGGCGTTGTTTTTTTTTTTTTTTTTTTTTTGGGAAGGCGAGCTGGGTTTTTAAGGATCCCATAACCTATCAACTGAGCTGTTTTTTTTTTTTTTTTTTTTTGGGAAGGCGAGCTGGGTTTTTAAGGATCCCATAACCTATCAACTGAGCGACCTATAGGTCAACACCCATTAGAAAGTAACCATGCCGCAGGTGGGATTCGAAGCTAGGACGTGGGGGACAAACCCACACAGCCCTAACCACTAGGCTATAACACCATTGGCTTGGCGTTGTTATATCTTAACAAATAAATTTATCTTTTTCACGATGGTGCAGATGGCTGCTGTAGCTGCTCTTTGTGTGCAATATGAAGCTGATTTTCGGCCAAACATGACCATCGTGGTAAAAGCTCTCCAACCTCTGTTAAATGCTCGATCTGCAGCTCCTGTATCTGGTTAACCCCCAAGTCTCATTACGCAGGAACAGAGCATTCAATTGATCTATGACAAAGCTTGTCGTAGATTTTGTAAGCCTTATTGTTTATTAAAGAAAACCGTATACTCAGTAAAAAAAAAAATTTCATGATAAATATCTATACATTACTGTAGTTACTGAAGTTCAGTCAAATGAACTGAAATTTTTTTTTTCTCAAATCTGACATAGATTTGATTTTGCCTGTGGCTCCATTTACAAGAGTTCGATCTCTCACAGTTAAATTGCTTTGAACTTTGTCAAACAAATGAACTGAACAAGGAAACATAATTACCAGCAGGTATAACATCATGAGTGTCTTTGGTTTTCTCATCCCAATTCTTTCCAGACATTTTCCGGCGTGAGGCTTGACTACCGAGTGCTGAAAGTGAAGCATTTTAGCTAATAACATAACATAATTCAAATTTCATCCGGCTAGTGAGTTATTCTCGAGTAACACCTCAAAGGTTTAGGTATATTAGCTTGAATTGTTTTGTACCAAATACTGTATGTTTAGAAACAATGCGCATAAAGGACCCTCAACATCGAGAAGCTCCTTAGCTTGAACATGAGAGGCCTCAATGTCGAGAAGCTTCTTAGGAGAGGCTTTCGGCAATGCCTCCATTGCCGGCCAGTTTTTACTCAACTACAATTCAAAAAATATTTTCCAAGCTTCAAAACAACGAAAGAAAATAAAGGACTGTACACACCACCAACGATTAGGTTCTCCATAAAACACTACTTCCATGTACAACAATCATCTCTCCAACATCTACAAGCAAAAATTAAAAAAAGAAAGAAAGATAAACCCATGAAGAAAATCGGCTTCCCTCCTTTCCCACCTCTTCCCAAACACCCTACTTAGTGATGCCCTACCCTGATCAAGACTCGAGGCAGGAGACCCAAGAATGAAGATGTCAAAAGAATATATGAATTACACACCAGTATATGTTCCAGAGATCCTCTAAATGATTTATGTGTTTAATTACACCCGGTGGTTCCTTCTGCTTTCTGACTTCGAGGAATCCGGATTATCGCTCTTGTCTGTGTCATAATTCTCCTTCTGTGATTCAATCTCGATACTTCCTTGGCTCCTTCGATGCCTTCGATCCTGAAATTTTTTCAAAAAGAAATTAGTCTGAGTGCATTGCATGGATCAAGGCATAATTTTCACTTTAGTCTTTCTTTGGAAAAATGATGGTCCAGTGAAACTTGTGTACTTTTCTGTTTTCCTTTATTTTGGAAATGAACTTTTCTAACTATTGGAACAAAAGTCTTTGGCTCACAAGAAAGTAAGGACAACAGTAATGATAAACTGAACAAATCAAATGACAAAGTAAACTTTATTAAATGATTGCGACAAATTCTGTTTATCAATAAAATCAAATTCGTGGCAAAACAGGCAGTGGGACTGCATATTTACTAGTAAAAGCGACCTTAAAGATAAGCTACATTGAAAGCCTACCATGTGAGTCGGTGTACATCGGTACAGTGATCATAAGGTCCTAAGGATGAGTTTACACCACAGATTCTCACCTCATCAAAACAAATAACTTTAACATAATAAAGGTTTATTTATTGGAAAGAGAACATCGTGTCCTCTCAAAGTAATGTATCTTGATTGTATAGGAATAGTACAATGTTGATATAACAGGGTCAGTGATTTCCTCACTGAGAAGGTGAGTAATTGATTGATGTACAAGCTCCGACGAGATTGGATTAGAACAAGTCTTTTATCTAACAATTAGATTACACATGTCATGGGTGTGAGAATGCACACAAAAGATTTAGAGCAGTTAAAGAAGCATCTTAAGGAAAAATGTTTCCTTATATTGTTAACTTCCCAGAGTGTTTAGCTATAATTTTGTAGTGTTCATCGTTGCCGGATGGTTATCCTTTTTATGTAACTTTTACTTTTTTGGATGCTTTTTGCATGACAAGGGAGCATTTCATGTGTATCATAGGCAAAATTTTCATTCTTACTTCCTAGCAAAGCTTTGGAGAGTCAAATTCAAACCTCTCGTGGTATGGGATATTCCTCTGATTCAAGCATGCGCACAACTTGGCTCATCTTTGGCCTCTTGTCAGAATCAGGGTCAACACACCTCAAGGCCGTTAAAAGGGCTCGTTTCAGAGCTCTAGTTGATGGTCTTGTCTCAATGTTTGGATCCACAACTTCTTCCGAGCGCCTATTGCCAACCATTGTCTTGAGCCAATCGACCATGTTTACCTGCAGTCACCAACACATCAGTCATCCTAACTGAAAAAACGATTTAACAATGATATCTGTGCAGATGAGAACTATTAATAAATAAAATTGCAGTACAAAATGAACAGAGAAAACAGGAGTTTCCTCGCCTGAAAACATTTGAAGTGTATGTTCGCTTGTTTCAAATGAAAGTGATAGATTCAGTTACAAACTTAATAGACAAAGCTTCACCACTGAACAAACTCTCAAAACTCAAACTAAACTTATTACAACTTATGAATAAGCCTATTTAACCAAAATAAAACCCTAAAACTAATTCCTATTGGACTTCTGGACCGACCCTATAATATATAAATACAATTCCCCAATTTTATATTAGAAAGAAACATGACAAATTCATTTGAAAGATGCTATCAATATATGCTTCTCTATAAACTTAAATGAGTTCGAGAATACCCAAGATCAATTTACTTTACAACTTAAACGTGTTCCATTGAGCTCATCTGGTTCAATAAAAATAAATAAAAAAAGGACTTGCTTTACGGTTAATAAGAAAGATTTTCCCTAGGCGGATTAGAAGAAAAACCCCAACTTGAGTATCTGCTACTCGTGCACATGCAACATACCTCATTTACTGGGCGTCCATAGTCAACGGGATCCCGTCCAGTAATTGCTTCCAAAACAACGACCCCAAAGCTATATATGTCACTCTTTTCATTCAAAAGTCCAGTATTTGCATATTCGGGTGCAACATATCTGCAAAAGTTATAACACATTGGTATTTATTATAATTCTTTGAACCATGGTGATTTGAAACCAATGAAGCAAGAACGTAAAAGGAAAGGAAAAGAAAATCAATGAGTTCCATTGAAGAAGAATTACCCGAAGGTCCCCATGACGCGGGTAGTGATATGGCTTTTTCCAGCACCCAGTAACTTGGCAAGACCAAAATCAGATACCTTAGGGTTGAAATTGTCATCTATTAAAATGTTACTAGATTTGATGTCACGATGTACCACTTTGGGTTCAATAGCCTCATGCAAGTAAGCAAGCCTGCAATGCACATGTGGTTTATAAATGAGATACAATTTAAACAGGGAGGAATGCACACATAGGAAAGAGAGTTGCTGTCTTGCTGATTGAACTCACGCTTTAGCTGTGCCAAGCAGAATTTTCATACGAGCTTCCCATGTAAGATACCCATATTGACGCATAGCACCATGAAGCCATTGTTCCAAGTTGCCATTGTTGACATACTCATAGACCAGCATTCTGAACATTTGAAAACACAAAATAAATCAACATGAATCAAAAGCCTCCTATTTAAATATAGTAGTTAAGTATTCAGTTCATCCATAGTTTAATGGTTGTAATGAAACTTATTAAAGAAATGTTTGTTTAGTTATTAACACTTGGAAGTAGTTAATCCTAAGCACCAAAATATTTTATGACTTGAAAATAGAATTGTGGATAAGGGATTTCTTTTTTATTGACAACAAAAATGAAAGGTAGAAATGAGGTCTGGGGATGTAGCACATATTGTATAATATCTCCAGATAATGTCACTGAGAAGCAGCCACTCAATGATGTTACTCTTTTGGATGGAAGCCGAAAGTAGAGCATCGAGGTAATATTAGACAAAAGTCTAAACACTTCATAGAGATGACATTATCTATTATTATAGATAGATGAATAATACAAAAAGCTACTTAAAACAAGGTAAGATTGGTAGAAAAAGGATTAAGGAGACCTTACCTGTGAGTTCCTTCAACACAGTAGCCCAAAAGTCGTACTAAATTTTTGTGTCGAACGTGACCAATAGCCTCAACTTCAACTCTAAACTCCTTCTCGGCTTGGCCTCTTCAACAAAAGCACAGTAAACATATTTTTTCAATCAAACTTGTAAGATAAAAAAAATAATTACAGGTCACTGAAATAGAGAGAATCATTCTAGACTTACAAATTGTTGAGGAGCTTCTTAACTGCAACTGGAGTTCCATTAATAAGTTGGCCACGGTAAACAACTCCATATCCACCTTCTCCAAGGACATTTTCCTTTGAAAACCGGTTGGTTGCAAGTTCCAAGTCTCTCAATGTGAACCAATGGCCCCAACCAAGGTGAGAGAACTCGGGCAAGCCAACTAATGGTGAAGGGGCAGTTATTTGATAAGAAGACGAAGGCTTGTACACGGTGAAATTCCCAGAGCCCCCATCTTCTGATTGCGACCCAGCACCATCCTTTTCCACATGATGAAATGATCCTGATTGACTGCTGTTATCACCATTCGATTTTCCCATGCCCAAATGGACCAGAACTCTGTCTGATTCTTTGTCACTTGATTTGTCATGAATGGTTAAGAGAATCCCTTCTTGAGGAACAAAATCCTGGGTCGATACTTGCTCCACCCTCACCTCTTTAATTTCCTTGGAAATAGTAGGAATTTGAGTAAAAGGAAGTTTATCCACAGTCCTCCTCGATTTCCTCCTTGAAATTAGCCATAGTGATAGGACAGAAAGTATAATCACAATAGATACACCAACCCCAATTCCAATCAAAACCCAAACCTTGAGGCCAAAAACCTTTGTTTTCTTCATCAGTTCCTTATTAAGATTTGTAGCCATAGTTTCTGATGTCAAGATGCCTGCAAAACAAAACATGATCAAATTGAAATTGTAAATTTGAAACTTTTCATCTTTGGCATATATCTAGTGTTTTAGATAATAACATATGCTACTGATCCAACCTACATTGGATTATTTACTTGTAATCAGTGATTTATGAATGCTTATACATCCTATGTTTGACAAAATGTAAACTACTCCAGCATCTACCCCAACATAAACACTAACTGTGCACAGCAATAAGGGAGAGATACCAAAACAAGATATAATTAAATTTCTCTTAAATTCCTCTTGATTAACACAAAGAATGCTACCTAATCTAAGTTCTAATCACAAATCATGAACATCAACTAACAAAATCTACACACCATGTTTCATTTCTACACATCAAGAAACCCATTGACAAAACAACAGCAATCCAGAGTAAAAATTCAATCTTTACAAAAGTTTTCATTTTTCTCATACCTGTGCCAGAGAATTCTCAATAACAAACACCAAAGCTCAGATCTTTAAATCCCGTTGTTCACACCACCTTCCTCAGTCAAGCAGCCAAACCCTAACCCTAGATCTCTGATCACAGAAACACACAAAAAAAAAAAAAAAAAAACCCACCTTGGAACAAACCCTTATACCCAAATCAACCCCATTGTCAGAAAACCCAGACAAGCAAACGAATTTGTTGAATTTCCTTTCTGGGTTTTCTCTATGAGCCAAATGGGTGTCTGAATCTGGGCTTAAAAGTCAAGCTTTCCAGCACCAGCACAACAATCTCCTATTGAAAACCCCAAAAAACCCAGTGATCCTCTCCTCCAGCTGAACAAACTTGAAAAGAGAAGCCTCACTTGGAGGATTAGAATATAAATGGAAAATGGAGGCCACAAAGGCTAATGTAAGAGAAGGTGGAGGAGTTATCAGTGGTAGGTGATGAAGAGATGCCTTAAGAAACAGTAAAAGAGAAGAGAAAGAAATGGAAAATGAAAGGTCTCTTGATCTTCACTTGATTTCTTTAAATGGGTGTCTTCTGATTTCTAAAACCACTAATTACTATAAAATTCAGAAAATAAAATAAAATAAAAATAAAAATAAAATATTTTGTTTTTCATAATTTGGCTTTGTTTAGTCAAACATGAATAGAAAACGGAGCTAGTATAATCATGATTATGAGAGTAATCAATGAAGCATGTAAGTTAAACAAGTCCAAAAAAACATATTTAGATTTCATCAATCACAGCAAATTAACCCATAAAATTTTGCCAATCTTATCAATTGGAAATTGTGGGTCTCTCTCAACTTGTAATTTAGTTGGCAGTAAAGTCAATGGAACAGACTGGACACCAGCAGATCTTGGATTATCAAAATGTCCCTTGTTTTGATATTAATTACAAAACTAATATAACGGTACAATTTTTGGGCTTGTCCATATATCATGCTGAGGAAAAATTCCATTCGAAAGCACTGATTGTGCCAGGATAGAAGGGTGGAATGAGAATGGTTTGATCATGTGCCGACCATCCTTCCAGATACAAATCAGTGTTGTCGGATCAAATTCCGTCGAAGCTCTGGTGACTGAGTTTAGTCAGTAGGGTTGTCTATGTACTTTCATTTTGTTGACTAATCATCACTATTAGATCATACTAAAATCACTGTTAGTTCATACTTAAGTAAGTTAAGTGATTTGATTAAAAGGAAGAAAAAAAACTTTCAAGTAGAGATGACAACAGGTCGAGTTCAGGTTTTCATTTACAATTGCAACTCCTAATAATGACTTAGATAAGTGAGGGAGTTCAGGTTTTCATTTACACTTTGCTAGGTCTGGTTTATTCTAAATGTACAGAATTTCGCGATCCCTTAATAAAGTCGTAGCATTTGTTCTTTGATGATGACTAAGTTTATATGACTCAATCACAATGTGTTGGGTCACGGAGATGAACCATCATTTGTGATCCATCTCATCATGACAATCATGTTATTTTCAGAAAATTTCCGAAATGGCACTCAATAGACAATAATCACAAATGACAACAAAGACTCCAATACACCTAACAATTCAAGAGTGAACTTTCAGTTTTTGCTCTAGTCTATGTTATCATTTGAGTTTTACGCATTCATTTGTGATCAGATCTAAAAAAAAGTCATAAATACTTTGTTCTTGATGATCAAAATTTCAATACAGTATAGTTTATATTTTCGAAAATACTAGAAAACCAGGTTTTTGGATTCTGAAGTATTAAGAACCAAAATTGACCCTTGGGAAGGAGTTCTGATATCAAGATGATCAATTAGAATTTAAACTATCCACACCTATATTCCTATTGCAATAACATCTTAAATATAGGGTTAGGTTGCAATGAATGGTTGAACTTGAATGCATGATATATGTGTGTTGAGTGGTGTGTATAGACTCATCTTGGTCTAGGGCTGGTTGAAGAAGGTACTAATGTATAAAGGAAAATGAAATGTTACTATACATATAAACAAAGTTATCAACATCATTTAAATTTACAGTTGGTGAACTCAAACACACTGCCATTGTTTTAATCACCTGTTGCAGATTAACAATGTACTAGATAGATCACTTATACTTTAAATAGTTTCTAAATGTAGAAACCTGAAACACCTAACAAATACGACTGTGGTTTAATCGCAGTTATAAATTTCATAGTTCCATTTCCCCACAGATATATGGTTCAGAACCGTGTCTCGTAACAAAAGATATCATAAATATTTCAATGTTTGATCCCCCAGAGTGTTATAAATCGTTTACGAGTACTACTTAGACAATATATACTATATGGATTAAGTTTATACATGTTAATCATGTGTTATATGTTCTAGAGGAAACAATGTGCTTTGCATAAAGAAGACATCTAAAATGGAGTTCACACTAACTTTGGTTTGCTTTCCTTTCTTTGCAAGGGATATCAAACCCTTTCTTTCTGTGTTAGTGTTTTTGTTAAAGGTGTTTTATAGTGATAAATATGATTCTCTGTTAGCTTAAATGAGGGACTATTGCCCTTCAATCATATTTGATTAGTATTGAAATATGAAAAGTAGGGCAGGTGTAATGGAGAAAAAAAGAATGATTTTGAAGAGATTAAAGTAACGATTAAATAAGGGGTGTGATTGCATTAAGTCTAAAGCGCATCGAGGAAAGCTTGCAATTTCCTCACACTTGAAACTATATTAGTTCTGAGGTAACCTAAACCAGCAATGGACTTGATTATCTATATGATAAGATAACTGTTTTTTTTCAGTGTGATTAGGTTTATTTACTTAACAACCCATTTGGTCATTACATATTTTTTTTAATCCCTAAACCCATTGCACTCTAGAAGTTATTGGCAGAGTTTGAATTAGGGTTGAGCAATGTTGGTTCGGTTTGGTTTTGAGTCTCAAATCGATTTCATTCGGTTTGCCCAAAATCCAAACCGAATTCGAATTTTATATTTGCAAACCGATGAATTCGGTTGAACCAAATTTCGGATCGGTTCGGCCGAAATTTCGGGTTCAAACACTTTAAAGAATTTCATTAAAATATGCCCAATTTTTTTACAGACCTAATTTTTAGCCTAAAATTTAAAACTTTGAGAGAAGGGGGCGATTCAGTGCAACACGAGTGTACTACAAGCCTATCACTGACCTCGTACCCCTAGGCCATTTGGTTGTTACTTAGCATACCTCTTTTTAGATAATATAGACCAGAGAATGAGTAGTTGATAAGGAAATATCAGAAAGAAATCCTCCATTATGCAAATAGTGACTCAGAGGGATAGTGAGATTTAATGGTCCTTTGTTCCTGGTCCCCTTTAGTGATGTTGTTGGACAGAATTTTTTTGTTTTAATCTTTGGATTTGATTGATTAGAGGCTTGATTCGCTGATAATTTTGTTTTGTTTAACAAGTTTTAAGTTAACAACGCGTCGACGTTGAGAATGAGACTCATTCAGGAAGCTACCACTGCCTGCCCTCTACTGCAAGGAAACGGCAATAACACCAATCTTGAAAGATACATCGATCATGGGATACATAAAGCCAACATATCACCAAAGCTGGCAATGAAAGATTCTGACTCTATGATTCACAACCATAATTTTTATCTTCCTCCTTGTGTCTTTATTACCAATCTCACGTGCATTCCAAAATATAAAATTTTCCATCATCTTAAATGCGGGAGGAAAATTTATCCCTCTTAATCTTACGACGCTTGTCCGGAAGGACCATCGGTGTACTCTATCGACTTTATATGCATGTTTTTGTAAATTTTATATCAGTAGTCTCTTATCCATGAAAAGAATGCACAACTGTTTAGCTATAAGCTTATTGAATGATACAATAAATTCGGCACAACCATCCTTACAAATGAATTATCTAGTCAAACATCCCAATGATGGCAATGATGGAAACTATTCAATCTATTGCCCAATTCTTAAGGTGTTTATTAAGTTTAAGCTTTGAAGTAGTTAGGGAATTGACTAGTTCACAAAATTGCAAAGTCACATTTTCTTATAGGATTGAAAAATCGAATTGACAGTTCAGATTTTCATCTAAATTGTGAACCGAATCGATTTTGGTCGGTTTTAAAATTTTTAAACAGAAACCGAATCAATCATTAACAAAATCGAATTAAAATTGAACCGATTCTAATTTATGCAAATCGTAATCGAACCAAACTGACTAAAACCAAAATAAAATTGAACCGACCGATTATTTTAAATATATTATAATATTTTTATGTAAATATATATTATTTATTATATATATATATATCCGGTCGGCTTGGTTTTGTCGATTAAATCACTTACAAACCGAAAATCCGAACCGATCAGTTCGATTTTGAATTCTTTAAAATTGAAACCGAACCGATTGGTTCGTTTTGACCGATTCAATCGATTTTTTGTTCAACCCTATTTTCTTATATCACCAATTTGTAAAAAGAAAAATAAAAATAAAGTAAAAAATACTTTTTTAATGACTAATCCCATAATAAATCTACAATTTTTTCAAAATACAACCACACCGCTTCGAACAAATTTTTTTTTGTCTTTATAGTGCTACGATAAATTGACTAAATAAAATAGTGCATTACCATATATTTATAATAAATAAAAAATTATACCTAAACAGATTGACTACACGTGTTATTTTAAGGGTTTTCTTATAATTTCGATTGAGACTAAAGAATCGGGTTCTGCAATCAAAATGATGTGGCATTATCAAAATAAATTTTCAACCTCAAGATACATATAAATATTTTGAAAATTTCATCATTCTTTCAAAATCACGCCACATCACCTTGTTGAAAAACTTGGTTTCCATGTATTTTGGTATGATTTCAATCAAATAATATGATTTTAAGGAATCCAAAACTAAAATAAAAATTTGGTTGGTTAGCCAATGGTATTAGAAAGTAGCCAATGGTATTAGAAAGAAAGTAGCTAATGGTAATCTGGTTGGATGGTTAAGGCTGTGGTTGTTTAACCTCTACGTCTTAAGTTCTATACCCACCGGCGGCACGCTTGCCTTTAAAAAAAAATGGTATTAGAAAGTAGAAACACATCTTTAAACAAAAACAAGTCTAATCAGTGATTTATATTAAAATCACTATAAACAAGACCCACATAATGAAAATTAGCTTAAAATATTTAAAAGTAGCTTCCTCCCCTATGTTCACCTCATTTGCAAAAGGGTCCCCTTAATTAAAATGGATTATAAGTTTAACAATAAAATAAAGATTAGAGAACATTTAATTATGTTTTATATGTCTGTTAATGTATGGTTGTCTTACACCAAACTGGATTATATGCTTTTCATTTATAGATTTTGTCTTCATTTTTAATTATTTCATTAATCTATCGTTAACCGTCCAATTAATGGGCTATAGTTTGTGTATATAATCAAGGTATTAGGGTAATCCAACCGCGAAGAACACTTCATTCTCCGGCGCCCTTGATTAGATGTTTCGTTGTCTCAAAATAGACTTGAGAGAGACTAACTGGCGAGAAAACCAGCGAGGGAGGGAGGATCCTCCATCCCTCTTGTGATGCGTGCCTCCCATCCCCTGCCAGCATCGCGAGGGGGAGGGAGGGACCCCGCTGGTTTTCTCGACAATTAGAATTTCTGAATAGACTAATCAAAATGATTAGTGTCAAAATCAGTGTCTTTATTAAGCTAAATGAAGTTAGATATCAAAATCAAAAGTGGTTAAGGGGTCGTCTCAAAACGGACTTATCAAAGTGATTAGTAGCGAAATCAAAGGGATATTATATCCTTATAGTTGTGTATTATTATTCGACCATTAAACGTGATTAATGAGAATTGGTTTTCATTTGATAGGTGTAGAAGATATCGATCCTTGAGGAACCCTACTTATTTGTTAATATTTAGAGAAAAAACAGAGGATTTTCAATCAAATATTTATATAATGATAAATTTGTAATATGTCGAAGGCCATCATACGCTTCTTCGCAATTGCATGGGTTGATGTCTTATAATATTTTGTCAAGAAGTAATTAATTTTCTCAAAAATTCGAGCTGTTCAGAAGAGAAAAGTTCATGATTAGGATCGTGACATCGCTCACACTTTCAAAGTCGACATCCTCGTAGCTTATGCTTAACTATTTTAATCCAGTCTATAGATCGCCTCTGCCGATAATCGAATATTGGATGTGAAGTTTGGCTTTTATACCAATTATCGTGAACCAACCAATTCTCCAAAACACCCGAACTGTTCAGGAGGAAGGGTAATTCCATGGACTAGGATCGTGATATTTTCTTATTGGAGTAAGAAACATGGGTGTTGATCACTTAGCATCGAGTGTTTAATAAAAATTCATTTTAATAATAACTTCACAATAAATTTGTAATGACTACTGTAATATCCTCTTCTCCCTCAACCATCTCATCTTCTCATCTTCTCTACTGTGATAACCCACGTCAAAGGTTCAATTCCCGAGAAGGACATCCTAGAGGCTAAATCCCGAGAAAGGCAACCTAAAGTCTGGATTAAGGCAACTTGAATTTATGTATAGGCATAGTGTTAAGTTGTCAAAAACTAAAAACGAGTGACCGAAGGCAACTACAACTTGGATCCCTGGTAAAGAAAAAGATTTGGACCCAATTTTCTTGGACCGGGCTGGGCCTGGGTTTCGTCTTCCCGTTCATTCGAATTCAAATATAAAACGCACGCGCGTACTCTCTGGCATTCGAAGAAGCTTTAATGGCTCGCCGTAACTTATCGAAGGCGGAGGGACGAAACCCAAACTAGCAATGTCGATGAACCAATGTATGTAAAATTTGTTTGATTTTGTTCACTTTCTTTGTTTCTTGAACTTCAATTCCACCCCCTTTTGCAGAACTAGGTCTTACAGAAGGAGTAGAGCGAGTTTGGCGCCTAATAAGAGAATCAGTTGGAATCGGTCGCTTTGTATCAGGTTAGCCCTAATTCTTGATTCTTTCTTGCATTGCTTGAAACAATCTTTATTTGGTGACACTTTTGCTTCTTAGATGTACTCTTGAGACGTGGGTAGCTAAAAAAAGTTGGACAATTTGTGGTTAAGTTCACTTAACAGTTGACACTCTTCTTGATGGGTGAAGCATTTCATCATGGGATAGTGGCCAAGGCTACTACTTAAAACTTGGGGAAATTTGGCAAAACCCCAATATAATGGTGGTCTGGGAATGAAGTTTGTAGACAAATCTCAAGTGAAAGAAATCTCTCAGTTTCATTAAAAACAACAAATTACCACAGCATCCAATCATAGAGTGATGAAGTGAAAGTTGGCATGAGCATGTTTTGATGTTTTTTTTTTTTTTTTTCGGAAGGCAAGTAGGGTTTTATAGGATCTCAGACCCCATTAAATACCAGAACTGGTCAACACACCATAAACTGATAAAGATGCCGCAAGCTGGGTTCGAACCCAAGACCAAGTGATACCATCCGCCAAGCTCCAACCGTTGAGCTGTCATGCCATTGGCTTTATTGATGTTAATCATGTCTAGTAAGGTGAAAACTCAATAGTATTGATATTGTTACTAGTTATGAATTTGGATCCTGATAACCCTTTTTTAATGAAACTAAATTTGGATTCTTATAACCCTTTTCTTTAATGAAACTAAACATTGGTAAGTGCTAGTTGGGTTTCTAATTGTCGAGTTCATTACCTCATAGTCTGGAAATATATATTCTTGGGCATATAGTAACTCGTGCTCTGGTTCTTTCAACATTGTGGTACTTTAAATCTAACTAATTGTAGCACTAAGTGAGGTCTGCCTGTTTTGATAGAGGGAGGACAAGTATTACCATTTCTGGGGATGTCGATTGGCAACCTAAGCCAAACCAAAGGCAAGCGAAAAGGAAGCCCAAACAGGCTCTGGTCAATGTATGATTACCACCATTGATAGTGTTTTTTTCCCCTCAATGTGGGTGATTTTTATTACGTTATGTTAATATTTTTTCTGATAATATAAATCCATTGTAAGGATTGACTAAGGTAGTAATGAAATGGCTGATATAAGTTTTAACACTTTTGGTGTGCACGGAGAAAGATCGTGCAACCTCCAAACTTTGAAAAGGAACGAGCCTACTTTGAAGAGATTGACTCCTTTGAATTGCCAGAGGAAAGCCCCTCACTGAAGAACTTTACATGGGTCGCAGGCATCCAACATGATCAATTTCAAGTTGCCACAATTGTCTACAAGAGTGGGTAAATGGTTAGCTTCCAAGAAGCTAACTCCAGTGATGCCCATGGAGTCTATTCATAATGATGCTTCCATTGCTCTAAATGATAAAACTTCTGAGAGGGTTTGTCAACAAGATTCTTCAGATTTCCTAACTCAGCAGAAACTTGGTGGTTTGAATTTGATGGATACTGATTGGGTTGATAGGAATGCATGTCCAAGCAAGACCAATACAGAAGACTTGATTGGGGGTGATGAGGGTTTTGATGATATAGGAGAAGCAGTTAAAAGACTCTCTTTGTCACCACTACCTGCAGCAGCTGACCTTGATCAGCAAGAGCTGCAAGACCCATTTGTTAAACTTCTAAGAGTTTGCAAGCAGTCAGCACCTACAACATTATTGGATGTAGTTTCACAGTACTGGTTGGTTGTCCTACTTTTGAAACCATTGTCTGTTTTAGTCTGATCTTTGATAGTTTTCAAGATGCTTCTTGGGTAAAAAATAAATTAAACACAAAAAGACACTTCCATAAGCTGATGAGAACTTACTTATCATTTCATTCTTAAATAGACTTCCCTATTGATTGGATACTTTTCTACATGTCAGTAATTGTCAGAGTTATGCCGTAGATTTTTCATCTTTGTGCTGCTTTTCTTTATTTCTTACTTCTTGGGAATTCTGAAACTTTTAATCTATTTCAAACAGTGATCCAAGTAGCATAGTAAAGGTTGGTGAAGGAACATATGGAGAAGCATTCAAGGCTGGTTCAACAGTCTGCAAAATAGTGCCATTTGATGGGGATTTAATAGTAAATGGAGAAGTCCAAAAGGTATCTAGCTGACCTTATGGTTTTGTTAAGAAGATTCTATGAGCTTTTATCCTTTTTTCTAAGTTGCTTGAAAACAAAGACAGTAATAATACAAGAGAGACCTTTCTTGCTAGCATATTATGTCTCTGCTCACAAAATCTGTCTTTGCTCCAGAAATCGGATGAACTGCTTGAGGAAGCCTTACTTACCCGAACTCTCAATCGTTTAAGAGAACATGAAGGCCATGTTGACAATGCATGCACAACCTTCATAGAAACAATGGAGTATGCTTTCTGCATTATGTTGTTTCAATTTATCACAAAGATAAATCCTCCTATTTTTACAGTTTAAGGATTGATAGTTAATGTCCACGTTAGATGACGAAGACAAAATTAGTTCCAGTAAGGTGCTAGTTAACACACTAATGACTAACGGTTTTAATGATTATTTACTATGACGATGTTTTAATGTGCTTGCTTGAGCTGCATATTTTGGTCCTTTTGCCTGCGTCACTGAACTTCCACCTTCTTTTTACTGAATTTTTTAGATATTAGAGTGGAGTGGCTCCCAAGTCAATCATATTTTTTCAAATGACTAATGTGCTTTCTATGCAGTTTAAGGGTATGCCAAGGATCTTATGATGCTGCATTGATAAAAGCATGGGAAGTTTGGGACGCCAAACATGGTTCAGAAAACGACCACCCAAAGGAATTTCCTGCAAAACAGGTTCAGCAGTTTGTATATAGTTATGAAAGATTTAGGGTAATTCTCATTAACCCAATGAAAAATATTTATACAAGAAGTTCAACAGTAGCTTTCCTAATTTCTTATAATATCTAGCAATAGTTTAGGAAATATTAAACTTTTGAGGAAGTAGTTTCCTATAACAAAGCAAGTACTCATATATAGTTATCCTGGAATAAAGGAATAAACCACCTAATTAATCTCCTAACACCCCCCTTCAAGTTGGAGCATGCAAGTCTAAAATGCCCAACTTGTCAACGGAGAAAATCAAATTGATTCTTCCCCAAAGTCTTGGTAAAAATATCTGCCAATTGGTCCGTCGTCGACACATAAGACGGAGCAATAAGACCTTCTTGGATAGCATTTCGCACGAAATGACAATCAATCTCAATGTGTTTCGTGCGTTCATGAAATACCGGATTCTACGCTATATGCAACGCGGACTGACTATCACAAAAAAGAGGAATCGCCTTAGGATGATGGATTCCCAAACTCAAAAGTAGACCCTTCAACCATTTTAATTCACAAGTAACAGAAGTCATAGAGCGATATTCGGCCTCTGCCGAAGAATGAGCTACAATATGCTACTTCTTAGTTTTCCATGAAATTGGCGAATGCCCCAAAAACACAAACCACCCAGTGAGAGACCGCCGAGTAAGGGGACAGGCTGCCCAATCCGAGTCACACCAACCTGTCAAAGATAACTCACTGTCTGAACGTAATAGAATGCCCTGACCTGGGGATTTCTTTAAATAGCGAACAACCCGTAATGCAGCATCCCAATGTTCTTGTCGCGACTCCTGCATGAATTGTGACAAGACATGAACCAAGTATGCCAAGTCAGGACGAGTAACCGCCAAATAGATAAGACACCCAAGCAAACGCCTATAGAGCTCGGGATCCGTAAGAAAAGGCCCCTTGGCACGCGCCAACTGATTATTCTGTTCAATCGGGAATGAAGTCGACTTCGAGCCCAATAGTCCTGCCTCTGAAATAATATCAAGGGCATATTTCCTTTGACATAAAAACAACCCTGAGGAGCTTCTAGCCACCTCAATGCCAAGAAATTATTTAAGCACACCAAGATCCTTCATATAAAAACATTGACTCAAATAGGCTTTGAAAGCCGCCACCGCAGCGGAATCATTACCAGAGATTATCAAATCATCAACATATACTAGGACGTTGATCTGTACAGACCCTTTAGAGTAAGTAAATAGGGAATAATCGGAATAGGATTGAAGAAAACCATACCCCTTTAAAGCTGTCACAAGCTTTGCAAACCAACATCGGGGTGCATGTTTCAAACCATACAGCGATTTACGCAAACGACAAACCAAATAAAAAGCAGTGGAGCTAAAACTTGGCGGAAGTTTCATATACACCTCCTCATCTAAATCGCCGTGAAGGAAGGCATTATGAACATCCATCTGATGCAACTCCCAATGCTTGGATGCTGCAATGGCCAAAAAAGCTCTAACTGTCACCATTTTCGCGACTGGGGCAAATGTCTCATTATAATCAAGTCCTTCAACTTGATGATTACCGAAAACAACTAATCTGGCTTTTAACCTCTCAATGCTACCATCTGAGTTGTACTTAATTTTTTACACTCATTTACTTCCTAGAGCTTTCTTTCCAGAGGTAATTTTTCCATAGTCCAAGTGCCATTATCTTTCGAAGCACGAATCTCTTTTAGCATAGCAGTACATCATCTTATATCTTTTGCAGCCTCCTTAAAAGACTGTGGCTCAACACCTGCAGTTACAGCTGCAAGAAAATTTCGGTGTTTCACAGTAAATTGATCACAACTAACATAATGTGATATAGGAAAAGGCGTACCTGAGGGAGTGTGATATGGCGGAGCAGATGGAGCGAGAGATGGACTGTCCTTGATAACCGTATGTGTCACGAAGTCTTTCAACTTTACTGATGGAAACTTCTCCCGGAACCCGCGGCCTAAATTGTCCCTCCCCATTTTGTCAGGAACATCATCTACCCCCCCCCCCCCCCGACAGCCGAGGATGAAGCTTCCACTGGTGGCACATCCCGAGCATTTTGACTTGGCACGAACGCGATAGACTGTGGCTCAACATTACTAGGCATGACGCTAGTCCTGGGAGAGACCATTTGAGGACCGACGATGGCATCCTCGTGCATCACCTGATGATCCCCCATACCTTCAATAAACTCTTCTTGTGCTCCCTCATTATAAGTCACATCACTGTCAAGGGGAGGAGTATGATTTTTGCCTTCAACATTCAAATAAGGAAAGACATTTTCATTGAACTTCACATCCCTCGTCACAGAGAACTCCTTTTTCTAAAGATCAAATAAACTCCATCATTTCTTACCAAACGGCCCACAAAAACACATTTACGGCTTCGACTGACAAACTTGTCACCTTTAGCGCGTTGATTATGGGCATAAGCTAAGCAACCAAGAACTCGCAAGTCACTAAAAGAATGTGTACAACCAAATAACATTTCATATGGAGTTTTGTTTATGAGAACACTAGAGGGAGTCCGATTTATTAGGTGAGCAGCGGCCAAAACACATTCTCCCCAAAAATAGATTGGGAACCCCCTTGAAACCTCAATGCACGAGCGACATTGAGAATATGTTTATGTTTCCTTTCCACTTTTCCATTTTGTTGAGGGGTACTCACACAAGAGGTTTGAAATAAAATTTCATTAGCCACAAAGAAATCTTTCATGCAGTTAAACTCTATTCCATTGTCACTACATACAATTTTCAACTTTTGAGAGAATTGACGGTCAATCATGGCAATAAATGACATAAACATCTTGAAAACTTCTCTTTTATCAATCAATAAATAAACCCACACAGCACGTGAATAATTGTCCACTGAAATTAAAAAATAACGAGCACCACACGAAGAAACTTCATCATACATACCCCATAAATCACAATGTAGTAACTCAAAAATTCAAGTTGATTTATTGGCACTTAAAGGAAAACGATCTCTAGAATGTTTAGCACAATGACAAACTTCACATGCTTTATTCAAATGACCCATATAATTATTAAAAAAAAAAAGCAACTTCACTACTGTCTCGGAAGGATGACTCAAACGACTATGCCATAGCTCCAAGGACTTCGAAGTATCAACCGAAACCGCTTGCACCTGTAATCCATGTTGTAGATAGTAAAGTTCATCCCGTCTCTCACCCGTGCCAATCACCTCCCTCGAATGCAGGTCATGTATGGCACACAAGTTAGAATTAAATTGGACAAAGCAATTTAGATCATCATTTAGTTGTGAAACCGAAATTAAATTGCAGTTTAACTTGGGAACAAAAAGAACATGTTGGAGTATTATTTTGTCCGTGAGTTTCACGACACCCTCCTTAGTAGTAACCACCGTTTGACAATCCGAAAGGCCTACGGGACATGGCGAAACTACTTTAGTATCCACTAAACAAGATTCATCATCAGTAACATGATGAGAACATCCAGTATCAATTATCTAATAATCCATTTCCAACTTACCATGCAACCTGTTAGGAGTGTGAGGAGTACCAAATGTGGTTGTTAACACCGCCCACTATTCTGCAGTAAAACCTGGAAGAGATAGCGCAGCAGGAGCGGGGTTCGGCTTCCCAAGAGATGCGCTGTTGCACGTTGTTACCGGTGGTGGAGGTGTAGCGCCGCCGGCCATGGATTAGGAAAAAAAAAATTTGAAGAAACAATTTTGCTATGATACCATGAAAGATTTAGGGTAATTGTTTTTCTGTATTCTCATTAACCCAATGGAAAATATTTATACAAGAAGTCCAACAGTAGCTTCCCTAATTTCTCATAATACCTAGCAATAGTTTAGGAAATATTAAACTTATTGAGGAAGTAGTTTCCTATAACAAAGCAAGTGTCACGGACTAGTAATCCGTGCGGCACTAGCTATCCAATTCACTAGTAAGCCTATGAGTAGTTACTTTGACGGGCACAAATATTAACTTGAGAATGCACAATATCAATCTGTAGACAATATAACAATGCACAATAGTCAGTAAAAGCTCTCATTCACATTCAATAGATTACAATGGGGAGGAACGTTCGGAAGGACGTTGCTCAAGACTAGTTCGATGCTATCGATCGATGGAAATACAAGTTTGAAGTTGAAAAGCAATGCAAAGAAAACAATAAAAAGGCTAGCGGTACAGTCTGGCCCGACTATGCAATGGAGGCAACACGTCCTCACAGTCAAGAGCTCAATTTTCCCCCTATATTATAGATGCTAAGCATTTGGGCACTTTTCAAAAGGGAACATTGAGTTTTGAGACCATTAGGAAAGTCTTGAAATGCCTCTGACCTTGGTTTCCCTGACCAACGGTAATAGTCCTGACACTCTCCCACACTCAATTCGCTGACGCCCTCGCAGCGAACTTTTACAAGTACTCTTCCAGCTTTGAGAGGTATGGCAGCAGATGCTTGACTGGCTCCCAACTGATCTCTGAAGGAGGTTCATCCTGTCACTTGACCAAATACTCTATATCCGGGCCTGTGTTGTTGATAAGGCGATCAGCTAAGATTTCTTCCACTTCTCGATCTGGCTTGGTAGGATGCTTAGGCAATGCTCGTGTAGATACATTTCTTGTGGGATCAGTGGCATCTGCATGGTAGGACTTCAAGTTACTTGCATGGAAGACAGGATGGGTGAAACGGAGCCAATGTGGTAACTTGACGCGATAGGAGACTTTGCCGACTTTCTCAATAATCTGTACCGGTCCCTCATACTTGCGAAACAGATTGTTGTGTGCTCTAGCTGTCCTTTTATACTTGTTGAACATATATAGCTTCACCAAGACCAAGTCCCCGACTTCAAAAGGATCAATTCGTCGTTTCTTGCCGGCCCATTTCTTCATGTGACGGGAGGCTTTCTCAAGATAGGCTCGAGCAACTTCAATGTTTTTCTTCCAGGCTTTGACAAATTCAAGAGCTCTTGGGCTGGGTCCTTGGTATCCGGTAAGTATGTATGTGGTGTCGATGGTTGCTGACCAGTAACCAACTGAAAGGGGCTGGAGTGAGTAGCTGAGCTCTTTTGTAAGTTGAAACAGAATTGTGCAACATCAAGTAGTCCCACCCAATTTTTCTGGTTTGCACTTAAAAAATGACGAAGGTATTCTTCAAGCATAGAGTTAAAGCGATCAGTCTGTCCGTCAGATTGGGGATGTTGGCTTGTCGACATATTAAGTTTGGATCCCAAGAGCTTGAACAACTCCATCCAGAACTTTCCTGTGAAGCGAGCATCACGGTCGCTAACAATGTTTTCGGGCAGTCCCCAATACTTCACTACATGCTTGAGGAACAATTGCGCCGTATCTTCGGTTGTGCAAGTCAGTCCTGTTAGCACAAAGGTCACATACTTTGAGAATCGGTCAACAACTACAAGGATACTCCTGAAATCCTCCACTTTCGGTAACCCCGTAATGAAGTCCATGGAAACACTTTCCCAAGGACGAGTTGGAACAAACAGGGGCTCTAGTAACCCTACTGGTCGATCTCTTTCAACCTTATCTTGCTGGCAAATAAGACATGTTCGAACATAGGCCATTACATCCTCCTGTATCTGCGGCCAATAGTACCCCCTCTCTAGCAATGCAAGTGTTCGCCTCCAACCTGGATGTCCCGCCCAATGGGTGTCATGGCATTCTCTCAAAAGTTATTTCCTCAAACCCGAAGTTCTAGGAACATAGAGGCGATTACCAGTTGTGAGTATTGCTCCATCTTTTATCCAGAACCTTCGAGTTTTGCCTTGCTTGATCAACTCTGTAATCGCCTTCGCTTGTGGATCTGTTTGTAGGCCTACTTTGATATTCTCCAAGATGGTGTGACTCAGACCAGTATGGGTTAGCACTGCAAGGTCTGCCCTTCTACTGAGTGCATCAGCTACATTGTTAGTGCGCCCTGGCTTGTATTCCAATACTAAGTCAAATTCTGCTAATTTTTCCTGCCATCGAGATTGCTTGGAGGTTAGCATCTTTTGAGTAAGGAAATGGCTTGCTGCAGCATTATCCGTTTTAACAAGGACTTGAGATCCCAAGAGGTAGTGTCTCCACACCCGTAAACAATGTACAATGGCTAGCAATTTCTTTTCCTGAGTTGAGTAATGAGACTCTGTATCATTCAACTTTCGACTTTGAAGTTGAATGATACAGAGTACCCAGACAGCAAGTACTCATATATAGTTATCCTAGAATAAAGGAAAGAATAAAAGAATAAACCACCTAAATAATCTCCTAACAAGTTATTTTTTTATTTTGAGAGGATGGGGTGGGCTTGAAGTTAATTAGGAATTCATTTTAGTGAGGTTGCAGTTTGCGGATACAACTAAAAAAATGCTAATCTTGGAATTGGTTTCATATATATATATTCTTTAATCTTTTATTTTAAAGCGTCGCCAGCAGATATATGGTTCTAATTAACTTTGCAACATCCTTATTATGATCGGGCACTGGGACCTAGTAAACCCAAATCAAGTTATTCCGTTCAGTCAGTCTCCAAATCACCCCTGAGTCCATGAATTGATTTGAGGTCTAGTACTTTACTTGCTAATGAAGGGACTAATAATTATTACTCATGGGCCTGGAGAGTCTCGCCGAATCATGTAAATCTGTGTGCAATACAGTATCCTAATGTGCCTCAACTCCCTGGACGAATGTGCTTTGGTTACAGTATTTGTTGCTTAAGAACTCATTTGTAAGTCTTAAGCCACTTCTCTTCCTATATATGTGCTTTACTAGCAGTCATTTTACTTTTGAAATGTCTAATCCTGTATGTATGTTTTTACAGAAAACAACTTGTAAACATGAGAGAGATCTACACTCACTAAAGAAGCAAATCTCAGATTCTTTCTTCACCGATTTGTTCTTCGACATCATCTCATTACAAAGGTCTGAAAGTTGTCATGGTAATGAAATTAACTTGTTACCAGCTCTGATGTAGACCCCTATATAATGAGTTATATAACAAAACAAACATGTGTTTATACAAGGAATATAATTTAGGTAGTTTGTCTACATTGTGGGGTACTAAATGAAGAAAGCTTTTGATCTAGTTCTATCATTATGGATAGAAGGTGATCATCTATCTACTTTATGAAGTGGTGGTGTGAATCCCCCATCACCTCAACCACATGTGCATGCTCATCTTTTCCGCAATATATATGTGTTGCTTTCGGCTACAATGCTTTTGAATCATCATTTTTGAATGAAAAACTATGCAATTATCACATAATCTTATGTTAGTGCCTTTGTAATCATCATTTCACACCATATACATAACGGATAAATTCAGAGTGAATCGCCATCGCCATACATCCTTGTACATTTTTGCCTATTGAAGTCCCTTTGGCCGAGTGGTTAAGGCGTGTGCCTGTTAAGTACATGGGATTTTTTTTTTTTGGTCTATCTGAAAAGAAGTCAAAAGCAAAAGATAGGAAAAGGACATTGGATTCTTTTTCAACTATTTTGGCTTTGAAACACAAAACCATGGCACTATCACCAAGTTTTTAATATCTTTCCATCCTTCTCTAACTGACACAACATTCTCCAATCAAGTTTATATATATATATATATACGAGAGGAACTCTAAATGCCGTGGAAACAAGGCGTGGTGAGGTGGAGACCGTTCACTTTACTTGGGATGTGCACACTAAAAATGATGGTACACATCCCGAGCGGAGTGGACGGTCTCCACCCCGCCACGTCGCTTCCCTCGCCCATTTCCTCGCCTGTTTCCTTGACATTTAGAGTTCCTCATATATATATATATAGATGAATAATGCTAGGAAATCATGTTTGGTAAATATGTTTGGCAATCATAATGTAGTGTCATAATCTCGTAAGAATGATAAAATTTTCAAAGATTTTATGTGTATCTCAAAGTTGTAAAAATTACACTCTAACGATGCCACATCATCCTGGTTGCAAAACATATTTACAAAACATGATTTTCTAGCCTCACTCATATATAGATTATTCACTTTAATATTTGTAGTTAAATTGTAATTTTTATATTTAATTAGTCGTATGTCACATGGATTGACTATAATTGGGTTCAATGATTGTTTCCTTAATCACCCAAAGACTTTTGTTAGTAAATGGTAGGGATTACTCCACACTATTATATATATTGCCTCACATCTCTATGTTCTTGTTTTTTCCTACTAACCTAGACCATCTGACCATATATGCTCATGCGAGGATTAAGCGAAATTTTGCATAGGTCGGGGCGATGTTATGCCCAATCGTCACGATGCCTTATGTGAATGGGTGAAAATAAATTTTTTTTCGGAACAAAATTGCATGACTTTAGTAAAATTGTCATAATTGTTTTATTTCAAAATATTTTAAGTGATTTAAATTGTGTTTATTAGATAATTCAGAATACTACAATTTTTTTATGAGCTTGAGAATCGGTCTTAATCGAGCATATAAGTCGGCTGAAAGTGAGGGGCACTATCTTGTTTTCATTGCGAGATAGATTTGTGTGACTTTAGCAAAATGTCATAACTTGCTCATTTCAAAACATTTTCAAGTGATTCAAATTGTGTTTATTAGATAACTCAGAATACTACAATTTTCATGTTTTGATGAGCTTAAAAATCGATCTTGATCGAACATATAAGTTTAACCAAAGTCAAGGATAGTACTCAATTTTCAGAGACAAAGAGGATGAGAGATGTGGCGGGGTTGTGATGATGCTTGATGAATAAAAGAGAAAGAGGTGGTATGGTGGGGGTGGTGGTGATGATGGAAAAGAGAGGGAGGGGGAGAAGAAGGGAAGAAAATAAAATGATAGAGGGGAAGAGAGAAAATTTAAAATGTTGAGTTTTTATTGATGGTAAGGAAAATAAAGTAGTGGTGTAAGAGAGAAAAATTGATATGGTGGTGTGAGATTACTTTAGGTGGTGCCAAATAGTCGTTGCCTTAAGTAAAACTTACAAAGTTTCAAGTAGAAAAAACATAATGGAAAATACAGAAGGTGCAATCCAAGGATCAGGGTGGCACAGATCCATGTGAGGGCACTTGCCCCACTGACTTTTGAAATTTTGTAAGGTTATCTGCAATTTGCCCACCCTGCGACGCTGATAATACCATCTCGTCCAACCCCACCCATTCCTTTATTTTCTGTTATCTGCGACACCAATGACCCCGCTTTGCCCCTTTTTTCATTTCTGCTCCTTTTTCTGTTTTTTGCAAGACCAACAATTGCTCTTCCTCCTCCTCTCTCATTATCTGCTTGATTTATTTTCCTTTCCCACCAACAACTCCAACCACTCATTTGCTTTGAAAATGATGATTTTTTATTATTATTTTATTGAGATGAATGCTTACATCGAAGTCTATTTTTGTGTTTTTTTCATAGGATTTTTCTTGATATACACAGATAATTTGACCCATTAATTTATTCTCAAGATAATGCTCGTATCTTAAGGTTTGTTCATGGATTATTGTTTGAAGGGCAATTTGATAATCAACATGAGCCTTTTTTTACAACACATGTTGACTGCTAATCCTAGGGGAGATTGCAATAGCGCTCAATGTCAAAGGCAACTTTAATCAGCTATTTTTTACACAAGACAAATTACAAATAACCTAATATTTTTTTGTAAACATATAATTTTATATTTGAAATTATAATTTGCACCTTAACTTTTATATCAATTAATTTATCATTATATATTTATTTTCGTGCTTTATAAAGTAACTTGTTCTATCTATTTTCTTCCCTCGTAAATTAGATGAATTTTTTTTAACAATTGATGTTTATATTGTTTAGATTTTAAAAAAAATATGTTAAAGTAATTAATTATTATTATAATGTTAATTAACTTTAATTTATCACTCATTTGACAAAAATCCTGATGACTCCGTAACCAGTGGAGTCACAACTCTGATACACTTGTCAAGATTAACATCCCCATCAACAAAGCTTTCACTTTCATTTCCTCTTACAAATCTCTATATTATACCAAACCACTTTTACTTTCTCTTGCCGCTTTTCCCCTCCCTCAGCTTTATCTTCTACACCTTTCGTCCTTAGCTCTTCTTTTTTTCATCTTTCCTCTGTCCTCCTTTGATTCCCTTGTTTGCTTTTGCCAATCTTCTCCACCTCTTTAAACTCTCTCCTTGCTCAAATCACTTAAAAATTTCCACTTAATTTTGGGTTCTTCCAAAGACTTGCACATACACTATGAGTGAAGTAGCTTGGATGTTTGTCTCCTTCTTCCTTTGTTCTCTTGCTCTCCCTTCTTCAGGTTAGTACACACATCTCACTGAACTTTTCTTTTTCCTTTCTCTTACTATGATTTAAAGTAGCAAAATCAAGCATACCCATTTTCTAGTTTCTTTGATTTATTGGAAAATAATATGCAATACATAAGAATCTAGGATTTCAGCTTACAATCAGAGGTCACCTCTGTTGGGTTCTAGGAAGTTTTTGTTTCATAAAGGTGGAAAACCCAAACTTGATGTTCTAAGATCTAATTGCTTGTTTTCTCAATGCCCCATTTGTGAATTTGCTTAAAATAGTGCTTGCCACCTTTTTCAGTGACACTCAATGCTTGAAATGTTAGATAGTTTTGCTAGTGGGAATTATTAGGTACTAGTGCTTTTTTTTTTTAATGTTTACTAAATGAAGTAAAAATAGTGTTGATGATCACCTAAAGATTTTAATTTTGGGTTTTCATATTTTTCTTATTGATTCCTGTAGGAACTCTGGTGGGTTTCTCCTATAACGCAAGAGTAAGTTCATCACCAATAGAGACTATTTCATTCTTAAAGGAAAACAAGGTATCCCCTTCTCAAATTAGGGTATGTGTCTCAAATCACAGTGGTTTGAATACTTTATCTGATAGTGGGGTACATGTTGATCTCTACTTAAATGAATCTGATATTGAGAGTATGAGGAAATCGAAAGCTTCAGTCATTTCGCAGAACATCACAAGTGTCATAGTTGATAGTAGCAATAGTGACTTGGTGGCACAGAAACAATTGTCTTCGTTGTTAGCCTCCTTAGAGACTATTCGTTCGGTTCTTAAAAGTTCTGATCTGAACCGCGATGTTAAGGTGGCAGTTGCGTTCCCACTTGCAGTTCTAGAGAAGTTAGAAAGACAACAAGCAAATGATCTGCTAAGGATTGTGAATTTCATCAAGAAATATAAGTCGTTTGTTGTCCTGGAAACTGAGATTAATGGAGAACTGAGCATGGGAGATCGCTTTGTTGAGTCAATGATCAAATCAGCTGCATCTGCAGCTAATGTTCTTAAGGACAGAGATGTCAATGTCATTTTGAATGTTAAGAGCACAGTCGCTGCTAGTGCAATAGAAGTAGCTGAGTTCAGCAAGAAGATGAGGAAATCTACAAGTTCTTATGCACATATCAGCGATAGAATTTCTGGGATTTTTACTGAAATTACTCCTATGGAAGAATCTAAACAAAAGGAATTAACTAGGGAAGAAGAAATGATTTTCCATCCGTCACGTAGAAAACTCAACAGCGTGCCCATCTCAACAACCCAAATAACTCGACATGATACTGTAATCCCCACACCAACAATAGTGACAGTTCCCTCCACAAACCCTGTCGCTATAACGCCCACGAATCCGGTTGGCAACCCAGTCACAGTTCCCTCCACCAATCCAGTTGTCACCACACCCGTTAATCCTGTTACACCACCTTCCGCGGTTCCATCAGGTAATACACCAACCAACCCAGTAACTGCCATCCCACCACCAGCGACGACACCAACAAATCCAGGGACTAGTCCTTCAACTGGAGGAGGTCAGACCTGGTGCGTGGCCAAGTCTGGCGCGCCGGCCAGTGCTCTTCAGGCTGCACTTGATTATGCATGCGGAATGGGAGGAGCTGACTGTTCAGCAATCCAGCAATCAGGGAGCTGTTATAATCCAAATACCCTGCAGAACCACGCTTCGTATGCATTTAACAGCTATTATCAGAAGAACCCTTCACCAACCAGCTGTGACTTCAAAGGAGCTGCCCAGTTAACCACAACCAATCCAAGTAAGAAAATTAAAATGACAGTATATTGCATAAGTTAGGATGCTCACAACGTAATTGCTTAATGTTTGAGTCTCTTGAATTTTCAACAGGCACTGGGTCTTGTGTTTACCCATCATCCTCAGGAGGAGGAACATCAACACCGCCAGGAGGAGCGACAACACCACCTGGAGGAACGACAACACCACCAGGAGGAGCAACAACACCACCTGGAGGAGTGACAACACCACCAAGGTAATCATATATTAAACTGTGTAAAAGTCATCTATTACCATGTCTTTATTTGTAGCTTATGTTTCAAAAAAATTCAATTTTACAGCACGACTACGCCAACCCCCTTTCCTGACACATCAAATGGCGCGCCCAACTTCAACTCACCACCAGGTTTTGGTACAAGCCCTCCTCCAGGCTTTAGCACTTCAGAGTCTATTTCTACTGGTCTGCATCCATTGTGTGCATCCACCATTCTGGCATTGTTCCTTGTCACTGGAAGACTTTTGATGGACATTGGTTTTCATTTTTAAAGCATCTCTGGGTTTCCATAACTGATGAGCATTTGTGCTGCTCAAGTCGCGATGGCTTTGTCTATGCAGAGAGAAATTCTTGGAGCTAGCACACTGCCAACATTGATCTACTGATGTATTGAGACTTACCATGTCACATATACTAGGGATAGGATAGTTTATGATAAATCTATTGTAGTAATAATATGTTCAGAAGTTACGTATTGTAGTTAGAAGTACTGTAATGTAGTAGCACCATTACTTGAATCGATGAGTTACATAGATTTAATTATCATCACTTGCTTGTGTTCACTCTCATAATTTACCAAAAACAGTGTTTGAAACCATTTGTCATATAATCTAATACTATAACGGGAACCCAATTGATTCCTGCCTTTATTGTTATTTACTTATTATATTTCATCTTTGTAAGTATTATACTTTATCTTTATAAAAATAACTCTAACTTGCTGAAAAAGCTCACAACCCAATCAAACCCCGGCACATCATCAATCCATACTACAAAGCTTTCCTCCTCTCTTTCTCATAATACAAAATAAAGAAATCTCAATAGAGAAAAGAGGGCAAGAAGGAATGAAGCCAATCTGCATTACAAAGTGTTGTAATTATGCCTCTTTATGCAGCTAGGAAGCAGTCTTGGTTAATGCTCATCTCACACAGACAATCTGTTACGCAGCCTAGACTTTGCAGCAAGGGAAATGAAGCCATGGGTAAACCTAATTGAATGAGACAACCACTTGATCCGTACAAAATGTCACTAACTTACTCAGTATTTATACATCAGTAAGACCTGTAGAAAGAGTTTAACATGTTGCAAGGAACAACAAAAGCAAGTTCCTGCTGATAGTATACATGACTAACTACTACTACTATTTAAATTCTACCTGTTCCTCAAATCCTGATCTCGTAAGTAACTATACATTCCTTTACATGAAACAGTATCTGCATTGAAGAATTACCGCTTTCCAAAAACTACCAAGATCAACAAGGACATCGACATAACCAACTTGAAGCCTGAACTTTCCCAGAAATTTTGCTTGTCCATGCAATTACCTCTCCCCTGTTTCTTAGTAGTAGCCAATTGGTCTTTCAGTTCTTTCAAAGCTTTGTCCCGTCTCTCTCCCATCTGTCACAAGATGGAAAAATTAAAATTTTAAAAGGAGTTAATAATATATGCATATTGGCAATCTAATGAACCTTGCTGTTGAAGCAAAGGATCTATGTAAGCGTTCACGACAAACAAGTTCAACAGAAAAAGTTTTCATATAACCCATATTGACCAAGGACATGGGTCAAAACTAATGAGAACATTTTGGAGTAAATTTCATTAAGAACTTGTGAAAAATATATTAGGTTGGTGTGTTGTATGGTTCAGTATATAAACTTGAGAAGCCAAGGACAAGTCATCCAAAAGCAATGGTAATTCTGAAAATGACATATATATGGCGCATATTGGACTAATACCAATGGACCCAATCTTGCAATAATAAAAAGTGTCTTAACTGACTTACAGCGCAAAGAAGGTACATAAATTGTCAACAGCATAATATAACATATACCTTTTGCAGCTTCCGTGTCTGTGAGCGAGCTTCCTGAAGACAAAACTCCAACTTCATTACCCTCTTCTTCAGCTCCTGATCAGCTCTCCGATGTTTCTCTAACTGTTCCATAATAAAATAATAAAATTCAAATGAATGGATGAGTTAATCAAGAAATACCCATTGTAACATGGGAGCCAATGTAGCACGAAGCTGAACGAAGAAGTACCTGAGACTCCAGCTCTTTTGTTTTGAGTTTCGATTGCGCAGACATAACCCTGATTTCGTCTCTTAGCTTGGCTATCTCTTCATCTTTTGCCAGTAAAAGCTTATTCATGTTCTCAACATTTTTTGGAGAAACCTCTTCTAAGATTTTCCTTAGTTCAGAGTCTTTACTAGCTCCTGCTTTGGCCATGGCTTCCTTGATTTCTTGTTCAATTCTCACTACTTCATCTTTCAACTGCTTCTGAGAAGCTTCCCTTGCTTGTAAATCCTTCTGCAGATAATCTAATTGCCCCTCGAGCCTATTAACATGGTCCTCGTGTTCTTTTAGTAAACTGCTTTTCACTTCTAATTCTTCCCTCAAAGCCAAACTCTGGATCTGAGCTGATTGAGCTGCTGAGGCACTTTCATCTGCAGTCTCCTGAGCAGCTGAAAGTTTTGATCTTACATCATCCAACTGCTTCACGTACTGCATTCCATAACACAATCATTGGAGGAAATAATATACATATTCAAGGTTCATTATGGTGAAAGCATAAATCTAATATCCAATTATTTGCAAATAACACTTTGAAATGATGTAGTATCATTAAACCATAGTTGAACAGCTAACCACATATCATGTTACCTTGCATTCAGTATTCTTTTGTGCATCACTATTACTTTTCTTTTATGTAGGGAAAGATCATTTTCACAGAGAAATACAGAATTTTCTAATCTGGCAAGGACCAGCTCCTCAACTATAGATCACCTACACTAAAATTAGTCAATTTTATTTCAAAATTTATCTTGAAGTTAATGGTAGAGACGGTTGATCTACAATGACTTCAACTTATAACAAACTTCTTAAATAGTCAGAAGATCAATCAAACAAATGGACTTCGAACGCTAGTACATTAAATTAAGCAGTTTTGAAGGTCCTCTATCTCAAACTCTCCTCTTGCAGTGAAAACACACTCCTAATAACCTGGTTTCCATGTGACAAATAGTTTAGTTTAGTAGAAAAGTTCAGGAATCTCCACCCTGGCATAGATGATACGGTTTAAAATAATAATCCTACAAAAACCTTACAAATTACTTCATTATGGAACTTCTCTTTCTGTAAATGAAAGAGATGAAGTGCAAAGGTACGAAAACCAGCTAATCGGAGATGTAGTTCAGCCCTTATTCATATTCCGACTGTTAGATCCCATGCATAATGAACACTAAAAATGAATGGTATAGAATACTCTCAAGGGCGAAAAAAGGTTCTTCTCAATTATCCTCCCAGGCTCCACAAGAGACCCCTCGTTCATGATAAACAACGCAGTAAGCTAATAAACTACAAAAATGGCAAAAGGGCTGTGGCGTTCTAAAACAACAAAGCAATCAACTAAAAGACCAAGGGGCCACAACTTTACAATTTCTAAATCTAACTCCATTCTTGAATAAAAGGGGAAAGACAATCACAAATCAGGCAAACTGTAAAGGCACTAATAATGATAAAATTTAATCGAAGGATATCAGGATGATGAACCTCACCTGCTCAATAGTAGAGGCCGATACGTGCAATAGTCCATTCCTCTCTTCCAAGCTTTTCTGCAATTGTTTGATCTCATCCTCCATGTTCTTCGCCTTCATTTCTGCAACCTATAAAATCATATACATCTCAATACAATTCTCAATTCCAAATCGGACCCACAGACAAACACAAACAAAAAGCAAAGTGAGGCACATAATTACATACTTGTCTTGTTTGGGTTTCTTTTGCAAATAATTGCTCTTGTGTACTAAGCTTGCTTCGCACATCCTTCAGCTCAGCCGCCAATAACACAACATTCCTTCGAAAACTCTGTGCCCTCTCACCTAGATCCTTCAGGAGAGGATCCAACTCTCTACTCGAAGACGAAATTGACATCGATTAACTTATCACAAAACTCCAATTCAAAATAAAAATCAGACTCACAACCTTCTCTTCCACAACTTTCTTCTTATACTTCAAACCCCACCACCCCATTAATAGTCAACCCTATCATTTGGTACACACAAGTTTCTTGATCCCAGCAATCCTTCAATGCCTTGAAAGCTCTTCTTATCTGCAGGTCCAAAACCACCCCTCGCATTTATTTCATGCCAAACAAATAAAAGCAGTAAATTTTGAGCAAAAAACGTGAAAATTCACTTCAATCTTGATTTCCCATACTCAATTAATCTGTGTCATACTTTGAAGTTTCACCCACCAAAGCAAATGACCATAAAAAATTCTTTTTTTTTCTTCTGGTCTCACACTTTATGAATGATACAAGACAAACTGTCGATTTCTAAGTTGTTGCCACATGAGGACCAGATGAACTGAGCTATTAGATAATTAGAGACACATGTTTGGTTGTTTTTTTACAGCTAAACAAGGAGAAAACATAAAGATAGAAATTTTCGTCTAAAAACCCATTGATTTGTTAGGCAAAATCAATGAAAAACTTGTTTACTTAAATGAAAATTTATTACCTTTCTAAGCTAATCTTGCTAGAAAAATCAGAACTTTCTTCCATTTCTCTGTGATTCTCTTAGATTCTAACACCATAAACGCCTAATTAGCTAAAAAATCTGAGAAAGGGTAAATGGACTGAACTTGAAAAGCTTCCTTTTTTGTATCAGAAACAACTTGAGTTCAAAACCTTAGAATTTCTGAAAAAGCTTCAACACAGAGAGCTCTTGTTTCTTAATCTTTAGATGAATCTCTTGAACCCCACTGCTTCAAAACTGTAGATTCATTCTACTTGTACACCAACAATTCTTTAAAAACTTACTTGTTTCAACGCAAAGTTCTGATTTTTTTTTTTACATATGAAAAGTTACAATACAACCTTTTGAAGAAGGCTTGAACGAAACAGCGTGGGCAAGCCTACTTTGATCGAAAGACAAACAGGGGTTTCAAAGGAAGCTGTGTGAGAGAGATGGAGCGAAGTAGTGTTAACGAAAGTTGAAGAAGTAAATGGAAGAAGAGATGAGAAGAATATGGAGGGCTTGGGAAAGAGAGGGTAATAAATGTTTGTGACTTCGTTTGGAAAGTCCGAACCTCAGCTTCGTGATTTGGACATGACCTAAGCGCGGCAAATCAAATTCCACTTAAAATTCAACGTGGCAGTACGACTATTGGAAATGCAAATGAAATAAATTAAGAGCAGTTCTAAACGACCGAGGGGAGGGGAGGGGGCGGGGTGGGGACCGTTCACCTCCCTCGAGATATGCGTGTAAAAATCGATGGCACATGTTCCGAGGGAGGTGAACGGTCCTCACCCCGCCACCTCCCTCCCCTCGCTCGTTTCCTCGCCCACTCCCTCGACATTTAGAATTCTGATAAATTAATGATGATTACCCTTGTTAATGGGATCAGGAATTCTAAATGTCGAGGAAGCCAGCGAGGGAGGGAGTGAGTGAAGGAGGGGACCGTCCATCCCTTTCGAGATGCACGCATAATAAACGACAACATACATCCCTAAGGGGATGGACGGTAGCCTCACTCCCTCCCTCGCTCACTCGCTGGCTTCCTCAACAGGTAGAAGCTCTCTAATGGGATATACTGGCATCAATCAAAAATATGTTTTTCCCCTTTACCCATGGATAAATTCTAAATGGCGAGGAAGTGGGCGAAGAAATCAGCGAGAGAGGGAGAGAGGGGACTGCCCATCCCCCTCGGGATGTGTGCATAAAAAATAATGGTGCGTATCTCGAGAGAGTGGGCAGTCTCCTCTCTCCCTCCCTCGTTGATTTCCTCGCTCGCTTCCTCGCTGTGTAGAACATAAACCAATGGATGAGGTGTCAGAAAGTAATACCAATGAGTGATTCTACATGGCGAGGAAACAAGTGAGGGGAGGAAGGGATCGTTCACTCCTCTCGAGATGCGTGTCATCATTTTTTGTGCATGCATCCCAAGGGAGATGAACAGTCCCCCCTTCCACCTCCCTTCCCTCGCTGTTTTCCTCACTCGTTTCCTCGCCATTTAGAATTTTTGAATACCAATTGTAACAACAATTCTAGCGAATTTTGTTTGTTAGTCTTCTTTTCTTTTCCTTTTTTATTTCCTCGCTCCTTCTCTTGACCCTTAGAATTTTTGCAAAATACAATAATTCTACTAACCATGTTTACAAGTTTTTATTTTTTTTTTGAATTATTTAGACTTCTACCCCTTATATAGATAGTGTTTGTGGTTGTGTTTAAAAATAAATAAACAAAAAATGTAAAAAAAAAAAAAAATCCAAAAACATTTAACAAACATGAGTAACTACACTTACTCAAATAATGAGCAAATCATCATTGGCGAACCAAAGTTGAGATGACACATCATTTAATCTTGTAATGTTTACTTATACATATTTGCTCCTACCAATATTTAGAGATGAAATCTTCAATGCTGCCTTAAGGCCTAATAATTGTCTATGATGTGAAACATGCACAATTTAGGAGATTAGAATGAGTGAGGCTAGAGAGCGAGGAAACGAGCGAGGACAGCCACGTGGTGGGGTGGGAGTCATCTACCCGTTTGGGATGCGTGTCGTATTTTTTATGCGTGCATCCTGAGTGGAATGGACGGCTCCCACCACGCCACGTCACTGTCCTCGCTGGTTTCCTTAACATTTAGAATTCCCCTTTGAGTATGAGTGAGGCTAGAGAGCGAGGAAACGAGTGAGGACAGCGACATGGCGGGGTGGGAGTCGTCCACTCCACTCAGGATGCATGCCGCATTTTTTGTAGACGCATTCCAAGCGGAATGAACGACTCCCACCCCGCAACGTCGCTGTCCTCGCTGGTTTCCTCGACATTTAGAATTCCCCTTTGAGTATGAGTGAGGCAGATGATCCCACAATTTCATACAGGAATCCTTAAGGAAAGTTGATGAAGACAAAATTAAATTAAAAAATTGTTGGCTTTTATTTTAGATTCCCCCCACCATCAAGTACTATGTACCACCAATCATCCATCTCGTGCTTTCTTTTCTTGGGTTCAGTTGGGTCACTTACCCTTTTGAAATCTAAAGCCCTTTACATATTTTTGTTTCACATGGACTCTACTCTTGTGATATATTTTTTTTTTCTTATAGGTCCCAATGTAAATGACTACAAGCTTGATTTTAAAAAAAGGTTATAATTGTTGATAGGTGGAGTATGTTTACGGAGCCACGTGGGGGCACTTGCCCCCACTGACTTTTAAAAAAATTATTTTTATTTCTAATATGTCCCATTGCGATGTCGACGACTCGATTCTGTCATGCCAATTTTTTTTTTGTTCTTTTTTCCTATTGCACCCGTTTCCTCTCTTATACTCCCTCTCTCTGTTTGCTGTGACATCGGCAATTGCCTCTTCCTCCTACTCTCTTCTTCTCCCTCCCTTTTTGCTTGATTTATTTTTTTTGTTCTTACCATCACTATTAGCTACCAACAATCGCAATTTCTTTTTCCTGCTTTGAGGAAGGATATCGTTTTTTTAATGTATTTTATCAAGATGAATTCGTATCGAGGTCTATTTTTGTATTTTATTCATAGGTTTTTTTTTAGATGCATGAAATTTGGATCCATTAAATTTTTTTTCTTAAAATATATGTTTGTATATCGCGGTTCATCTATAGGTTATTATTTGAAGACAATTTAATAATCAACGTGAGCCTTTTGACAGTCAATGCACGTTGACTGTTAGTCCCGGAAAAGAATGTAATAGTGATTAATGATGAGGTAACCTCTAATTAGTTATTTATGATAAGGTGGCAAATTGCAAATTACCAAATTTTTGTGTACACGTCTGATTTTACATTTAAAATTAATTATTGTCCATTAATTTTATATACCAATTTGATTTGTCCATCATATATTTATTGTTTGTGCTTCATACAAAGTTGCTTCTCGAATCCATTTTCCTCCCCATAGATTAAATGGAGTTTTGTTTACTAATTGGTATTTTGTATATTTATTTATGTATTATTCGAATTAAATTTTTTTATTAAAGTAATTAATTACTATATTTCATTAATTAACTATGACGTCACTCCGCCCCCATTCATAAATTTCCTGGCTCCTTCACTTTATATTCAAAGTAATCATAATAATCTAATCTTGAACTCTGATTGATTACTTAATTAAACAGCTGTTGTTCATCACAACAATGGAGAAAAATATCAACCCTGAGGTGAACCAGATTTCGATTTTTATATCGTGCAATAAAGTTTATCTAAATCACCCAAGATAAGATGGTAAGTAAAAAAAAATGTTGGGTTGGGTTGATGTAAAGTGACCATTTTTTTTTTTTTGGGAATTTTGTTAATAGAATCGCTCACAATCTCCTAACTAGAAGCTTACCTAATTTTTTTTTTTAATTTGCATGTAATTTAACTCAATTTGTGAATAAACAAGGATTAATGTGTGGCTAATAATATGGACATGATGTATGATTTTGATATATCGATAAGTGGGGCAATGCAATTCCAGCTTTTGATAGTCAAATTTATTCATAGTTTTGGTTTTCTTGGATGAAATTGATCCAAGTATCCAATTTGATTAAAAATATATATATAGATTTGGAGGGAAATGATTGGTTTTGGACTTAAAGATGTTGCATTAGAAAGCAAAGGTAGTGTTTTATAGAAAAGGTTTATATGATAATGGATGTCCAATCAACTGAGCTACATTTTTTAGCCGACTAATTATAATAATTGGTTTGGTACTTAATAAAACCGTGTTATAATTAGGATCGACAACAATAACTAGGTTTAGTATATGTACATCCATTTGTGATGTCGATTGATCAAAAGAAAGAATCTAGATAAATCACTTCTTCAAAGGTCATTGTAATAGCATGGAAACTTTGGATTAGAGTGACATGAAATAAGAAAAAATGTCTGGTCAAGTAAGGGATCCTATGTACATAATTGTCACTGGTTATAGCAGACTGAAGCACTCTAATTGCGTTTCATGGATTACTTTTTGTCAAGGATTGTAATTTTGTTTTTTGAGTTAATTTCGGTCACTCGATTTTAAGAAATATTTTGATATGTGTAGAAAAAAAAAAGTAAAAAATTTAGTTGTGATGTTGAATTTAACAACATAAATTATGAAATACTACATAAAAATTCTCACACTATTTGTAGTGTCATACAAACTAAATATTATATAAGAATCACTCACATAACACACTTTTGATACTAAAATAACATTATAGCATCTTAAAATATACGGAGATTATAATATTTATTTATTTTCTCAGAAAATTTTTGACAAATTTCGAATTTCGAAAGAGATTTTGGTAATTCCAAAATAAAAACTATTTCGTGAAATTTCAACATATTTCCAGAAATCACACTCCTTGTTTTTTGTTAAAAGCCAACAGTCTATCTGATCATCATCTTTCACAGGGACTACTCTTTGGAAGATCACCATGATCAGCTTGAGGAATTTATGTTGTTTGTGGTTCCTCGTTTCCTTCTTCCTCCATTAATATATAATGTATATATGTAATAAAAGCTTATTCAGTAGTTTTCCATTGACCTCTTATTTATCAAGTGTCCTAGCTGAATGGCCGCCTAAGCCCCAGCACTTTCATGGAATAATATGAGCAAAAACTTACCAAGACAGAGCCGTGAACAACATACTCGTTCAAGTGTCAATAAGCAGAAAATGTTTACATTATAGTCTCTATTGGAGATGTCTCCGAAAGCATGTATACATATATGATTGACAATAAGACTCGTTCAAGTATCGTATAGCAAATTGTGGAGTTTTCACAAATTACACAGCAATAAAACCACCCGAGGGGGAAAAAGGGGTAAAGAAGATTTGCGAACATGATTTACACGAGAAAAAAAAAAATTCAATCAAAATATGCACAACTCAGCATACAAAAGATTGATCTGAAGCATAAAAGCCAGAATAGATTTTTCCCACAATGTCAGCCAGCCTTATTGCAGATTGGAGTAGATGGAAGTCCTCAAGGTCTCCTGACAGACAATAATCTCCTCGAGGCAGGCGGTGCCAACCCAGGTATGTCTTTGATATCTTTGTTGTTTGGGTTCACAATCTAAACAAAATCCAAATAAAAGTTAGAAAACATAAATGTTCCATAGTATATAGGCAAATTACATATAGACCACTTGAAGTACAAAAAATTATATCGAGTAATGACCAGAGGAGAACTTAGTATCCTCCTCTTTCAAATTCAGAGTCTCCTATCAATCAAGGTCAGTATGGTGGTGTGTATTCAGCCAAAGATGGAGGCCTCGAAAATCAGAAATCTCCATCAAGGCATAAACAAACTGGACACAAGTACAAGATCTTCAAAGCATCCATCAGATGGAATGAGGTGATGACCATGCATTTGCTTGTTACCGAGGCAAGATGACTACAAGCGTGACATGGAATGTTGTGGGGCAATGAGCACACTAAGCTTTCCAGAAAGCACTAGTGCCAAGATAGCAGACTGATGTAATCGATATGCCATGTGATGCTGCATGTCTGGCAATTATCAGGAATCCCCATAGAAATGAACCAAGTTTTCTCCATGGAATTTATATGCATAGCGTTGTTTCCTACTAAAGATACAGCTATTAAGGACATTTAATGGGACATTGTCTATTTTTAATCTCAGCAACATTTAAATCTTTGCCAATGTCTGTCAGAGATAGAAACCCTTGATTTATTCCCACCGACAGCTTCTTTAATGATTTCTTATCAACATATCACTTGCTACTTTCAAAAATCTCAGGGTAATAAAAGCAAGGAAGTACCTTAACGATAATGATAGCTATGACACCGCAGACAATTAGAAATAGGAACATCATGATGCACTTATCCGTAGCCACCTGAGAAGTGATCATATATGTTTTAAACACGAATAATCTGTGACGAACTGAATCTGTGTTGCAAGAATGAAAATATTAACCAACCTGTCTGCCAATCTCCTTCACCAACTGGGTAGCCTTCTTAATTGAGAATTGAATAGTGTCAAGCTCATTGACAATACGGCCCATTTGGTCAGTCTGCGCAAGTCATAATTAACACTTTAAGGACCACAAACCAAAAAAGGCCCGAGGGCAGGGCTGAAGACACCCTCAACAAAATGATTATTGCACGAGGAACAGTTATCGCGGTATTATGATATCTACTTACTTGTCCCTTCAAAGATACTGCAGTCTGAGTTCCCACCTCAATTGTTTGCTCCACAACCTGGCCAAAGTTAAAAGTGAAGACATAGTTAATCCCAGCTGACTGTTAAGAAACAAAATGCTCAGGTAAATCATGCACAAACCTGTTTTGAGCGCACAATAGCCTGATCAGTCTCGTCCATCTTCTTGTTTCCAGCATCAATAAGCTGTTGATTGGACATTGCTACAGGATAACCAACATGCAATCTGTGAGAATACGCATAAAATTTGCATGCTCACTGACGTAGGAAACAAGATGATTATGTATTTCTAATTTTAATAGGAATTCCAAATTTCTTTATTTTATTAATTTATGTTTTTATTATTTAGGCTATTATTATTAGTCCTTAGGAGTGTCTGATTTGAGTCCTAATATATTGGAACTACGTTCCATTGCGAAAAAAATATAGCTAAGAGGGAAGAAGATGCGCAAATTCCCAATCTTTTTCCCAACAAAAAGCACCAAATTTGATGTATTCCAATTAAAGCGCATTCTTGTCAAGTAAGTCCCATGAAGTGTAACAACTGATCTGTTTCCTTGGAAACAACTTAATTGCATCAACTAATTGAAGCAAGGCCAAATTCATCAATGTAACTTGCCAACATAATAAGAAGAGCTTATTTTTTAAAACACAAGAAAACTCTTTCCTAGGAAGATATACTCTGTCCCGGATATGGTAGACAGTTTCAACCACCCTTTGAGAAAATATACTTCGCTCCCACCCTAAGAAAACTATTTCCTTAATTTTGAGAATGAAAATTAGGATAGAGTTCATATTCAATTCATATCTCCATCCTCTTTCCTGCTTTCTCTCCTCTCCTTTTTCATCTTTGGCAATTTCCTAGGAACATTTTTCTTTTAAAACAAAAAGGTTACCAAAATAATATTGATTGATGTGATAAATTGCTAATGGTGGACTGTGGAGCAATATAGAGTAAGTAGGTATAGTAAGTTGTAAGTTTGGAAGGATGAACTGAGGAAACAGGAAATATTCTATTACAATCAATCCTCATTTAATTGACAGATTCAACAAAATGAAGAAAACATTATCATCTTGCTAATGAAGAATGCCGTTTTCGTTGAAGAGAAAGAGCTGATAGGATCTAGGAAAAATGTATACCTAAAAATAAATAAACACCATCACTGAATATGTTAATCATGACTCCCTCCAAAGATTAAAGAAAGAATAAATGCTATCAAATAAGCATATTCCCAAAGTTAATACTTCTTTTCATCGTAAAACCAAATTTCAAGAACAACGTGTACCCGAAATCAAAGTATGTAGAAGCACAAATCACTTTCCCTTTTAAGTGGGACACAAATTATAGGATGGATCAAAACTCACCTGATGCCATTTGAACATTGTCTTCAGCTGTAGGATCACTAGCTCCTGCTCCCATATCAAAGAGTTCAACTCTTTTATTACCAAGACTACTCATATAACTGAAATGGCACAAAAAAGGGCTTTTAGAGAAACAAACATATTTAAATGAGCCTCTTTAATTTAAGTAAAGAAGAACTGGTATGTACATAACTCTTAACGCAACATATAAACAGACCGAAATTCTTTTTTCGTCACTAGTTTACTAGAATAATATTAAACAGATACTTAGATCTATTTTTGCATTTTAATATATATATATATATATAACACTTTTTGTTTTGAATAAAATAATAATAATAAAATAATAATAATAATAATAATAATAATAATAATAATAAAATCTTACTTGTCTACTAGAATAATTTTAAACAGAAAGGTCTGGAAAATAATAAAATAGTAAGTTATGTTGAAGTTTCAAGCTTTTTAAAGCTTATGCTAAATAGATTCTATTGTAAATAGATAGCCAACATAGTAGTTATGTTAAAGTTCAACATTTTAAAGCTTATGCTGCATAGATTCGATATGAACTTTTGATAACTCAAGTAAATTCAATTCTACGATGACCACCTTAATGCAATGCCAGCCCATACTAGACTCAAATGGTTATCAGTGTCAGGCCATACTTTGAGAAATTTCGGTTGGACGGCTTCCTAAGTGGCAGCTCATACCTAAGTGGGTAACTTCCACCCAACAGTAAACTCCATAACACTTGTCTTACTGAGTTTTTCTTCTAATCTAAATGAAATGCTTCACTCAACATTCAGCACACATATTTGATATTTCAACCCTTGTGGGCGATTGAATTATTAAGCCCATTGAAATTCAAAATCTGGCAAAATAAAGATAAGTAATAACATCCTAAAGTAGTGAACTGCTACGATGAACAAAAAATAGAGGTATTATCATAACAAATAAAGAAACAAAAATTCCAAAGTTTTGTCTGTTAGGCCCAGAAAATTTAATTCTCTTCATATCAGGCTTTATCTGCAACAGAAAAGGAAAGAGGTACACAGTCTATTCTTCAAAATAAAGATTGTCATTAAAGAACAGATCATTGTCTGGGAAATTAATGTATTCACAAGAAATAAATGAGAACATGATGGACTAACTGAAACAACAACAATTGCTATGATTTACATCCATATTGTAGGATAATCAAAGAACAAAACTTTGTAGAAAACGTTGTGCAGGAAATATTGTATTAAGAAAAGCATGAAGGAAACTTAATGGACAGCAGTAATTGTTATGATTAGATATACAGCAGATAACTCATGAAGTAAAATTCAAGTTCCAATCTAATAAGTTTACTCAAGAAGTAAAGGAAAAAAAAAAAGTATAAGTGGAATAAAGAAAGGAGAAGAGAATAAGCAACTCGAAGTCAAATTTTGTATCCTAAAAATTGAAAAAAAAAAAAAAAGGAAAAGGAAAAGAAAATAAATATCATACTTAATGAAAAAACAAAAATAAAAATAGCAAATTGTTTGAAAGTTTCACAGACTCTAAGAAACTAGCAAATTGACCAGTTTATTTTCGTGCGATCCTAACTCAAAGTGAAACTCACTTACGTTTTACGCAAAGCCACATAAGAATTCAACTCCTTAATCTGCATAATAACAGCTTATTAGTTACCCAAATTACTCAAATCAAATATGCAAAAATTGATTAGTAGAAGAAATATAGAAATAAAGGAAATTCAGAAGACTAACCAGGGATTGTTTTCTGTCGTTGAGTTGTTTATTAACATCTGGAGGATTTTTGCTTTCTTCATCTTTAATTTCACGATCAAACTCTTTGATCAACCTGAAGCAAATATTTTAGAAAAGGTATGATAAAACCGTGCCCAAGTTAGCAACTATTTGGCTGCGCGATACTATATACTCTACAGTATACACAAAATAAAATTTTGATTCTAAAGGGAATAAGAATATACGATCAGTAACAAAATACAGAAACTAGAAAACTATGCAGTTTATTAACGTGCCTTTTACACTCTCTCATCTTCCCTGTGAGTTCTTCCAACTGTTTGCTTTGCCTATTAGGGTCTTTAATCTTATCCAGCTTTTGAAATCCATTTCTGCGCAAAACGACAGGAGTGAACAACATCATTAGCGAAAAAGACAGTCTCACTAAAATTGTTACCATCATAGCTTTCCCATGCTTTATTGTTGTATGAAGAACCAAAAGCATAATCCTTGGCATCACAACATATTCGGTGGATAAAGAATGAGAAGCAGGATTACAAGATAGCAGATTATAGTCAAGAGACCAGAACAAGCTGATATGCAGTTTACATACTAACAACTAAAAGCCAATATGGAATATGGTTACCACTGAATATGAATATTCTGTTGGTTGCACCCTTATTGGACCAATGCAATGGTTAACAGGACATTGGAAACAAAACTAAAAATTTCAATTTGTTCTCTATCATACATATTTTGATATTACAGTAATTGAAATTTTTTTTACAAGAGACCAAATTCTAAGATCCAAGGCCTTGGAATTTCCTAAGATCTTGAGCAACTTACAGAAACCCTGTTAGCAAGTGAACAACTACGAGAAATTTGATGGGTACTGTTAATGCATGTCCTTTTGTTTACCAAATGGTGAATAGGTATGTTAATCTCAATTTTTATTTTTATTTTCATTCGCCTTTACACAATACTATTTTATTTAGTCGAGATTTAAGCTGACGGCTTGTAGGCTTAAGAAACTATTAGTCGAATGACAGCTAGTATTTAGTTGAATTGAACCTAAAGCAATAAGCTTTGGTATCTCATTCCATTTACTATATGGTGGGAAATGTGGCTCGAGGAAATAAAAGGAATTTTGTAAGTAAAAAACGAAGCCCTCATTGCATCTAAATAAATGTGAGATATTTGTTGGCAAGCTGGAGTTAGACCATGTGGTGAGTTCAAACGTCATTGTTTCCTCATTGAATTATATATTCTCACTGATAAAGACCTTGTTTTGTCACTCCAATACAGTGTTCGGGAGGGTTTAGTTAGAGATGAACATGAGACGCTTTAAGTGGGAAAAACAGCATTCACGAACCATGACAAAATCACTAACTTTAAAGAGTGTCCTTACTCTTGGGCAATATTAAGGAGTTGGAGGGCAGTAGCTTTTTTCATCTTCAAGTATGAATGCTATTGAATAACCATCTCAATCGTCTTTCTCTAAGTTTGTTGCTTGATAGAACTACTTACCGAACTTCAAAGAATGCAATTGTATGATGTTCTCCTAGACAGACACTAACCACATTAGCTCTCAAACAATTGCCCTAATTCCCCAACACTCAAGACTCTTTATAAATCACAATTAATTCCCCTTGTCTTCTTAACTAAATTATGAATGTGTCCCCCACACGGCATTTAAATTCACACACTCACATTCAGAAATCCACTACAATTCTATGAATTTTCCATCTACTTTCCAAACCCTATTTTCAAGAACCTATTCAAACCCACATTCTCCAAACTCCAACATCAAGTTCGACCAATTCATACTTCACCCTCTCTCTAAAACTTAACACTTTACACAACCCACTAGATCAAATCACTAATCAATCCACACAAATGTCACAAATTTTGCATAAAGAACCAATTTTGATCTCAACAAAAAAAACCTCAAGAAAATCAAGATCATTGCAAGATAACTTACGCGAGAAATCGGAAATTGTCTTGAATCTCTCCATCGTACTGCTCCAGCTGCTGGCTCATCTTTATATCGGAAGCCATTTTAGCCAAATTCTCTGCAATTCAGAGACTTCCAATCTCCTCTTCAAAAGATCATAACTTATTCTTCTTCTTCTTCAACTCGATCTTCCAATACATTTCATTGACGGATGAAACCCTAACCCTAACTAGCCTTAACAGTGAAATCAAGCAATAAAGTTTCGATTTTTACGGGAAATCGCAGAGAAAGATTTGATGAGACGAAAGAGAAGGAAAAAAAATTGGATTTTTAGGTCTTCTGAGAACCGTAAAAGAAATCGTGATGAAAAAAGAAGAAGAAATATAAAGGGTATTTTGGTAATTTCAGTGCTTTATATGATCACGATGGTTAGTTGTCCGAAATATTTTATGTTATTTTTTTCAAAATATTCTTTGCGGGGAAGGTAGCCCTTTCTAAAATGCGCCGTGAGATTAGATTAAAGTGTAAAAAGTCTCTAATGATTTAATCAAGGAAAATATTACGAGAAATGATTAATTGTGCTTTAGGATGTAAACATCATAAACTTGTATGGAAAGCATCACAACATTGTATAGCATAGCCAATGATAGTCTGGTTAATTGGCTAAGGTTACAGTGATTTAATTAGGGGTGGGCATCTGATCTTGATTTCATCCCGTCTTGATTTTTTGAGTTTTATTGGGATTAATAATCTCATCCCAATCCCATCCCGTCCCAATCTAGAGTGGGATGAAGATTTTCAATCCTGTCCATCGTGTCTCGTCTCAAACTGATTTTTTTAATATTTAAAATGAACTATGTAGTATGAAACTATGAAACTATTTGTTGACATGACTATTTTATTTGTTGTTTTATTTATTAATATGACTATTTTATTTTCACAAGTTTTCATTTGACTCACCTAGATAATGAATCTAATTCAAACTTTCTTCATTCTTTTTTTTTTTCTCTTCTTAACTTTTGACAATAACAATGTGTGCTCCTTGTAATTTTTAAATGACAAACTCATTGATCATTTTCGTTAGCAATATACAAAAAATGACTATCTTCGATAGTGATTCTAAAAAAAGAGAGTAAAAGCTAATGAAATTGATAAATAATAATCAATGTCTTAAAGTTATATAGTTGTTCTTAGAGTAGTATATTTGGTAAATCCAAAATTTTTAATCTTACATATTAAATTTTCAATAAAAAATTTAGTACATGTTTATCTCGTCTCGTCCCCTCCCAAACTTGTTTAGAATGATATGAGGTCTATCCCGTCTCATCTCAATTTCGAACAAATGAAATGAGATAAGGATGAGATTCATCACATCCCGTGTCCACCCCTAAGTTTAATCCTACGTTTCAGTACCCACTAGTGACACGTTTGTCTTTCAAAAGAAAACATTATACGGTAGAATATCAGTTTAAGAAGCACTACTAACAAGAGGTGTGAAAATTGAAAGAATGATATAAACAATGCTAGTAGGCACAATCCGCAAATGCACATGTTTAGTAACTATTAAAACGGTATACAACATTGATCATTTATAAGTTGAGTCGAATCTACAAATTATGAGATGATTTTTTGTATCCAAAATAAGGGTATTGATTTTTTAATATTTACTTAATAAGATAATACCGGCGCAAGTTAGTGTAGGGGAATGTTTGGAAAGAATGATTGGGATGGGTAAAGCACTGCAAAAGCAAACTGGGTACTAATTCCAATGTCAAAACACATTGGTGGGCTTTTAACATCATCCAATGCCTCATCTAGGTCTCTCTTGTGAACCAATGCAGTGTCAACAAATTTGGCTAAAATGCTTACAATTTTAGCTGGATTGTTATTTCAAAATGGATCGACTTTTTGACACCATCACGTTTTTTTTTTTTTTGAAATGCACCATCATCTTCCTATGCACACCAACGCCTACTAAAGAACATCATCAATATAAATTTTAAAAATCACTACCAACTCTCTAACCTCCCTATCTTATTTCAGGGAACAATACCACCTCGCTCGCCACCACCATCGCACTGTCCTGCTTCGTCAGGTGGTCACACATCTCTTATTCTTATTCTTCTTATCCACCGTGGCAGCACCACACTGCCTTCTTATTCTCTTCCTCTTCTTTTCTTTTCCTATGTTCCTTTTTTTTGCCCCTGAGCAAATTCGCACTAATCTGCTCGGGGGTAAAAAAAAACTGAGAAAATTAAGGAGGGGTGGGGTGGTGTCGCCGGCGATGGTAAAGAATATAAGAGAAAGAGGTGAGAAGAAGAATAAGAATGAAATAATAATAATAATAATAAGAATAAATGATAAGAGGATGAAAGAAAAAGTGGTGGCAGGGTGATCGACTGACATGATGAGGCGTGGTGTGGTGCTGCTACTGGCGATGGTGGGGCAGGCGAAGTGGTGTTGCACCAATTGTTGTGAATAAATAAGATAGAATGAAGAATAATATGAAGAATGGTGAGAGAGGAGTTTATATTAGTAACGTGCTTCAACACATTAAAAAAAGGGTTATGATGTGCTTCAACAAAAGTTGTTTCCATCTAAAAAAGTTGGATGGGAAAACCAATTATGTAAAACTAAGGGAGAAATTCTAAATGTCGAGGAAATGAGCGAGGAAACGAGCGAGGGAAATGACGTGGCGAGGTGAAAGCCATTCATTTTCCTCGAGATGCGTGTGTTGACTTTTTGCACGTGCATCTCGAGGGAAATGAACGGCTTTCACCTCGCCACGTCATTTCCCTTGCTCGTTTCCTCGACATTTAGAATCTCCCAAACTAAGGTGTCGATGCGTCCTACGTGCGCGGATATTCAGTAAAAAAATAAAATTTTATTACATTAATTTAATAATAAGAAAAAAAATTATAAAAACATTTTCTAAACAAAATAATTATATATAATTTTAAGGGCATATGTACAGTTTATAAAAAAAAAATTAAGGGGCTTCAAATAATTTAGTTAAAAGCATAGGTATAAAAATCAATGTTTGAGAAATGTTGGTTTTGATTGTAAAAGTATAAAATGTGGAGGGCAAAATGAGAAATATAAAAGTTAGATATAATGGCATTTTTATAATTTATAGATAATTTGAGGACTTCAAATTAATTATATTAGGGACTTAAGTATAATTATTGAATACTTACAGGGGTTGGTTTTAATTGTAAATAGTTTAATTTTGGGAGGGTAAAACGATAAATAAGTGTAATAATATTTTTGTATGGTTGAAAACCGAACCGACTTTGGTAGATTTCGAAATTTTCAAACTGAAATTGAACTGACCGTGAACTAATTCTACTTTTTGCAAACCGTAGCCGAACCGACTAAAATCAAACTAAAATCGAAATAAAATCGAACCGACCGACTATTTTAAACACATTATATTATTTATATATATAATATATTATTTATTATGTATATTCGGTCAGTTCGGTTTAGTCAATTAAAATCACATAGAAATCGGAAACCGAACCGATCGATTCGGTTGGTTTATTTAGTTTGGTCGTTTTTTTTTCAATCCTAATTCGTAAGGGTTTATTTATAATTATAGATAATTGAAGAGCTTCAAATAACTTATGTTAGGAGCTTAGGTATAATTAATGAATATTGAGAGGGCTTGGATTTGATTATAAATAATATGAATTTGGAGGGCAAAATTGTAAAAAGTGTAATAATATTTTTAAATTAAAAGACAAAAATACCCCTAGCAATATTCATTGGTTTATTAAATTCACATGTAAATTATTAGTAATAGGGGAGGGCAAAATAAAAATAAAAAATTTTGAGTTATTCATTTGGGGAATGAAAGTTATATAGTTTAAATTTAAATAATAATAATAATAAATAAGTTATGTGATTAGTCAGTGCACTGATCGCTTTATTATCTTCGAATAAAATTTCCATTGAGAGTGTATTCACAACTTAATTGTTTTAGAGAAAATCTACAGTGCTCGGTGCACTATAGCCATGTATTTATTCATCGAGATAGGAATTGTCACTTATCTCAGATACATATTTACGGTGCTACAAGTTCACCCGGGCCATGTAGCATTACCTCTTTATATGTATCAAACTTTAGAGAGTCGTGCCTGCCAAACCAGGCTCGCCGCCAGGCCAACCCAATACCATCCATCAATCTTAGAGAATGTTGGAAGAGTGATTTTACACAGCGAGAAAATGGGCGAGGGGAGTGAGGTGCGGGTGGGAGTCGTTCATCTTGCTCGAGATGCACGCGTTAAAAGTCAACGCGCATCTCGAGTGAGAGATGAACGGCTCCCACTCCCACGCACCTCACTTCCCTCTCTCGTTTCTCGCTCATTTCATCAACACTTAGAATTTCTGATGTTGGAATGGCCCAATCTCTAGGATGATGGATTGTATTGTTTTATATCCTGGTCTTTTTGTCAACTTAATTAAGAATAACATGTAATTTAACTTTCACACTATCTATGGTGATTTGATTCTACTGTAGTACTACGAACTTGATTTGATTCATTTTTTCAATAATAACGTCGTGTCACGTTTGGTCTTCAAACTTTTCAATTCAACAGTAAAGCCGTATGGTCATTTTCACACCACAAATTTCTCATTTGGTCTGTCTATTTAAATGAACATGTCTTTCAAGTTCACCTCCAAAATACACTTTTTTTTTTCTTTTCCATCTTTTTCTCGTTCATGAATAGAATTATACATAAATCGATGAAGTATATTTAAGTGTTTATAACATAAACAATAAGTAAATTTAGTAATATATATTTATTTTTTTCATAATGTAATGAAATTAATAAATTTGTATAACGTATATGCCCTATGGGTGTGAGGGATAAGTGGTTTCAAAAACTAAAGTAACTGGCAGAAGATATTGGAATTGCATGTTTTGTACATATACAAATTTTACATTGAGCAAGGACGACATAACAACTGCTTAGCTTATACCATTTCATTTGCTAATCTCTAATTGGTAATTAATCTCATCCGTGAGTGTATACAATTCAACTGCGGTTGCTAAAAGCTGGAGATTTGGGAAAGGGTTTTCCAGTCAACACTGAAGCTTCTGCATATAATTTCCATCCAAAACATGGATATACCCTGTAAAAAAAAATTAATAAAATAAACAAACAAACAATTCATGGGATTGAACTTAAAGAGATGCTTATTATTAGATGCATATTATGTAAAAGAATGAAAATAGAAAAAAGAAATGATAAAATCCCCTTACAAATGATAATAACACCGAAATGTCTAAGGTAACATCAGAAACAAAACAACCTAAAAAGATACGGGAATTCTAATTGGCGAGGAAATGGGCGAGGAGGGAGTGCAACCCTCCATCCCCCTCGCCCCGTTTCTTTGCTAATAAGACAAGCCTAAAACGATAAGTCTAGGAATGCAACTTTTATAGCAAGTCAATGCACACTAAGATAAGCAAAGGGTACAACTACCATTCTCAACTTAACAAATAACGTGCATTAATCCGGGTTTATGTACACAACATTCAGGCAAAGAGTCGACTATTTTTTCTCTACACATTACTTTAGGCAAAGGACTACACCTACATTCCAACCATTCACCCACATCCTCATCGCCTTCAACTTGTTTTACTTCTAGCCCTCTTGTTTTTGCTAGGAGAATGAGGAGGATCAAGGACTTGCAACACTAATTTTTATTACTCTCACAAAGTTGAGTATACTAAAATTGTGTACAAACACAAACTCACACCCAATGTAACTTAAACTCACAATTGAGCTTATAATTCTATACACTCACGCAAATACAATCCTTACACATATTTATAGTAGCTTGGAGTCGATGGATGAGCCACCGATTTTGACATTGAGCCACCAATATTGACAATAGCTTCATAATTCTCTAGACAGTCGGTGATAAGGCTTCCAGAAGTTGAAGTCTCTGGAGAGAGACTTGGGATTTTTTGAAGAGTCTGTGATGATTCTTAACACTCCCCCTCATCACTGACTCCTTTGAAAGTCATGTCAAGTTGTCTTTGAAACTTTTCGAACTTTGTAGTGCTTAGTCCTTTAGTGAATATATCTGTCACTTAGTTGTCTGTCTCGATTGTTTGCATCTCTATTTCTCTTTGAAGCACTTTCTCTCTTACAAAGTGGTAGTGGACTTCTACATGCTTTGTCCTTGCGTCGAATACTAGGTTTTCAGCTAAGCGTATTGCAGACTGGTTATCACAATGCAATGGTATTGCACACTCGACTGGCTGGTGCAAATCCTTCATTAATTGTATTAGTCACGCACTTTCTTGAGTTGTCATAGCCACTGCTCTATATTTTTCTTCTGTGGTTGAGAGAGATACAGTTGGTTGTCTTTTGTTACACCAAGTGATTGCTCATGAACCAAGGCTGAACACGTACCGGTAGTTGATCTTCGCGTGTCATGATCTCCATCATCAATATCACAGTAGCCGACTATTTTACATTCCTTACCCTTCTTGTATAAGATACCAAGATCAGTGGTTCCTTTCACATACCTTAATATTTTTCGGACTACTTCGAGATGAGGCTTCTTTGGCTTCTGCATGAATCGACTTGCTACTCCAAGTGCATAGGCTATGTATGGTTGTGTGAGTGTCAAGTAGATTAGACTCCTGACAAGCTGGCGATACATTGTTGTATCTTCCAAATCTTTGCATTCTTCAACACATAGCTTAACATTAGCCTCCATAGGTGTTGAGATCGGCTTGCACTCGAGCATCTCGTACTTCTTCAAAAGATCTCTAGCATACTTTTGTTAACAAAGGAATAAGCCTTTGTCACTTCGTTCAATCTCGAGCCCCGGGAAGTGTCTTGGTTCTTCTAATTTCTTCATCTGGAATCGAACTACCAAGTTTCTTCATACTATTCCTATTTCTTATTTGTCATCTCCACTGATAATTATATCATCTACATATACTAACACTATTGCTAGTTTGCCTCTTTGAGATTTGATGAACATGCTTGAGTTCCGAATGTGCAGCTGTGTACCCGCTTTGAACTAAGAATTTTGCTATATTCCCATACTAGGCTCTTGGTGCTTACTTCAATCCGTACAAAACCTTCTTTAACTTGCAGACATAATTTTGATAGGTTTTACTCTCAAACCCCCTAGGTTGCTTCATGTATATTTCTCGGTCAACTTCTCCGTGCAGGAAGGCATTCTTCACATCCATCTGCCATAACTTTCGAGATTTGCTTGCTGCTAGGGCAAGCAAGACCCTGACTGTAGTGATCTTAGCTACTGAACTAATGTTTCATCGTAGTCCAATCCATACTGTCATGAGAACCCGTGGGTTACCAATTGAGCCTTGTACCTTTTTATTGAGCCATCAGAACATGTTTATCTGTAGACTCATCTGCATGATATAGGTTCACATCATTTGGTTTTGGTACTAACTCTCAAGTTTGATTCTGCTTTAGAGCTTGGATTTCTTCTTCCATCGCCTTTTGCCACTCCATGCTCTGAGATGTTTCTTCAAATGTTGTGGGTTCTCTATCGTTGTCTTCTTTGACCATGACATTTGCATACTTTGGATTGGGTTTGCGTTGTTTGGTTGACCTTCTCAGTTGTTGCCCCAAATCTTCCTGACTGTCTTGATCTTCTTCTGATACTCTTTCATGTACACCAGTTTGCCATGGGTCAGTAGACACATTTGTTGTCTTCGGTGATTGAATCCGCTTTCTTTTCACCTTTTGCAGGTGTTGACTCAATTTCCTGCATTTCCTCCTCTGGACTTTTGGAATTTGGTAGTAATAGTTGTTGTACAGACCACCATGATGAAGGCTTCATCAAATACCACATTTCTTGATGTGTAGCAGCGCCTCAGTTGTAGGATTACAACATCTCCATCCTTTTATTTGACTGTCATACCCCACAAAGATGCAGCGAATCGCCTTCTTGTCAAACTTGCTTCACAGGTGATCAGGCACAAACACGTAACATACACATCCAAAAACTTGAAAGTGACTCACTGTGGGTTTAGTATTCCATAACTTCTAGAATGGTGAAACAAACCCTAACTTTTCTTGTGGCAAAACTGTTGATAACATGGGTTGTAGTCTTCATATATTCAGCCTAAAAACGACTTGGCACATTCTTGGCATGCAACATGCTTCGGCATGTCTCTGCCAAATGCAGGTTATTCATTTAAGCTATTCCATTTTGTTGTGGAGTGCTTGGACATGTTAATTGTCTCCTGATTTTACACTCCCTCAGGTAATTGGAAAACTCATCCGATATGTATTCTTCGCCATTGTCGGTACGTAGGCATTTAATTTTCTTTCCTACTTTACTTTCAATCTTCTTCTTAAATTCCTTAAATATATTAAGGACTTTTGTTTTTTTCTTCAGAAAATAAACCCACACGTACCTTGAAAAATCATCAATAAAAGTCACCATGTATCGCATCCCGCTAATTGAGGCTTGCTTTACTAGACCGAACACATCTGAGTGGATGAGTTGCAACGGTTCCTTGGCCCTGAACTCCGACTCCTGATAGGGTAGTTGATGAGTTTTCCATACTGGCACCCAGCATAGACTGTTTCTCCTTGTATATCTAGGTGGGGTAGACCCTTCAACATTGACTTGCTCATCATTGCCTTCAACCTTTGATAGCTAACATGCCCAAGCCTAGTGTGTCATAAATCAACAGTTTCACCGCGTTGAGTCTTATCTACATATGTTGATTCCGCAAACATCACATAGATAGACTCTAACTTACATCCCTCCATAATGGGTGTACATGATGGCTTTAGGCTTCAGTACACCTTAACATCTTCTGGACTGAACACCACATAGTTGCCAGATGTTGTTAATTGTGATACTGACAATAGATTCTTCTTCATACCTGGAACATGATAGACTTTCTGCAATTGAACTTGATTGGGGCTGAAGCGGGGGGTGAATATTGCAGCCTCTCCAGTGTGAGCAATCGACAATCTCGTGTTGTCAGCAGTTATCACGAACCGATCTCCTTGTACTCACAGAGGCTGGACAACTTCTCCTTGTCTTCGGTCATATGATTGGAGTAGCCTGAGTCAACGATCCAATCTTTGCTGTAGTTGATTGCTAGTATTTTATTTCACAGGCCATAGTTATTTTATTCCTGGAGAAGTTTACTTATTCTTCAAGAGCATTTTCACGAACAGGCTGAGTAGTTGCAAAGGATGCTTGGAAGTCTCATTCTTCTTCACTACTGTCTTGGTGATTGCAAGATGTCACCAAGTTGCCTTCAGCTGCCTTTTTCTTTGACCAACAGTCTTTTGCGCAATGACATCTTTTGCCGCAATTGTAGCACGCATCATTTTGCCGATTATTGTTGCCTCTGCCTTGCGGAGCTTTCCCTTTCTTGTAGTCCTCTCTTGAAACTTCGTCGGCTTGTTATCTTATTTTTTCTTTGGTTTTACAAATTTCTTCTTTTTATATTCGCCCTTCGTTTTATTAAAGAGTGTCTCTTCTCCCTCATTTTTAGGGAGACATCTACCATTTGCTTAGCGATGCTTTCTTGATTGGCCAACAAACTTTCGAACTCCACAATAGAGGGTGGAGTTGGCCAACCACAAATAGCTGTGACAATCCCCGTATATTCAGGCTTTAGTCCGTGGATGATTATTCGTTTCATCCTATCTTCATTCATTTTTTAGGCATGATCTAGTTCTGAAATTTCACGACATAAGTTTTAATTTTTAAAAAATACTCTTCAATTGACATACCTTCTTATCTAGAGTTCATCAACTCATTTTCAAGAATTGCAGGCGGGCATCAATCGTTCTGGAAAATAGGGATGCAAATGTATCCCAGGCTCTTTTGGGCGTGTCTACATCTTCAATGTGTTGCAGCATCTCATCCTCAATTGTCGTATTGAGCACATAAACTGTCTTTCCAACTTTGATTTTCCATTTCTTGAATTCAGCAGCATTCTCCCTTGGCGGTGGTGCAGTCTCACTGCCGCCAACAACTTGCCACAAGTCTTGTCCTTGTAAATAAGACTTTATCCTTGTCTGCCAACTCTTATAATTGTGATGGTTGAGCTTTGTAAACCCATCAGTTGTGCCAATGAGATCTCCCATCGTGACAAGGTGCAACATTATTTGTCCTACCAAGTAAGCTTGGTCCTAGACCAGTCTGCTTCACAGTCTCGAACTGCGCACGAACGATCTTCGACAAGACAAATCTCCCAACGACAATTGAAAAGAACGACGAACTGTTCAAGTGAATAGGACAGCTTGTGAACAATGTTGAGTTGTGAACAGTATCAACCCACGAACAATCTGAGTTGTGAACAGTATCAACCCGCGAACAATGCTAAGTTGTGAACAATATCGACCCGTGAACGCTGAGTTTTGAACAGTGTCGACTCGTGAACAGTGCTTGGACAATGTCTTCTTCTACTAAATAACACTGTAACTCCGGTGGACAGTGCTACTCTAGTCTCTAGCTCTTCCTGCTCTGATACCAAAATGTTAGGAGAATGAAGAGGATCAAGGACTTGCAACACTCTAATTTTTATTACTCTCACAAAGATGTAAGTACACAAAACTTGTGTACAAACACAAACTCACACCCACTGTAACTTAAATTCACAATTGAGCTTATAATTCTACACACTCATACAAATACAATCCTTACACATATTTATAGTAGTTTGGAGTCGGTGGATGAGCCACCGATTTTGACATTGAGCCACCAATATTGACAATAGCTTCAGAATTCTCTAGATAGTCGGTGATAAGGCTTCTAGAAGTTGAAGTCTCTGGAGAGATATTTCTGGAGAATTTGGAGTATGTGATGATTCTTAACAGTTTTTACATATGGGCTAGAGGCCCTTGGTCCAAATCAATAAAGATGGTGCGCCAAATAGAAAAAGGAAAAAAAGCCCCGAAAATGAGCTTCCGATGAGAGGAAAAAGGTAAAATAGATCGAGAATTACAAAGGAGAGTATCAATAGCTAGTGCCCGGAATGAATGACCCAAACCAAAACAAGATGATACTAAAATCTCTTGTCAAGGAGGAATGGAAAAAGTGATCCATATCTTGTCTCAGTTGTTCTCTCTGTCTATAGGAAGCAAGTGTCAGGGTGTTCTTAAATGGTGAAGCCTGTTTTTAGAAGCCGTAACTCCCACCCGCATAGCCTTAACTGCTGCTGCGGCGTATCATGAAATGACAGAAATAGCTTGATTTCCTATCGAGTCCCGGGGACGTTCCTTAAACAAAGGGGTTCAAGAAGCTCCATTAATGTCATGTGGTACAACTATATGACTTCCTTATCGAATGACATCCCTCTATTAGATAGGATAGGGAAAAAATAATCCATAGTAGGATTTCATCACTGTAATCATCAGCTTAGGCACTCATTTGATTCATACAATTGATGTAACGAAATCTTTTGTAGAAATTGATTAAGGAATATATATAATCATCACACCGTAGAGTTTACAGTTGGAACTCCTCTAGTTTCAGAAGTAAACAAGGAAAGTATAAACATAAACTAAAAAACCCATACATTATTGTCTATGATTGACATTGCAGTTTGTAACACCTTATCACACTAGCTCCAGTAAGGAAAATAGTTACCGATCCTTCCCCTGAAATCAATTTATATCCAACTGAACGAGGTTCCTGCATAACAAGTACAAAAATTAGGATGATACTAGGAAATGATGTTAATTTTCTAGTACTATATGTGTAGCTTATGCAGTATATTGAGCTATGTTTAGGTAGTCAGGAAGTTCCTTTTTTTTTTTTGTAAAATTATCCTATATTTACTTCGTTCACCAGAATTGGTTCAGGCCGCAAAACCAGTGCTGCTAGAAGAAAGAAAGAACAGGAAGGACAGAACCAAGGTAATAAGCTCAACGAAGGTGATGTAGCAATTGGCCCCAACTATAAAACATTCAACCAAAACATACTATAAGCCAAGCAGGAGTAAAATATAGGGATACAATGACATCCTTGTGCCAGTCATCGTTAAAGTCTAATTTGTAAACGGCCAAGGATAGCTCGTGGGCATCCCATCATCATTTTTTATGCATAGCGAAAAACAATTCAAATGCTCATAACTCGTAACTAGGAAGAAGCAAAGATTAATCCATGTAAACCAACATCAGAAACAGATATATATCAAATATGAATTTAACAATTATATACTTAAGAAAGTATTTCCACCAAACCAAATAAAAATAGATAGGAAAACACAAAACATCATGGGAAGCATGGTTGAGGGGGAGATTTGGTTGTTACGAACTCCAGGTTGAATGTGTAACCACCAAATCGACAAGTTTAGCTAACTGAGGAGAACAAAAATTGGCTAGGACGGCAAGTAAATTCAAAAGCTAATTGACTACATTTGGCTTAGCTAAAATTTAAGATGATTTTCCTTCGATCTGATGCACTTACAATCTCATAAATTAGTCCTAGGAAGAGATTGGAACAAACAATGGAAGGACTAATCGCTTGTTGAGATTGCAATTTTGTCCACACAGACTGTAAAGTTGCATCTTATAAACTCTGTAAAATGGCAAGCCCTAACTAGATGTTGTAACGCAATCGAATGTAAAAAAAATCTGACAGTATAAATTCAATCAATAGTTAGAAAGTGACGAAAACAAAACAAGCCCTTATAATCAATTGAAATCAAGCTAATTTTCTTGGTGTTTAGGGAATGACTTACTTCTGATCTTCATCAGTCCAAGTGGATCAAGCTCACTCCACCGATACACAAAGCAGGGCATCTCCAAAGCTGTAGTCCATATTACCAGACTCAATAGCTTGCAAATCCTCTACAAGAATCTCATAGTGTTTCTCAACCTCCTCAGCACTTCTCCCACCTACCATATCAGCAATCAACTCCCACCTATCCGGGTTGTCTTCATCGACAATTGCCAAAGCCAATTCAAACAATTTGTTTTCCTCCCAACTCCACCCATCAAATAAATTTGAAAACTCTTCCATGCTAATACAGAACCTAATTCCTCAGATCTCCCAAAATTATAAGGAAGACCCAATACTCAAATTCTCAATTCTTGCATTCTAGACTTTCATCCAAGAAGAACCATTTGAGTGAAAACCTTCTATAACTCCTCTGATTGAGGAGGTCAGATTTCAATGACACTTAAAAGACAAAATTTCAACAAAAAAAAAAAAAATCACTTTGTTTCTGTTTGTTTCTCCCTTATGTCATAAACTACTCTGCCTCAGCAATACAATACAAGAAGTCTGCACAATTTAAAAATACATGAAATCAAAAACCAAGGGTCAGAATCTACAAAACATAAGAAACAAAAATACCTCACTCATCAATGATTTCAAAACCCAGAATCTAATTTTCCATTCCTGCAAATATACCAATATGCCTTAGATCCAAGTTTACGACATCACCTGTAATGCAAAACAAACATGAAACACAAAACCGACCTCTAAGTTTCGATGTAAACCACAAAATTTTATGCTCTCAATCTTGCAGGAAAGAGAAAGACTTTGAGGGTTTTTTTTAAAACCAGATTTGTTTAATTAATCATAATGCACAAAAGAGTCATTTTCAAAGACTTTTAATGGACAGAAAAACTTTGCTGTAAAAAGAAGAATGGTATGTATGTGGAGACAGATTGGGGATATAAAAGATCCAATGTTTCATCTGTTTTGTATAATTGGAACTTGTCAGCAACTGAAACCAAGCAAAAATTTCTCCAAATTTTTCTAAAAAGTTCTAATGGGTCAGGTAGGTTTGTTATATGGTCACCTGTTTCCTTCAGTCCAGACAGCTTTGGTCCCAATGGAATTTTGCACCATATCTATTGGCTTGGCTTTGTTTCCAACCTTATATATATTGAATCTATATTGTACTAAATGAAATTATATACAGAGAAATACTTTTGTCAAATGAATCAAAATACTAAAGATATACTTTAATGTTAGCTAGGGAAGTCTCGAGTTTGGGTCCTACTTTTGTCCAACTCAACTTTGAATCTCAAGACCATATGAACTGACTATTTTACAATCAACATGGTCTTGGAACGTAAGACTTGAACCAAAGTAGAATCGAGATCACCAAAATAGTTACCAATAAGTGATCAAGATATGAAACTCTCATCTGTTTCAGCTCAGTGAAAGAGTTGCTTGTGCTTATCAGCGTGGGCTACCAAGAGCATGATTGATGTGGGGCAGTGAAGGCTCTAAGATAAGGGCTGTGTTCCTTATCTTATAAAAGTGGGGGCTCCCTCAGGACTCAGGAGGGTAAGAAGAGATTAAAATTCAAAAAAAGTTCCCTAGATAAGTTAATTAACACATTGATGTCTTGACATAATAATGACACATTTGAAAACTAGGTTTTTTTTTTCTAAAAATATGCATGATTGATAGGGAGTTATCTTGACATGATATAAATGTCTACTAATCAATAGGGTAATTGTATAATCAAAAGATTAGAGAATATCATCACATGCACCAATTGTCAAGTTTCGAACCTATCAACCAATATAAAATGATTAGGGTTTGGCTAGTTGCAAGAATCTTTCTAACTTTTTTTTTGATTTTCCTTCTAAAATACTAGGTTACCAATGGATTGCTTTTTAAATTCTTCGACGTCCAACTCAACATGGGATTCTCGTGACACACATTGTCCAAGACTACAAGAACCGTTTCTTTTTCATGCCCACATACAAAAGTTTTTGGCTCACATGATGAAATTTTTATTCGCAAAACGTTATAACACACATAATGGTATTTGTGTTACAGCAGCCTCAGCTCATATCACCCTGTGAGCGAAGCAGACAGAAGAAATGAAACAGAGATAATGTGAAGTCGTAGCAAACACTATAACAGGACAACTGAACTATCTATTAAGTAATTCCTTCATTTGTAGCATACTTCAGATCAGGGTAAATGCCACAGGAGTTCTCTTTGTATGATTGAAACCAAATGCAAATGCAAATGCAATTTATTTCAATCATTGTTCAATTTATCCAAGAACTTACCACGCTGATCACAGAAAAATGGATCAGAACTCTTCAATATAAAAGATGCATTATAGCCTACACCAACACACAGAATTCAGTCGCACATTGTTCATACATTGACCCTGCAAATGCGAAAAGCAAAATATGAATAAAATGAACAAGAATGACATATTAACAATTTATGTTAGTACTTATTACAATTAATCATTGAAGTGCCTTGGCATACAAGACCAATTATGATTGATGCTGAATATAATTACATCCACAGTTGCTAATATATCCTAGCTGTCACAAGCACCATACATCAAATCGGGGCTCACATCAATATATATGATACAACATGTTCAACCAAAATGCTGTACAGCAAGTTATTTACATCTTGGCAAGCTTTGACAATCCACTTAATTTGCCTGCTACATGCAGTTACTTCCAGTCAGACACTAAGGTATCTCTTAGAACCAGCTTGTCATTGAGCTCTTTAAGATAAACCGGAATCAACCCACTACTGTCAGTTGTTTGAAGTTTCTAACTCAACATTGTCCTGTATTGGCTGTCACTGTCCTCCAAGTTACGCATAAATTCAACCTACAGAAACACAAATAATAGTCATATGCCACGTTTCAAATTTAGTACGACGTGATACAGCAGTGGTAGTGTGTATTATTTGTGAGGCCACCAATTGATCACCTAACACTTATTTCAAAAGATTTGACGTTCTCATGGATTGGATGATCTTCATCTCTACTAAACAATTATTCACTATAACCACCATTCAAAACGAACATGGGGTGATTGGAATATAGATAATCCTTGCTGTGGTTAGTCTCTATGAGCAATCATGTGCATGAAAACTGTATACCATACACCCATGAATGATAATGTAATATATATTTTTTGTCTATTTGATGTAACGTAGGATTTAGTTTATTTGTTTAATTTAGTTTAGTTATTGGGTCGGGCCTATGTAAGCTCATTAGACTAAATGGAGATTAGGATTCCCATAGCATTAGGGTTTAGACTGCTTGATTTGCAAGTTATATTTAGTATAAATAGGGCCTATAGGCCATTGGTTGTAATTGGTCTTTGACGAATGAAGAAACTCAAATGGAGATTATTTAGTTTTATCTTTTGTGTAGATTTATTTTAGTTTGTAGTTTAGGTTACATTACTATTTAGTGATCAAATGGCTCAATTGAAATAGAAACAACTTGTGAACAGACTAAGCTTAATCTTCCCTTCCGCTTAAATAAAGAAGTATGCCCTGTTATTTGCCTAGAGGAGAACATATTCTATTTTCCAGATCCTAGAGAATTTTTGTCATTGAAAACTTATAATCTTACCTGTTTCTGAAACTAATCGAATTCATCAGAGCTCAAAGAGCCATCACTGTTCACATTGAGAAGCTGCATCATCTACTGTGCATCCTCTCCTGCCGCTCCGAGCTCTTCCATAACTTCAATAAGCTCCTCAATACTAATCCTGCCATCCCCATTCTTGTCAAGAAGGCCAAATACTTGGTTTCCCTGATCAGCTTTGAGACCTCTATGACTTGTAGAAGGAAGATCACCAAGACGTAAAGCTGCCAACTCTGCTGCAGCCATCATACTTGCCTTGAGCCGCCTGGCCTGAGCACGCAGAAATGAGGAGAACAGTAACAATTATGTTGTCAAGCATTGCACATAAACAAAGTTCTGCAAACAAAATGCATAACTGAACTCTGACAGCTTGCATGTCCAATTTTCTAGAACAAGAAATGAATGAGAAAAGAACAGGCAAAAGGAAGATTTTTAAAACAAAATAAGGTTTCACCTAATCTGGATCTGTAAGGCCCCCTTTGTACAAAGAGTGTGATGCAGCTCCGCCTGTAGTAAATGCATTCGTGTCAGTGGTGCATATTTGAATTTCCATGAGTGGTCGTTTCCTTCCATTATCACTAACATCAACCACCATATGAAAACTCCCGTATCCATTTTCCTTGGGTCGAGCAATATAGTCTTTAGTCCTCTGCGGTATCTCTTTCCACAATGATTGAATCACCTCATGTGCCCTGTAACATGCTTGATACCCAAGCTCCAATGTATCATCTCCTGATATAGGATTCAAGATGACCCTCAAACCCAAAATATCATTTACTTCTTCTGGTCTGCGACCATCATTGAAGAAACAGCTTTGTAGCGACCTTTGCCTGTGATTTCATCACCATTTCTCCTAACAAAGGATCTGATTTTAAGGAACTGAGCAACTCTTCCTTGTACATACCTATCAAGGGCTTAGCTCCAGTTTCATGGCTTCTCAACCATGTATCCACGTAAAGGTAAGAATAGGGAAACAAATATCGGAAGGACAGGGTGTTCCAGCTCCAGTGATACTAACCCCAATAGCATGAGCCAGAGGAGAATATACTTTCATAACCTCAAGAGACAGTGTCTGATGCTGGTACCTTGGGACATAATCTAGATGCCTCATCATATCAAACTTGATGATGAGTTCTAATATCATAGTTCGTGAGGCAAAACTTTCTCAATGCAGAGGCACTATCATCATCCAAGGCTTCTACTTTAGAAGGGATCTCCTTGACACGCAAGTTTTCATGCAATAGATGAGCAGTACCAATGCCAATCTGATTTTTTATTTCTTGTATTGATATCGCACCCACTTCCAGAACATATCTCAACATTCCAGCAGAATTAACTTCTGCATCCATCTGTATTATAAAGACCACAATCATGTCCATTAGTAAGGGAGGATTGCCCTCTAAATACTATAACCGTGCACCTGTTTCTTATAAGAATATTTTTTTTTTCCAGCTCAAAGGGATTAAGTTTGATTCCAATTCAATGAAAAGTATTGGCTGGAAGTGAACAAGGTTCCAATGGTTCTGATTGTGAATCCTGAAACTAAGTTAGGGATTAAGTTTGATTAAGTTAGGTTGCAGACAGTAGCAATAAGTGGTGAATGCGTTCGTTATGCCACTAAACAATATCGAATATGATAATTCCACTGGGAATCAAGGTGTCATGATGTGCATATAAGAAACATAAGTGCACACAACGTATAGATCAAACACATGATCGATGATTCCAAATGTGAATAAACTTCTGAAATCAAACTAACACAATGCATATGAATCCTCACCCTCGTTATTAGATTTTGTAAATCAAGTTAATACAAGTGGCTTATTGAATCAATTTATCCAATATAATGACCAAATGATGCATTTAATTTCAAAAAACCATATAAACCCCCGAATCATACTAGTGTTCTAACAACTGAACAATTTCACTAAAAATACAAACTTTGCAAAATCTACTAAAAATTGAGTTTCTTTTATACCTGAAGATCAGAAAGAACAAGCGCAACGAATATCGCATTGGAAAGTGGAGACAGTTCATCAGGGGTTAAGGGCAAACCCTGCAAGATTGGAATGGACAACTTCAATGACTTGAACAGAAGCCGAGACGAGCTCGCCAAAAGAACGTTCATTCTCTTCTCAGCTCATTGAAAGCTCCGACCAATTCCACCACCATTTTGTCTCCAGGTTGCTCCAGCTTCCCTGCAGTGGTTGCTTCCACTCTCAGTGCAGACTACCTCACTCTTTCCCCACTGTTAAAGCAAGTTTTGATTCTGCGGAAACTGAGGTTGATTTGGAGAAGATGGTGAGTTGGTGATGATGATGAAACCCTAGTTTTGGTGATTGGGTTGAGAGAGAAACCATTGCTGTAGAGCTCCATTTGAGAGACAGAGAGAACAGTATAGTTTTTTTTTTCAATTTTATTTGGAGGAGAATGAGACGTGGACGTTTATATGGTTGGCTTAGTTGGAAGGTTAATGGAATGCCACGTGGAATTTTTGACTGCTTTATCTCGAGGCAAATGGATGATACCTATTTGCACCAGGCACAACACCAGGCAAAAGTCCGGTGCACTGTAGTATCACTCATTTTAGTGTGGCTTTAGAATGCAAGCATGGATTTATTGTGTCATCTATATTGTGTGTTACCATTATTGCAATTGAAATAGAATGACGAGTATTTTGATCCTAAAACGGAAGGGGATTATTTTAGTGTTTAAGGACTTCTTGATCTGTTAACTGCGATCTTTGGCTCTAGAACTAAACCATTTCTTTGTATATGAGAAGAAATTCTAGAGGAAAGAGAATTATACCACGAGAGAAGCAAGGAAACCAACATGTTTCAATGTGTGAAGAATTTAAATAATGAAATTAAAAAAATGGCTCGAAATAAAGAAAAAAAGAATTAGAGCCTTGTGGATTTACATTTTTTTTTTTCTGGAGTACCTCGACGTGACATGAGCTTGAAAGAAGTTCAAGAATCGGTCCACATCACTTCTAGTTCTATTGTAACAACAAATTCCCTTTTATTAGAAAATGCTTGTATTAAAAAACAAACAAACATATTGCATATAAAATTAAATAAAGGTACATAACTGTTGAGCTGCTATGGCAACCAGGTTATGATCCTCATAATTAAGGTCTCAGGGTTAGAATTCTAGCTCTTCTAGAGTGGTATCTCACTGATGGCTCGCCCCCTCTAGAAGGAGGCTTCTTCGCCCCCCACCTAAGCTACGCAGGAAAGGCCCAATCCATGACTATTCTGAGTTGTCACTGATCATCATGAAGAATAAAGTGAAGTGCTCCCGAGTTTCCCATAAAAAGAAATGTTCTTCACTATCCGTATCAATAATTATGATCTTACATATGGACTATTCCTTAATATCTTGTTCACTGACAACAAAAAAATTTCTTTGTGTGTTGGTAAATTTTTTTTTTTCCGGAGATAATAATCTTATTATTTTCAAAATGTGCAAAAATACAAATCCCTTGAAAATGTTATTTGTGTGCACCAAGGATTGTGATTCCAACTTTCAAAGTAATTTATTTTGGTTTATGATTTTAAGAAATATTTCGTTACATGAAAAAAATATGTAAAAATTTCAAAAATATGTCAACCATATATAAATATGCGAAAAAGTAAGATACAAGTAAAATAAAAAAATAATATAAAAATCACATTTCCCATGCCCCTTTTCTCTTCCTCCATCCCCCTTTTTCCATCCTCGTTCACCTGCAACAGCACCGCCTTCCCTACTAACCACTATCTCTCTCCCTACTTTTAACTCTCCATCACGTTAAACACCACCTCCTTTTCCTATATGTTTCGTAAACAACACCTCCATATCCCTCTCAGTTTTGCAAGCATCACCACCATGTTCCCCAACGCCACCCCACCCCCGCTTCCCCCTCTCTATTTGCTCCCTCCCACAGCTACCACCCTCACATTTTATCTCTTGTATTTGCTTTAAGGATGATTATTTTTTCTTTTAATCTTTCAAAATTTAACATTCCCCCATATGAAAATGCATATCTCGAGGTCTGATTTTGTGGGCTATTTACAAGATGTTTCTCGAGGCAATGGTTTACTTTATCCATTCACTCTTATTTGAGATACACATTTGCATCCCGAGATTCATCGTGCGATTTAGAGTTTAAAAAGGCATTTTTGTAAGCAACGTTAATGCATGTGTTGGTGTCACGGTCAATGTACGTGGATCGCTAGTCTTAGAGATACTGAAATAGTGATATGCTTGTGAAATAGTGAAATAATGATATTACTTTCGAGGTGATGTATTTATATCTATCCTCGTTGATCTCAATGATCCCTTACCTGCAAAAATGAACAGCGATTAAGTCAGGGACCACCATTGCGGTGGCGAAGGCAATTCGATGCTTAAGTTAGATATCGATGCAAGGAAAAGTGAAAACTATATGTAAATTGCAATGAGTATGTGTACATTCTTCATTTTTTCACCATCTCTTCTAGCGAGCGTTCCCTCTCAACTGTCTCTGTGATCAATGGCATGACAGAGGGAGGAGATCTCACATAATATCTCACTTGTGCATGATTGAGTCTCTTTGGTACTTGGCTCTGTTTATGATCCAATGTTTGATCGGGCTAATGGTTGATTTCATGCGAGTAGATCTTGGGCTTGTGACAACTGTGAGATTCGTTGTTCGGGCCTCATTGTCCTCGGCCAAGCCCTAAGACCCGTGCCTCTTGGGCTGGCGTGTCTCGGGCTGGGCACTTGATTTGCGGGCTGAACAATAGTTTGTGCATGGGTTCACTTGGGACTGTGCTAAAGCCTTTTACATGTTAGAATTAGCCCATGCCACATATACAATCGTGATCGCATGACTAATTGATGTCTCATCACGAGGTAAACACTAAAAATAACCATTTATTAAGAGGGGGGTTAACACAATTAACCCCCGAAATAAACTAGTGTCACTTGTGATCGAGTATAGCGGTTCGGGTCAAACAGCTACCCATTGCATCCGCCGAATAACGGACCCGTTTCCGTACCCACCACCAATGGCACTATAGCAATTTCACCATGTTGCAAGCCCATCCTTGTATTACGGCCAAACAAAACCCTAAACCCCAACTCATCGATCTTCTTCTTCTTCTTCTTCCTCTCTCTCGTCTGTCTCTAAGTTTCAGCAAAACCCTTCGATCTTCATCCATCACTCCTCACAACACTCCTTCTTCATAAAGCTTCAACCTTTACAAACCCCACTTTCCAAAACCCCATAAAGCTCCCACGTTTTCCCTCTCCACGCCCCTTCCAATCTCACATTCCCCATGTCAGCTACATCAAGAGGTCTTCTTTCTCGTCTAAGGTCCCTCTACACGAGCTCCAGAGCAACATTAACAACAACCCAGTTGAGGGGGTTCAGTGCAGAGGCACTCTATGATGAAGCTTCTTATGAGATCAGTAGTGGTGGTGTTGGAGGAGGGAGGATTATTGAGGCAAAGACAAGAGTGATGACACCCCAATCAAAGAGGACTGGAGCTATTGCAGTTAAATGTGGGATGACTGCTGTTTGGGACAAATGGGGTGCTAGGGTTCCGGTTTCGGTTCTTTGGTTGGATGATAATATTGTTACTCAAGTGAAGACTATTGAAAAGGAAGGGATCACTGCTTTACAGGTACTTTTGGACACACCCATTTATTCAAAATTTCATCTTGTTTCGCCAATTTGTCGAATTTCAAGTAAGATAGGGTGTATTTGAAAATGGTTAAGCTAAAAAATTTGTATTGGTTTATGCTTGAATGTAAAGTAGGGCAAAACCCATGAAGAAAGTTTACTGCTTGGGCAAAACCATTGTGAGGAGAGATAGGAAAATTTCAATGGAAGATCCAAGACTAAATAGTCCATTGGTTAGTAATCCCATTTCCAGCCATATCCATATTACGGATCGCAGTTGAGTTTAGAGCCTCCATAAGATCCATGACACATCCAAATTCCTAGAAATGTACGGATTTGTAGCTTAAAATTGTTTGTTTCTAGTAAATTTTATATTCCACCAATTTGTGATGGTTTGGAAGTCATACCACTTTCCATATTTGATATTTGAGCTTGATCCAGTACACCATAGATTATCCTCTTCATTAACAAGTCTCTTGAGTCATTACCTATCCACATGCATCAGTTTGAATGGGTTTAAGGATGCCAACATCAGGCTTGATTCCATAGCTGAAATTGTGATTGCTTTATGAGGTATCAGGTTACCTGAAATAAGGGTAAAACGAAAGCAAGTCCACATTCCCTTAAAGCCAAATAAGTATCCAGTATTATCTACTTCTCTTGCGGCTTTGCCTCTCCTATCATAAACAACTCACTTTTGCTAGAAGGCAACCTCACTCTAGAAACTAAACCAAAGGAGTCCTACAAAAGAGCTATATCTCTTTTGCATACAGGAGGTAGGCTGCATCCTTTACCTTGAATGTTGTGATCAGAGATGGGGTTCTTTTTCCTTTTCCCATCATTTTACTACTACCTCTACTACGATGTTAAACAAGAAGACTGAGAGAGGTCAGAGGATTACCTGCATGCATTAGACACCTATAAGAGGTTTACACCAGGATTTAGTCTACACACCGCTATAAACTTTGGAAAAAAAAACTTTGAACCAAACAATGTAAATAGAAAAAATTATTCATCACACTGTGAGTACAGGCACCCTGTGTAATTATGTTTATTACATTACTTTTGAATTTTACTGGATTTGGCTCTTCTCTCTCTCGTGTTGTAACTGTGATTTGGTTGCGGTGTTAGTTAGATTGGGTGCGGACAAAAGAAGGAAAAGCATTTGACGAAACCTGAAGTGGGCCATTTTAGAGCTCAAGGTGTTCCTATGAAAAGAAAATTGCGAGAATTTCCAGTTACTGAGGATGGGCTTCTTCCTCTTGGAACTGAGATTTCGGTGCGACATTTTGTTCCAGGCCAATATGTTGATATTGCAGGAATCACAATGGGGAAAGGTTTCCAGGTAATGCAGTTGCACAGAGCATGCATATTGTTAATGATGCTATTAATTAGATGAATACCTTGTTTCTTTTGGATAATGCTTGAGATCTTAGAAAAACACTATATATAGTAGTTTAACTAGCAAGTATACCATTTTTGTGGTATTTTATAAGATTGCATACACATGGATTGACTCATGAAACTAAATCATCTAGAAATAAAAAGCACAATAGTTACACTTTTACTTTAGATATAAGAAAATTAGATGGGAAAGAAGGGAAATTAACAACGAGGGCTGTGGCACTGGAGTCCACCTTTGCACTGCCCTGGAGATTCAATTTATCAGTCGCACGGCTGTACCAGTTGTAGACTGTAGAGTGATGCCAATCGGTAAAGTATATAAACTAAGCATCCATACATTAAGATCAGCACACATCAAAGAAATTCTAATACTTCAAGAAATTATCCCTATGCATATAGCTATTACATATAGTAAATAGAAAATTAATTATTTAGGGATGATGATTTGTTCTATGGAGAAGGTGTTTGGGCTAACATGTAATCATTTGTACTCTGTCTTCCATAGGAGCACCTTAGGGTGTTCAATGTAATCGCCATGTTCTGTTATGAATATGAAAAAAGAAAAGCATTATTCTGAGTTCAGTTTACAAAATTCATATTTTAAGCTGACTATTGCTAAACTTGGAGATGAGGTGGATGAGTGGAGTTTGAAGTTGTCTAAGAGTGGTGGTGTGTTGAGGAATCAGACTTCTCATATATAAAAAGGGTCACAATTGCAAGAAAATCTTGTAAGCTAAGCCATTAAAATTGTTACTAAAATCATATGATTTAAATACCTTGCTTTCGACAATCAGGTACAGTGGCTAAGATAGTGGAAATTGTGACATATTAAATACTTAATATCCTCAGTAATGTAGTATGCTTAGTAATGTAGTATGTCTTTACTCTTTTTAATGTTTTGACAGGGTGGAATGAAAAGGCATGGTTTCAGTGGAATGCCTGCATCTCATGGTGCATCATTGTCACATAGAAGTATTGGTTCCACTGGTCAAAGAGATGCTCCTGGCAGAGTATGTTTTACAGCAACATTTTGACAATTTTTTTTTACATTTCATAGATAGAGTTTTTAAATCTTTGAGATTATATATGTATCTGTAATGGTGGCAGCAAGCATTTGCAAATGAGATTAATGTTTTTATTTTGTTAACAGGTATTCAAAGGCAAGAAAATGCCTGGGCGCATGGGTGGTAAACAACGCACGGTAAAAAACGTATGGATTTACAAAATAGACCCTGTAAGGAACTTGATGTGGGTGAGAGGCCAGGTATGGTTATTATCGACATTGAAAAACTTTCGCTTCATGTGCCCTCCAATCAGATGTTGGAATCTGATTAGAGGCCATCAACTAGTTTTCAAACAGGCTAGAAGCTAGTTCACTTTTTATTCTATTGCATGAGCCAGAAGCGCAAACTCTGATTAGAGGTTAATGGTCTAAATGTGGGGAGACAGTATGTTTTGAAAAACAGCTATTTTTTTTTAAAACCACTGCCACTGGAATTAAAGTGCATGTTGCAACAATGTAATTGAATAGTATCTCAAGGGGATTAGGTACCAGTAAGAATCGTTGAAGAATATTTGCTTGACTATTCTTCGTTTTGTGTGTAAATTTCTTGAGTAGTTTTAGTTCAACAATCTCTTAAATCCAAGTCCTGCAATTTTTTGCAGCATACCAATCAAGTCTAAGATCTGTATAGGTTCTGTTTTTATGAGTGACATAAATTCTATTTGTTTAGTTTTCTAATCTAGGTTTATCTGAGAAGAAACTTGTAAGTAGCATATGGTCCCAACTCCTGAGCCCATTTTCTGTTATATCTTTCATGGCTGCTTAAGTTGTTTTCCTTTCTCTCTCAAGCTTAATGTTATGGTATAGCTTCATGTTTTCATGCCCTCTTTAAGGGGCTTACGAAAAAAGAAGGAAAAAAAAACACTCCCACTGTGTTGCAGAGTTGAGTCTCTGTAAAGAATATTTGCGGAGCTTCTTTGTTAGATTCCTCCATTTATATTCAAAACAATTGATAGATAACTTATGGGCTTACTATGGGTTTTTGTTTTATTTAAAATTTTCTTTAACAGGTCCCAGGTGCAGAAGGAAATTTTGTGTTCATTAAGGATGCTCATTACAAGAAACCCAAAATTTCACTGCTTCCGTTCCCAACTTTTTTCGCTCCAGAAGATGAAGATACAGCAGAGTTGGAACCCCTGGTTGCTGATCTTGGGGAGGTAGATCCATTCATGGCTGCAGATTAAGGAACCATAAGTGATCTTGGGGAGGTAGATCCATTCATGGCTGCAGATTAAGGAACCATAAGTGCAAAATTACCAATCGAGCCGGTCTATCCTTATTGTATCCGATCAGGTCACCTGAAATTCACTTGTTGATTCTACAAACTACACGACGGTTTCAGGATAAAAAGTCATCCTGGCAGTTTGATGATTCCATCCTGCAACAGAGATGGAGCTTGTAATTCTCTGTTTTGGGTTTATTTCCTCTGGTTCAGCAAGAAGTTAGCAACATGTTCTCCAAAATTTTTGTTCTGAATAAATATTTGAATTGTGGTCCATCTTTAATGTTTCATCTTTTTTTTTCCCCTTTCTTTTTCTTAACATGCTTGCAAAATAGGCGCATTTGATCAAGTTGGGGATGTTCTCGGGTGAATTACTGACATCAGAAATAGAGAACTATGTAATATGGATGTACAAGTTAGTCTCTGTATTGCATTTGTTTTTTTTTTCCATCATTTTTTTAGCCTTGTTGTCAAGATCATTTTATTTACTCATTATAGAACTTGTTCCTCCTACTCCTTCCCTTTCACAATTGGATTGACAGAATTATCACTAGCAGTTACCATACTCTGTAACATTCAAAGAAGAATGTGTTCTTCTTGCTCCTCTTCTGTGTAGTGTAGCACATGCTGAGCTTGCAGCGCAACTAACCAATTTAACTCGAGTTTTTAGAGCCTTTTTGAGTAGCATAGAGCACAAACATATGCCTTATTGAATACGTGTTTATATTTAAGTTACAATAATTTGTCCATTTACCAAAGAAATTGTTGCTTTATAATATTTGTAAGGATTTTGAAGTTAACTATGGAACTGAGCACATTACGCGGTAGAGGTTACTTAGACTTGTATAACCAGGTAATAAGAAAATTGTGTTTTATGAAATTTTCCATTTTCCAAGGATGAAAGCTGCTTGCGGCATGGTATTCACTATTCTCTTCTCCCCCTTTATATACCTTTGTTTTTTTACATTCTACCTCTCCATAGTGTGGTAATAATATGACTTGTTTGTAAGAGATGACATTATCAAAGTACACCACGCCATTCCAATGCATTTCTCTTTCCGAGTCGCAATAAACGTGTTGAGCATATTTGGTTAGTCATTTTCTTTGGAAATGAAATCTATTTTTCTTTTTATGCAAATTTTCGTTGTTTGGTTGTCTATTTACTGAAAATAATCGATTTTTCATAAGATTAATTTTCCACTACTTATGAGAATTCAAGTCCAAGGAAAAGACCTCAGAACCGAATTCACGAAAATATAATTAGGTAAATAACAAAGAATATGCTTCATGTCAACATAATAAGTTTAGTATTCGGATTGTTTCATGTTCCAAAACTTTATTACTCTTATCATACTTTATCTTAGTGTAACCTTCAATGTCTTTCGTAAAACTTCATCGCCACATGTGCTTAAATCAATAAATCTTCCATATCCAAAATGTTATTGTAAAACATTATCGCAATAACCCTCTCAACACCAAATAATCAAATTTTCATATATCCACAATTAATATATTTTTTCATTTACTAAAAAAATCCAAACAATTTATTTATTTATTTATTTTTCAAGAGATCCATTTCCAAGGGGGTACAACCGTACCAGTACAAAGATAAAATCCCCAAAATGAGCCCATCCTTCATTAGAGCCCAGAGACCAAAATCGCGGGAATTCGAAATCTCTCTGTCTCTCTGTCTCTCTGTCTCTCTCTGCTCTCTTGATCTCTTCTCCTCATCGAAATTTCCCCCAAATTCATCATTCAATCCTCTTTTTCAATCTCAACAACCCCCAAAACCCCCTCTTTTGTGCCCTAATTTGGTCCCGATTTGACCCCCAATTCACCCAAACTAAGGTTTCTGTTCGTTCAAATTCGACTAGGGCTTTTCTAGGGTTTTGGTTTCTGGGTTCAGTGAATGCGGTGGAAACGATGATGAAGAGAGACATTTTCTCGAAACCCAAACCCCCAAAGCCCGAGTGCAAGGGTTGTCAAGAAGATCGATGGGTTTTTCTTCACTTGCTTCGGATTCGAGGGTCAGATAATCGATTCTGCACTTCTTGTGTTCTCAAAGTGAATCAAGGGGCATTTTGCCCCGTTTGTTTTGAGGTTTACGAAGGCGGAACATCGCCTACGGTCAATCGGGTTGTTTGCAGTAGGTGTCCTTCTGTTGCTCACTCTACTTGTGTGAAAAAAGAACCATTTTTAGCTTCTAATGCTCTGGCTTCGAGTTCTTACATGTGCCCGCAGTGTTCGGACCCTAATTTTGTTTATTTTGATATTGGGGCGACGAGGAAGAAGAGGGGGAAGGATGGGAATGGGGAGGAAGGGGTCGAGGTGGAGGAGGGAGGAAGGATTACGAAGGAGATGGCGAAGGTGCTTCTTGCGGCAGCGGAGATTGCGTCCAATTCGATTCATAAGGTGCTGAGTTCATTGAAAGGGGATGCGGAGAAGAGGGTAAAGGAAGCGGCCGATGCGAGGAGGAAGGCGCGGGAGGAGCTGGAGAAGTTTTGTGCGATTGCGGATAAGGGGAAGGAGAAGATTGCAGTGGAAGTGGTTCTGAATCCTTTTCAGAGGGTTGTAGGGCATAATGTGGGTTCTTCGGCTGTTCTTATGGCGCAAAAACGATTAGAAATGCAGGCTTCGTTAGGGAGAAGTGATAGAGCTGGTGGAGTTGGGAATGCTATGGGTAATGTGGGTTTGAGAGATATGAGAGATGAAAGGTTGGCTGGTCGGCAGGCGTTGGGTTTGTTGCCGAAGGAGGATTTGCAGAGGAATGGATTACGCTTGGTTTCTCCTCAGCCAGTACCTTTGCAGAGATTGCCGTCTAGCAGTAATGTTACACAAAACCCTGGGAGGATGAATGGATTTACTGCTACTCAAGACCCTGGAAGGATGAATGGATGTAGAGATTTCGAGATGGGTCCCCCGGGATCACGGTCAAATCAAGGTTGGAAACCCTGATTCCCTGTTTTTTTTTTCCCTAGTTGTTTATTAGGGGCGTGTTGATAACTTTTAGATGAAAAACTCTACCTTGATTCATTTTTTGCACTAAAAATGTCTACTCAATGATTTTCAAATGCGCAAAATGTTGATTTGTTATCTTTTACATGATTATGTGGTTAACACAGAAGAAGTGGTTGCAAAGGAGTGTTACCTGGAGTAAGATCTAATCCAGTGAGCTAACTTTTGTAAGTTGCATTCTTCATTCCAATTTGAATGTCCTGTCATGTATCTTACATAATTTTTAATGTGTGGTGAAGTTGGTTCTTTTACCATAAGTAGTTTTTTCGTCTATTTGTGTTGTATGATCTGTTACACACTTTAAATTGCATTCTATGTTGGTTGTGACTGAAATCCTGGCACAAAAAATTTGTGATATAGAATATAGTAGAATGCTTCATTCATTGCCAGGATTCATTAATTGTTTACTTGGGCATTGATCGGATGAAATGTGGAGTGGCTACCGTGTACTGCACTACAGACACAACTTGTTATTGCTATAGGATATGGCATAGAGAATATATTGACCATGTATAACATCCATTTTGACGTAAACCATATTGGGTCACATAAGGGCAGGAAAGGAGATTTCCTTCTGAGATGGAGAATCAGAAGGCAACACTTGAATCAGTAGGTGTGGGTGTTCCATCGATGTCTGCCAAGCAATAACAGTTGTTGAGCCCTGTGTTCCTTCAGACCAACTCTGTCATGGTGTGTGGGGAGAGATTTACAGAACTTAATCACTTTTGTAGATTTTAGCTGATATCCAGTAAACCCATTTACACCGAGATCAATTATATCTGTTCCGTAACCGGAAGGCATTTGAGGAGAGGATGGATGTCCAGAAAACCTGGCTGAAGATAATAGCACCAATCCTAGCTTCTCTTCTTCTTCAATGTCTGACAACTCCACAAAGGGAAAGTATTTGGGAGACTGTCTGTATTGTTTGCTTCTTTCAAAGACAATATTAGGGAGGACGTAGATTTTACATTGAATAGGGCAATGGAGATGATTGAAATTAGAGATTAGTATTACGTCAATGTCATCTATTGTAGCTCTGATATCCACTCATTTGAGTCTGATTTGCGTGTGAATGATTCAAGGAAGGATGTGACGGTTCTGAAGGATTCAAGGGCACTGGTGGGAAATATGAATAGTTTACTATATGTATGGGGTTTTCTTGGTTGAATAGGAATAGGCTAATCCCTATTAATAGAACCTCATGTTTCATTGTAAATTCTGTGTTTTGTCACTAGAGATTGTTCTGTGTCTTTTATTTTTCCTTATTAGGTGCAGTTTTGGTGAAACTCTCATGATTGGATCGATCAAACAAATGACCTTCAATCAATTAAGCGTGCGAGTACAGTGTCTTTCTTTTTGCACTATTAGGTGTATGGGCCTCGAGGATATATTCCACAAGTGGCAGTAGTGAAAATACTTTTTAAAACATTGGTAATGTAATTTGTATATATGGACATATGAACAGGTATTTCAGGTATACATATATATTTTTTTTGGATTTGATTATGAATGGTTTATGCCTCATGTACTCCTCAAAACATACTTCGTCTCACAGAGGCTCAAATGCCCAATAGTGTAAAACACCTTAACTATAAATTAGCTCTTTTCAATAAGGAGAGGGTATGAATTTGGGAGGATTTGAGTTTTTGTGGTGTTTGATATACGTAGGAGACAACATTTATCTCGTGTTGTCCTTCAAATAGAATAGGTAAAAAAGAAGTTTGTGATAAATTTGTCTTGTACTTGCGGACACGCAAGGTTGTGCTGTAGCTGTATTTAATCATTGCATTAGTATGCATTAACTAATGAGGAGGGCATCCTCAAGGATCAATGCAGCAACAGTGCGACCAGGGGATAGGCTTAGCAATTATGTATTTTCAAAGCCAAAGTCCAAGCCTGACAATTGATCAGGTACTATTCTGAAGTTGGCATCAATTTTTAATTGGTGTGTTTAGTAAGAGTTTCACTGGAAAAGTTAAATAGCTCTTTGATCAACACCTTGCAAACTGAATATTTTTCTTTAGTTCTATAGAGCTAAGTTTGCTTTCTAGTTGGTGTTGGGTGATATGTTTTCTCCATCTGTATAATGAATAATGCCTTTGCTCATTAACTGGTCATCGTATTCTCTAATATTTATTGAGGATTATGTCTAAGAGATTTTTATGTTTCTTCTTGTTTGTGTTAGGTGAATTGGCAGGATGGAAATGATACTAGGTCCAACTTATTTGGCTTCAGAAGTGAGGTGATACCCACATTTTGAGGTCATTTTCAGAGGATGAACAATAGTGCTTTCACCATATTATGCAAAATCCTTGGAACTTTTTTGTAGTCAGAAACCGTGTATATTGATATTTTTTTCTCGAAGATGCTATGGATCGTAGTGAGATTTGTTGGAGTTGAGAATGTTAAGTGGGTGTAAGGGTAGAGAAGGAAGTTTATGTAGACAGTTTAGGAAAAACAAATGAATGTCAAGTTTGGCATGAAGTCATTCCACCAACTGTTAGGATGATGGTTTTTATATTCAAGCCAGTGACCTAAGGCCACTGAGTGTCTGTATCATCTGCTTGCGTGATACTGTTGATGCGATCCCAAGAAGATTGCTACAGTTACTGCAGAAACTGTCAATCCATCTTTGACATAGGATTTGTTGGTGTATTTTGACTGTATGTCTTGATGTTGAACTCCTGCTTGCTAAGTGTGTAGACCCAATTTTTCGAGGTGTTTTTCTTTCTTTTATCAAATGATTCTATGCATGTATCTTTTGCGACAATTCTGTTCTGCATGAAAGTTCAGTTTATTTATGCAATGAAAATTGACTTTAGTTTGTTGTTGAGCTTATTCTGGAAGGCCAATGAAGGACCTGTGAGGATTGGTTTTGTTCCAGTCACATAGAGGGCGTTTGTTTTTTAACTTCTAACTTTGAATGAGCTTATGAATGAACTTTTACTAAAAGCTATAAAATTAAAAAAATATTTGTTTTTAAGTGCTGAATGAGAATTGTTAGACAATTTTGTCTCACTGAGCTGAAAAATTTATAACATAAATATTGTGCTTAAAATCATATCTAATAATATTCAAATCCTAGAGAATGTTACAATAGCTTTCATTACAAGAATATCGAAATATGACTAAATACACAAAAGAAAATTATCAAATCAAATTTCTTTTTAATATTTCGTTTGCAATACGATCTCGTACATTAACCATATCAATTTGTTCACGTGATCCAAATACTTGAGACAACTGTGATTGTTCACTATCAGTTTGTTTGGGAGAATTGGAGAGATGAAGAAAAACTTATAAATACAAAGAAAGAAAACAAAAATAAATGATAGAAAGGAGATAAATTTCTTACTGAGTCCTTACAAAGGTAAGTAAAACTACATTGCTTAATGAAGAGAATGAAGGCGTGCCATCAAAATTTAACCCTACTTATTTTAAAAAAAAATGAGAACAACAATTATCATTACAAAATTATATTAAAGTTATTATTGGAATAACTTTTGCCTCAGCACTCAGTGTGCTAAGTGATCAACACCTCCCTGTTGCTTACTCCATACTCCAATCAGAACTTCTAATAAGAACTTCTAATCAGAACTAAAAACAATCACTCTAAATAAGGTAGTCCACTTCTTATTAAAACTTCAGAAGAAGGAAAAACAAAACACCCTCTTACTCTTGGATAAGATTTATCATATTAAGTCGATTATTATTAGCTGTTTCATGAGAACTCTACAAAAAATGGCATGAATTGATCTTTAACATCAGAGTCAAATTACAATAACTACTACGTGTTTCTAATATTAATCTCAGCGAGATACATCACTATCTGGTGGCTCAAAGCCTAAAACATAAACCCAGGTCAGCCAAATAGGAGACAGGAACCACTGCTATCTTCAACCTAGTGTTGCCTCAGATAGCTCCGTTTGCTCAATATAATCTTAATATGACAGAATGGAACCTTGGCAAATGCAGCTATATGGAAGATCACAATATTCTGTAATGCAAATTCTAATCTTTAGCAAAAAAAAACAGTTTCTCATCAACCATGAAGCAGGAATTAGTCGCATGTCACTAGTCAGCACTGAAAGATGCAATGGCATCCATCTCCTGCTTAAGAAGAAGAGCATCAATAAAGGAATCCAGATTCTCACCCTGCATGACATCACTTATCGAATGATGAGTGATCCCAACACGATGATCAGTCACACGGCCTTGGGGAAAATTGTATGTACGAATGCGTTCTGATCTGTCCCCACTGCCGATCTGTCAAAACGCCTCTAATTCTAATATGAATATGAACTAAAGTAATAGTGATTAGCAAAATGAAAAGAACAAAAAACTTTAGTAATAGCAACTTAGCAATAAATGATGACCTGTGCCATTCGAAGTTTTGACTGGCTAGCTTGAACTCTTAACCTCTCTATTTCATACAGCCTTGCACATAAGACTTTGAGCGCTTTAGCTTTGTTCTGTAGAGGACCCAAAATAATAAACAAATATAAGTATACGAAGGATGTCAAGACCAGGCTTACTGTTTAGTATATCAATTTAAATTGATACTAATGCTAGAATTGTTGTTATTTCTCGGTATATGAATCTTACCATCATGAAAGGATGTGAGATAGAATACGTGTCAAATTGAACAAAGACGCTTATTGTTTTTATTTTTATCTTTTTGAAAGTCCATAACTAATTATTTTTAGTAAAAACACGTTTTAATCCTTGAGAAAATTCAGTCACGTTATTCAATTATCTTAATAGATAAGAATCCAGACATTCCGTATCATAGAAAAGATACATTTTCTTGTCTAACGGTAAAGAGTAACGAGTACGACTACAATTATTTGATGGAGTCATATGGGTTGAGAATCACTTACCATATGCTGTGATCGTTCGTCTTGTATGGATACTGTTATCCCTGAAGGAAGATGTGTTATCCTAACAGCACTATTTGTCGTATTTGCATGCTGACCGCCAGATCCACCAGATCTATATGTATCTATCCTCAAATCTTCATTCCGCAACTGGGCATCTACCTGCAGAAACCCCAACAAGATAATGAATCAAAGCCTGCTTACCATGTAACTTCAAATTCCAAACAGAGCATATATGTTAACTATATCAAGTCCAGAAATAACACAAACTACTCAAGGGAAAATTAGTCACCAATCTTTCAAACAACTTTGAAATCAGAGAAAGGACACAAAACAAAGGTTAGGCTTTTCTTAACAATTTATCTTTCAAATTAAGCATCAAATAATTAGAATTAAAACAGGTCTAAGCACCTCATCAGCCTGAGGAAGGATAACAACGGAGATAGCACTAGTATGCACTCGTCCAGATTTTTCTGTTACAGGAACTCGCTGCCAGTAGAGAAATTTTATTAGGCATGGCCAGTTTAACTTTAGTCACATGGGACATCAATCAAAAGTACCTGAACTCTATGAACTCCACTCTCAAATTTAAGCTTCCCAAACACATCGGATCCAGAAATTGCTGCACTAGCTTCCTGAAAGAAAGATATCCAGGTCAACGTTTATGAAGAAGATGTCAAATCTAACATATGCCCCACATGTATATGGAATGGGACTGCTACCCAACATAAAAGTAGCCAGTTCCCTAAACAAACATTAGAGTACTCTAATGTAAACAAAATCAATGACAGTGACTGCTTATGTTGGAGTCAAATGTGCAGATATAGCAAACCATGGAAATAGAGGTGGGACACTGACCTTGAATCCTTTAAGATCAGACTCCATTATATCTACAACTTCAAACTTCCAACCCTGTTTGTGTGCGTATCTCTCATACCTGATAAATTGAAAAAATTCGACATATATTCAGATATCTAAATTTTTTAAAAGCAGGAATCATATGATTAATGGCAGTAATTTACATTTTGAATATATCCATGGCAAACAAAGACGCCTCTTCGCCTCCAGTTCCTGCAAGATATCAAATAATATCATCAAAGAGAAAGTGATAGACATTGAATAGGCAAATGTAAAGAAAAAAATGGTGGACCTTGCATTAAGATTCTCATGTATTACCTGCTCTCACCTCCAAGATGCAGTCCCTTTCATCTGCATCATCCTTAGGAAGCATGGACTTGAGCAGCAGGTTCTGCAGCCTTGTCTCTTCTTCAGTGGCCTCATTCAATTCCTCAATTGCCATATCATGCATATCTTTATCATCAGAGCATTCAGCCAACAGAAACTTCAAACCTTTAATCTCCTACAGGAAAATAAAGGGACTATCTTACATCCACAAGGCCAAGATTTAAACAGATAAGTACACTTGAGAATTCAGTACTTAAGTAAAAAATAACGCAATTGCCTTTTGTTTCTTCCTCAATTCATTTATAAGTTCCATAGATTTGTTGAGTTTACTCAGCTCCTTATTAGCCTTTGAGTACTCTGACGGCGTGGCTTCCGGCTGTCTTCAGTCAGCATCCCAAATTTGACAAAAAGGAATACCCAATTAGCAAGTGGTGCAAGTCCAATATAAATAGGATAACATAGAGACCATATTCTTGGATTCCATGATATCCTGGGAACAGGTAACAACACTGTACTTCATAGGAAACAATAGCTATTGAGCTTGATACAAGAACCATCTCATGGTAAAAATCATGTTCATCAAAATAAAGATGCAATGCCAGCAACGTAACCTCTATTGCTCAGCAAAAAAAAAAAGACGGGAAATGAATCATAGTCTGAACAAAAATATATATCGGAAAGGGTATAGTGCATAGTGTTTTGGCTTAAACACAGATAGACCTTGAGAACCGCTCGGTTCATCACAAACAAATCATATCCAAATCTCAGAAATAAGTGGTAATACATTTAGATACTAATTACCTGGTTCATAAAGTTTTGAAGATATCTGCTCTGGAGTTCAATTGCTGTAAGCCTTTGATCCATGACCTTAATCAGATCAGCAGTTAGTTGAGGGTGTGTTTCTGCCAAGAAACGGAACACCAAAACATATTACACCTTAAATTATTAGGAATCACTCCCAACAAAACATTAATGTTGTTATGCAGTACATCGGAAAGAAGACACTGTACAGTATAGTCCTAAGAGAGAAACTCCTGAGACTGCTTGGATGCTATGCAGAGTCTTCAAAAGCTAGACTTGTACAAAAAAAAATCTGAAGAATTTCAAGAAAAAAAAAAAAAAAAAAAAAAAAAAAAAACTGAATATATTTATCAAGATTCAGTTGTTATCTGAACATATATTTCTCATTTCTCAAGATTCAATTTTTATCCAAAAAGAAGTGTTCTTGTGATGAATCCAAACAGACCCTTTGGTTCCTTTCAAGTAAACTAACAAGGGTTTCAAAACAAACAATCGACTGAAGTACATGAGATAGCTAGCTGACCAAAAGAAGAGATGTCTTTCAAAGGATAAGTGAGAAGAACCGTACCAGTTGAGTAAGGGCGAAGAAGAAGAGAAAGAGAGTAAAGAGAACGTTTCGCCATTGAAGAAGCACAACAACTCGAACTCTGCAAATGCGAGAAGAAATTGAAATCGATATATTTGAGGTGCTGGTGAAGTCGATTTCGATTTCTCCACATAAACCCCAGACTTCTCATTGTTTTATTTGGGGTCATTCGATCAGTTATTAGAACTATGGTAGCACTAATGTGAAGGAGAACGGAGAAGAAGCCAAAGCAAAACCCTGGGAAGAAATTGGAACCAAATTAAATTATTTTTTTGCGATTTTGGACGATTTTGACAATTTTTCTAAGTATGAGATACTCGTGAATTTTGGCACTCATTTCGATACCTAACGTCATAATAAATATAGCTACATATAGTTTCGTCTAAAACTTTAAATATTTTTAATTTTTAAAAATCAAAATTTTTTATTCAATTTCAATGACTTTAATCTACGATTGGATGATTTTCAAAGTTTTTTTTTGTATTTTAGATAACCATATAATTTTTAGTAACATTTCAAAAAGCTAACATAACAATAAACATAATCTCATTGACCCTAGTCTAGAGCCGTAAAATTCTTCGTATTTAAAAATACAATTTTTTTTTCAATTTCAAAGGCTTTAACCCATGACTTTTGACAAATTCGAAAAAATAATTCTAAGTAAACCACATAATATTTTCTCCATTTTCAATACCTAACATCAAAATAAACAAATTCACATAAATCCCAGCCTAGAGCTTTAAAGTTTCTTAATTTTTTCAAAGTAAAATTTTTGAGTGAGGCTAGGAAATCATGTTTTGTAAACATGTTTCGTAACCATGATGATGTGGCATCATTAGAGGAGTTTTTTTACAATTTTGAGATACACATAAAATCTTCGGAGATTTCATCATTCTTTTCAGATCATGACACGTCATCCTGGTTGCAAAACATGTTTACAAAACATGGTTTTCTAACATTTCTCAAAATTTTTTGCTCAATTTTAAAGGCTTTTACCCACAATTTTGGACGATTTCTACAATTGTTCTGTTTTTGAGATAAACGGTGAATTTTTGTTCCAATTTCAATACTTCATGTCACAATAAATATATTCACATAGATCTTAATCGGGTGCTTAAATTTTTTTTTTTTAAATCTAAATTTTTGTTCAATTTCAAAGGCTTTAAATCACAATTGGGACAATTATTTTTTGTTTTTGAGATAACTGTGAATTTTGGTACCCATTTCGATACCTAACATCATAATAAATATAGTCACACAGATCCTAGCCTAAGGCTTTAAATTTTCCTATATTTTAAAAATCAATTTTTTTTACTCAATTTCAATGACTTTAACCTACAATTGGACGATTTCAGAAGTTTTTTGTTTCTGAGTTCACCACATAGTTTTTGCTCACATTTCAAAAGCGAACATAACAATAAACATAGTCTCATAGATCCTAAGCTATAGCTTTAAGTTTTCTTCGTTTTTATAAATAAATTAATTTGCTCAATTTTAAAGGCTTCAACCTACGATTTTTTACAAATTTGAAAAAAACTTTCTGAGTTAACCACATAATATTTGCCCCTATTTCAGTACTTAACGTCACATTAAACATATTCACATAGATCCTAGTATAGTGTTTTAAATTTTCTTAATTTTTTAAAAGACAAAATTTTTGCTCAATTTCAAAAAGCTTTACCCACGATTTTGGTTGATTTCTACAATTTTTCTGTTTTTGAGATAAACGCTGAATTTCAGCTCCAATTACAATAACTATCGTCACAAATAAATATATACACATAGATCTTAGTCAAGTGATTTAAAATCTCGTAGATTTTCAAAAAATCGAAAATTTCACTCAATTTCAATGGCATTAACCCACGATTTTGGTCGATTGAGACAATTTTTTTTGTTTCTGAGATAATCGTGAATTTTAGCACCTATTTCGATACCTAACATCCTAATAAATATAGTCACATAGATCCTAGTCTAGGGCTCAATTTCAATGACTTTAACCTACGATTGGACGATTTTGAAGTTTTTTGTTTATGAGTTCACCACATAAAATTTTCTCACATTTCACAAGCTAACATAACAATAGACATAGTCTGATAGATCCTAATCTAGAGCTCTAAATTTTCTTCATTTTTATAAATAAAAAAAAATTGCTCAGTTTCTAAGGCAAAACCTACGATTTTTGACAAATTCGAAAAAAAAAAAATTCGAGTTAACCACATAATATTTGCTCCAATTTCAATATCTATCGTCACAATAAACATATTCATATAGATCCTAGTATAGAGTTTTAAATTTTCTTAATTTTTTAAAAGTCAAAATTTTTGCTCTATTTCTAAGGCTTTTACCCACGATTTTGGTCGATTTCTACAATTGTTCCATTTATGAGATAAACATATTTCAATAAATAATGTAACAATAAATATATTCACATAGATCTAAGTCAAGTGCTTTGAATTTATGTAATTTTAAAAAATCTAAATTTTTGCTCAGTTTCAAAGGTTTTAAACCCATGATTTTGGATTATTGCAACATTTTTTTTTGTTTCTTAGATAACTGTGAATTTTGGTACCGAATTCAATACCTAACATCATAATAAAAAATTCACATAGATCATAGTCTAGGGCTTTAAATTTTATAAATTTCTAAAAATAATTTTTTTGCTCAATTTCAATGATTTAACCTATGATTTAAGAAGTTTTTTTGTTTTTGAGTTCACCACATAATTTTGGCTCATATTTCAAAGGCTAACATAACAATAAACATAGTTTCATAGAACCTAAAGCTAACATATAAACATAGTCTCATAGATCCTAGTCTAGAGCTCTAACATATGATTTTTGAAAAATTAGAAAAAAAAATTCTGAGTTAACCACATAATATTTGCTCCTATTTCAAAACCAAACGTCACAATAAACATATTCACATAGATCCTAGTATAGAGTTTTAAAATTTCTTAATTTTTTAAAAGTAAAAAATGTTTGCTCAATATCAAAAGCTTTACCCACGATTTTGGTCGATTTCTACAATTGTTCTGTGTGTGAGATAAATGCCGAATTTCTGCTCCAATTTCAATAACTAACTTAACAATAAATATATTCACATAGATCTTAATCAAGTGATTTAAAATCTCATAGATTTTCAAAAATCGAAATTTTCGCACAATTTCAAAGGCTTTAATTAAAACCACGATTTTGGACGATTGCAACAATTTTTTGTTTTGTTTTTGAGATAACCGTGAATTTTGGCACTGATTTCGATACCTAACATCATAACAAATATAGTCACATAGATCCTAGTCTAGGGCTTTAAATTTTCTTAGTTTTAAAAATCAAATTATTTACTCAATTCCAATGACTTTAACCTATGATTGGACGATTTCGAAGTTTTTGTTGTTGAGTTCACCTCATAAATTTTGCTCACATTTCAAAAGCTAACATAACAATAAACAGTCTCATAGATCTTAATCTAGAGTTCTAAATTTTCTTCGTTTTTATAAATAAAAAATTTGCTCTATTCATTATAAAAAATGAAGTCTAAAACGACACTTTCAAGGCAGCGTTTCAATGAAAGCGCCGGTAAAACATTATCAATAACGGCGTTTAGGATACCGAGCGCCAGTAATAAACTGAGTTTCAAGCAATCCCGACGTTTATAATGAAACACCGGTAAAGAGCTCCCTAAACTGGCGTTTTGCTTATGAAGCACCGGGAAAGAGACAACAATATCGGCGCTTCAGAGAAGAAGCGCCGGGCAAGAGTAACCAATACCGGCATTTTAGTAAAGGCGCCGGTAAAGAGTAAAATGAGTGTTTAAGATGAAGGTATGTTTTTTAGCATATTTTAGTAAAAGCGCCGGCATGAGTGTTTAAGAAGAAGGTATGTTTTTTAGCATATTTTTGGAATTCTAAGAAAGTGGCTAGGTGCGAAGCTTACGTTTATAAGAGCAGTTCTACGTGGCGAGGAAACGAGCGAGGAAATGAGCGAGGAGAGTGAGGTGGTGGGGTGGGAGCCGTTCATCCCGCTCGGGATGCGCGCACGAAAAGTCAACGCACACATCTCGAATGAGATGAACGACTCTCACTCTGCCACCTCACTTCCCTCGCCCATTTCCTCGACATTTAGAATTTCTGCGTTTATAATCAGTGAGGAAAGGATTATTTAAAATATTAGCCAGTTTTGACATTTTCAAATAGAATGTTGTATGCGGAGAATGAGCTGATTCTATGACTCAGTTGAGATTCGTGTTGGTCTTAATTCATTTTTACTATTGCAACTTTTTGTATTTATAGCAGCAGATATGAAACTACTAAGAATTCCTTGAATCAGCTCACTACGTTTTTTTTTCTTTAGATAAAGGGCAAATCTGACTGAAATTTACAGTTTTATTTACTTCTGATTTTATTTTCTGTCATATGGATAATTTTTATTGGGTTATACGTGACCTTCCTTCTATCAGCTTTAGTTGGTCTTTAAGAAAGTTAGAGCACTTGGACTGAAGGATCTTAGGGAGTATAAACTTCAGTGGTGGTTGACTAACTTAGCTTAGCAAACCCTTTATTTTCTTTCTCATCCAATGGGGTTTTCATTGAGTTCATTGGCAATATTTAAGCTTATACAGAGGTATACATAATTAGTTCAGTTTATTGGAAAGAAGTTTTGAACTAGCTATCCATGAGTTTCTTGCACTATGTTCTGATTGACTTGACATAATTGCCGAATGACTAAAACACCTGCGTAATCCACTACTACTATTATCAGCATCATTACTAATGCTACTACAAAGATGGAACTCTTGGAGTCTCCTCACAGCAATTCCTTGTCTTGGAAGCTCTTGATGCAGTCATCAAACATTTGAGGGAGTGTTTTGAAAGCACGGAGCCCCAACTGTTCAATCTTGCTAGTGTCCATGCTATGTAGCTTGTCATCTCCTTTCTTCTTCGCACACCTAAAAAATGGTCATATTCCACTTGGTCAGAAAAGAGATTCTACAAAGGAAACACAGTCCTATTATATGGTTTACACTCACTTGGTTTCAATTGGGTAGGAGGGATACTTGGCCTTTAGCATCTTAATGATGTCGGACCAGTGAGCTACTTTGCTTGAACATATAAACCTGCCTGATGCTTTACTTTCTTCCATTGCTAACATGTGGGCGGAAACCACATCATCAATGTGTACGAAACCCAATGCTGTGTTTGGGTACTCCCCTAGTTTTCCTGATCAACAAATTGTTGTTATTGAAAATTTCAAATTCTTGGCTATGGTGTCTTAGTTGTGTAAAATTTATAAAAGCAATCAAACAGGGCAAGAGATCTGGCCTTTTATGATTCCTAGTATCATGAGGAGTGTGCTGGTTGGTTGTGGTGCAATTAGGGGGCCCACCACAAACGATGGATTGATCACTACTAGATTGATTCCCTTCTCTTCTGCCAGTCGCCAAGCCTCTTTCTCACCCAATGTCTTTGCGTATGCATACCACAGCTGCATGCAAAGTTATCTATCGATCAGTACGACCCAAGTTTCACATTCATTATAATGTTTCTTTCTGTAAAACTTTGGTTTAGATGTAGGCATTTCTTAGCATTTTGTATTGATGTAGAGTTGTTATTATAACTTATGAGAGCTTATAGCAACATGGTGTCTAAGACAGCAAAGTGGTATCTATAAACATACGTGCATGCATTGTAGCAAGTCAGAGAAGTACATTGTAATGTTTGCAGTATTCAGGATCGCTCCAATGCGTTTCATTAAGAGGGGAGACATTTTGGACATCATAATGGTATCTTATTGAAGAACAGGACGAAGTGAGTACAACCCGCTTAACAGTGCGTGATTTGGAGCAGGAGCTCAGAACATTTATTGTTCCCTTTATAATTGGATCGATCAAAGTTTCCTGCCATCGAATCATGAGTGGATCAGACCAAAGAGATTATCCATGAAGCCTTCTCTGGAAATGCATACAAAATCATAACATCTGAAGATTTTGACAGAATTACTTGCCTGGATGCGATCATCCTGGGGCACAAGAACGGGGGATGCAGCATGGAAGACACCGTCTACACCTTGTATGGCATCATCAAAGCTCCCATCCACCATGAGATCAGCTTTTACCAGCTTTAGTCTTTCCTTTGCTCCATTCATTTCCCATAGGAACTTAACTTTTTCTACGTCCTCTATCAAAAGAAAAGGTGTCTATCAGTACTTGTGTTGTTCATGAAGTCAAGGCCAAAACATGTCAAATCCTGCAAATTGAAAGTTGGTTTTGCCCTCCTTTAGTCAAGTAGTAACAAAAAAAGAGAGTAGAGAAACCTGGGTTGCGAACAGTCGCCCTGACATTGTAGCCTTTCTCTAGTAATGCTTTCACCAAGTAAGCTGCTATAAATCCAGTTCCTCCAGTTACACAAAACTCAGGCATCTCTATCTTTTAGAATCTGAATGCTCTGTCTGAAAAATGAAACCGCATTGAATGCTTTATATAAGGTTCATGGAAAGTTAGTTTTGATATTGGGGAGATACTGGTGGTTCTCATTGTTCTTGTGATCATGAAATAAGGTAGGGATCCCCCCCCTAAACTTTCTTATTAACAACAATGCTATGGGTTGGTACGAGGATGTATATGCTCTGCATCTTTGGACTTTTGGAGTAGCTTGAGTGTCAAAATGTGGTGTGTTAACTAGATATGTCATGCCAAGGTGGTTGATCATTTTTATGTATGTTTTATGACAAGAGACTTATCTCATGGGTTCCATGGAGATATCTTTCGCTGTAAATGTGATGGGAAACCAACTCGGCAGTCGTCAATTTATAAACTTGACCCATGGGTTGGGTTGGCCCATCTATTTTGTATCCCTAAACCCTAGAACTGGGTACGCAAACTTTGGAGCACTAATTCAATATTCAGCTAAAAGGAAAAATTAATAGACGTGACAGTGCACCATCCAACAATGTGATATCTGTGAGGGCAAACGAATCTAAAACGACACTTTCAAGGCGTAACATCGCCTACGGTCAATCGGGTTGTTTGCAGTAGGTGTCCTTCTGTTGCTCATTTCTCAAGATTCAATTTTTATCCAAAAAGAAGTGTTCTTGTGATGAATCCAAATAGACCCTTTGGCTCCTTTCAAGTAAACTAACAAGGGTTTCAAAACAAACAATCGACTGAAGTACATGAGATAGCTAGCTGACCAAAAGAAGAGATATCTTTCAAAGGGTAAGTGAGAAGAACCGTACCAGTTGAGTAAGGGCAAAGAAGAAGAGAAAGAGAGTAAAGAGAACGTTTCGCCATTGAAGAAGCACAACAACTCGAACTCTGCAAATGCGAGGAGAAATTGAAATCGATATATTTGAGGTGCTGGTGAAGTCGATTTCGATTTCTCCTCATAAACCCCAGACTTCTCATTGTTTTATTTGGGGTCATTCGATCAGGGGTTTTTTTTTTTTTTTTAAATTAAACGTCCCGTGGAGATGGGCAACTATGGGATATCAGAACTTTATTACTCGTAAAAAAAAATCGATTTACAATCAAAACGGGTGTACATTACGACTTTATCCGTATTAAAACCAAAACAAAAACTCGGACCAAATATGCAACAATCAATCACAAAACTGTCAATCCAGCCTTGTAAGCTAAATACCCAATAAGATAGAAAAAACCAAATGCATCACCCCGCTCGATGCACATCCTCGCTCCTGCAGCGCCAACGGCATCGTGCAAAATACTAACAAAGACGAGTCAAGCTATTCAATGTCCTGGCTGATATCATGATCAGAATGAAACATATTAAACCCATGAAATTAGGCAGCTTTGAACAAAAACCTCTCAGAATTTCTTTGAAACTTCCTGTACAACCTTGGAAGCCAAGAACTGCTGCATGAATGAGTGCAAGCAAACCTCGAAAACCAGAGTGACAAATCAGAGTGAAAAACAGGGAGCTGCAATGCTGGTTGTCCTTGAAAACAGAAAGAAAAACAAAGTGCAGCACCTAGTCTTTGCCAATTATGTTGTGGCCGATCGTAGACAATGTGATAATCCATCATCCCGCAAACCAACCTCGCCCCTTTGCATCATGCTGAAAATCAGCAGAGCACGTTGAAGAACCAGCCTGGACAGCACGCTGCAGAGCAGCAGTGTGCACTCTGTATGAACAGAGCGCACTCTGGTTTGCAGCAGCTTGCATAATTCGTCCCTCGCAGCCGCCAGCTCGACACTGAGCAATGTAGCACCCTTCTGCCACACGCAGCCGCAGCAGACAGTAGCATGTATGCATCGAACTACACCTCGGCTAGCAGAATATCCGCCATCAAAACAACCTCGCCTAGTCCTGGGCGCGACCGGTTCCAACCTAACCCTGCCCATCAAATTCAGACCAAGAGGTAAAACAGAAAAAACCTGCATCATCTACTCATCCCCGTGGCGTATGTATGTCGTATGCCAGCGGTCAAGCATAGTCAAACCTGCCACTCGCCTTGGAAGATCATTCGCACCGAAAGAGACAGTCCAATAGTCTCGTTGTGCTCTATCTGCTAACGCATCCGCCACCGTGTTGGCCTCTCTATAGATGTGTGTGTAAACCAAATTCATTTGCACCGCTAAAATCTTAATTTCTTTCAAAGTATTCTCCAAATACCAAGGAATTTTAAAAGTGTCATGAAACCAGCCACAGACAAGTGTCGAGTCCGTCTGAACAACCACCTTTTTAAAACCCAAAGAGAGACAAAGGCGTAGACCCTCAGCTAGAACCAAAATTTCTGCTTTATTATTGGAGTCTGCACCAAAAAACATTTGCTTGGCCCCAACACAAAGACCCCTGAAGTCTCTAATGATCACACCTCCGGACGCCGAATTCGTATGTGAGGATCCATCCACATTAAGAGCAACAAAATCTGGCGGAGGGGGTGCCAAAAAAACAATTCTAACTAACTTTCTCAGAACTGGGAGCTCCTGTAACCCCAAAGCCCACAATGGTGCCTTGTTACGGCTAACTTGTTTAGGACTTATAAAATTGTTAGCCAATTGCAGATTACGTCGAATGTTCAAAGTCACAAAGGCAGGATTTGGTGAAGCATTTTCATAGACACACTTGCATCTCTGTTTCCAAATTTTCCATAAAATGAACATGGGAGTTAGAAGGAATAACGCACCTGTTTGAGAGTTCTGTTTAGCTCTCTTGAACCAAATTACGAGCACCGTGGATAATTTTGTTGGTCGCCTTATGTGCACTTAAAAAATCCGTTCAAAGTGACTCCACACCTGTATCGCCAATTCTCCGTCCAGAAAGAGATGAATCAAAGATTCGTTCTTTGGCGATTTGCAACAACGACATCTAGAGGCAAGACTCAAACCGCATCTGTATAACTCCCCATCCACTGGCACCCCTCTACGGAGTAACTTCCAAACAAAAACTGAGATTCGGGAAGGAATAATGTTGTGCCAAATCTTCTTACTTAATGCGTTAACCTTTCCTTGTCTCCGTAACAATTCATAGGCCGACAGAAGGGAAAAAATCTCATTCGAATTTGGTACCCATAAACACTTGTCATCACCATCATCCTCAACCCGTAATCTATCTGCAAAATGGCTTCGCACCAAACTTCTAAGATCTAGATTGACTAATTCAAAATTTGTTGAAATTACTTCGCTAACTGAGGGCCAAAAATCTTGACTAACCAAAGCCGCCGACCTCCTGAAAGAAGCTACCGTGTTCCAGTTTTCCTAAAAAAAACTAATACTGCCTAAGCCAATTCGCCAAAGCGAATTACGCAAAATAAAAGACTTCCCAATCATGACCTCCTTAAAAAAAGGTGAAGACCCACCTTTCACCATTTGGCTATTCAATGCAACTCCGTGCAGCCAGTATTTATTCCTCATAAATGTAGCCCATAAAGAGTCCGAAGTGATTAGTCTCCAAAGAGCTTTGATCCGAAAAGCTTGCATCACAACCATCAAGTCTCTAACTCCCAAACCCCCTTCCTTTTGAGGGAAACAAATATTAGCCCATGACACCCATTTTTTCTTCAGTCTTCTTTCACAATCTCCCCAGAAGAAGTCCGCCAACAAACTATGAATCCGTGATAAAACTTTCCTGGGTACACACATGGTACTAAGAATGTAAATTGGAATCGAGCTAAGGAAATGTATAATCAAGATTAATCTTCCTCCCGGAGTTAGCAATTTTTCCTTCCAACCATGGATACGAGATTGAATTTTGGCAATCAAATCTTCAAAATATGAAATTTTAATTTGCCCTTGGAAAACTGGCCCGCCCAAATATTTCAAAGGAGCATCTTTAAACTGGAAACCAGTGCAACTTTTGACCCCCACAATAGTTTTCGCGATTGTTTTGTCGTCCAAAGTAAAAAAAATTTCCCTTCATTTATTTTCTGTCCTGAAGTCTTACAGTAACGTGTCAAGAACTCCATGCAACTCATAATTGAAGATTTTCTTCCATTTAAAAAAATAAGGGTGTCATCAGCATACAAAAGGTGTGAAATAGGACGGCAGGCCCTGGGTGTATAATAATACCCAATTTTGCCTTTATCGAAGGTCTCTATCAAACCCCTACTCAACACTTCAGAGGCAATAATAAAAAGAAATGGAAAAAGATGATCACCTTGCCTTAGACCCCTGGTGGATCTAAAAAAACCTTTGTAGGCTCCCTGAAGCAAAACCGAGAAACCACAAAAAACTATATAGTTGGAGATGAGATGACATAATCTACCAGTAAAACGAAATTTTTTGAGCACTGCGAACAAAAATTTTCACTCCATTCTATCATACGCTTTCTCCATATCAATTTTCAGCACCACATTGCCTCCAAATGCCTTTCTATTAATGTCCCTAAACAGTTCATGCGCCAGCCCAATATTTTCACCAATGAACCTGTCTTTGTCAAAAGACCCCTGTTCCTGATAAATCAACCCTGGCAATAGCTCTACCAGTCTATTGCAAAGAATTTTGCTGAAAATCTTGTAAATCACATTACACAGACTTATTGGGAGAAAATCAGAAAAAGAATCTGGATTCTCAATTTTAGGAATCAAAGCCATGAAATTAGCCGTAAAAGAAGTCGGCATCGCCTCCCCTTAAAAAAATTGGATAGTTTTCTCCCAAATATCCATACTCGCAACCTCCCACCAAGACTGAAAGAAATCAGCAGTAAATCCATCCGGTCCAGGCGCACTATTTTTGGGAATGTTGAAGACAACATTTCTCACTTCTTCCAAAGAAGGACGTATGACCAAAGTGTCACACTGATCGGGGCTCAGCACATGTGGGATGCAGTTTAAGAAATCCATATCCACCATACAAGTACCTTGAGAAGACATCAAATTAGCAAAAAACTCATTAGCGTTGTCAAGAATCTCACCAGGTTTCGAGACAGTCCTACCGCACGGTAAAGAAATCTGATTGATGACCCGTCTCTTTTGTTTGGACTTGGTGGAAGCAAAAAAGTATTTGGTGCAAGCACCCCCCTTCTTAAACTCTTTTTCGCCTGACTTTTGAATCCAATAAAGCTCCTCATGTTTGAGAGATAATCTGTACTCTGCCTGACAATGATGTAGATTACTACAAGCATTGACATCCCAGTTAGCATCAACATTTAGACCATTAGTTCTTATAGTTGCAAAACCCGTCAAAAGAATTGTTTCCCACAGTTGCATTTCATCCTCTAAAGCTCGGATTCTGCTAAACACATTACCAAAGACCGTCCTATTCCACTGTATAAAAGCTCGTCGGGTCATTTTAAGTTTGACATCCACTCTGTCAACAGGTCTCATGGAACCCATGTCGGTCGACCACTTGTCCTTAATCAGATCAAGAAAACCGGGGTGGGTCGTCCACATATTTAGGAAGCGAAAGGGGGCAAAACCAAATTTTGATTGTGTTGGCATAGAGGTCAACAACGGAGAATGATCCAAAAAAGTTCTGCTAAGATGTTCCACTGTAGAACTACCCAAATCTGTCAACCAAGCTGAATTAAAAAGTATCCTATCAAGTCTGGCCCAAATACGCTCACTACCTCGCCTGTTATTACACTAGGTGAGTCGATGACCCGAAAATCCACAATCAATTAGACCACTATTTTCAATACATTCAGAGAAATATGACATGCTCGCCAGGGACGGCTCCACTCCCCCCACTTTTTCGCCTGAGTGCAAGTATGTATTAAAATCACTGCCGACCATCCATGGAATATCATGATTTGCAGCAAAATTGATCATATTTAACCAGAGACCCCTTCGTTCATCCACAGAGCATTTAGCATAAACAAAAGAAATTTAAAAAATCTTGAAGCAGAGTCCGTTACCTGACAATGGATGATCTGATCCGACATATCCACCACCGACAGGACAAGAGGGGTATCCCAAAGAATCCAAATCTTGTCGCCAAAAGATTCATTCGAGACAAATCCACCAAGCTTGAGTTTGTTGTCAATCTCCATGTGTCTATTATCATCAATCATAGGCTCTGCAATCATAAGAATTCTGACTTTATGCTCCACAACCATATTTTTTAACCTCCTCCTCGTGGACTGATTACCCACCCCAGGAGCATTCCAAAAAAGTAGATTTTCGATCATCTTAAACTCGGGTGGAAAGCTTACCCTTAGTCTTACGACGGTTGCCCGGAGGTACCGCCAAGCCGATTATTTTCCTAAGATTCTCATCGGACTGAGCTCCCAACGCTAAATCCTTGATTGCTTGTGATTCTGGCCCTAACTCTGAATCCGACGCAACCGCGTCACTATCATCTGTGGCACTGTCAAGGGAGTTAGTACTCATCTTTTTTTTCTTTCTTTTTTTCTTTTCTGTTTTCACAAACACAGCTCTCCTTCATCAATTGAACAGCGATATCGAACAAAACCCCCCATCCTATTTATTTCCGGCTGCCATGGGAGCCGATACTTTGCAAATGTCCACGGGGTTACTTCGTATAGCCTGTACATCCGTCACTGTCGCCTTCTCTGTTCCCTTCCCTGGTTCTTGTGGCAATGCTGTCCTCATTGTTTGCGACATATATGAATCAGATCGAGGAGCAGTCAAATGTGGATCCATTCCAAGAACGGGAGAGGTTGCTCCAACTGCGAGCGAAGCGGACTGGGGGGAAAACACGTCCCCTGTTGAGGGGCAATGAACAGGTTGGGAAGCCAATTCCCCTGCTTTGGTGCAGTGCATGGCCAAGGACGCAGCGAGCTCTGGTTGGGGCAGAAAGGCGCACCTCAACTGCTCCTCGAGTGCAATTGCAGCTCCCTGTTTTGGTTCCTCACGTCTCTGTTGCATAATCAACACCTTTGTGGCTATTTCAGCTTGCTGAATCTGCGTTAGCTGGCCCAACGTGGCCCTCGCCATTTGAGTCGATTGTCATACTGTTCGATGCTGCCGCATAATTAGTTTGAGGGAAGCTGATTTTATAGTTGCATTTGTGTCGTCGAAACGACTAATCTTCGCACCAGCGTTGACATCATCTATCTTTTGTAATGGTTGTTCTTGTGCCCCAATGACATTGGCAATCTCCGAAAATGTATACCCCACCTCTAGGAGGCATTCCTCCGTAGATTCCTGCAAAACCTCGGCATTCTCATGAGGCATGTTCTTACCCAATAATTCCTTCTTTGTTTGAGACTCATCTGTTTCATCTGCAAGGGGCCCAAATTTGTTTGACAGTTCCACCTTCACTAGATCAACGGCCTCCGACCTCTTATCCCCAACTCCCTCAGTAATTTCCTCCCCTTTGATATTCTTGATGCCACTCGTACCCACGTCCGGTTGGGGCTTCCTGATTATGGTTACATATTGTTGCTTGAAATTGTTGGTGTTGGCCTTTGGCTTGCTAATGATGGTGTCGACCTTTGTCTTGACCGCCTTATCTGCTTTACCGGAATCAGCAACTCGCCTACCGCCCTTAAGACCTAGCTTTTTTCTGCAGAACAATAGTCACAGTACTTGAATCCTGGATATTAGAACTATGGTAGCACTAATGTGAAGGAGAACGGAGAAGAAGCCAAGGCAAAACCATGGGAAGAAATTAAATTTTTTTTTTTGTGATTTTGGATGATTTTGACAATTTTTCTATGTATGAGATAATCGTGAATTTTGGCACTCATTTCGATACCTAACGTCATAATAAATATAGTTACATATATCTTCGTCTAGAACTTTAAATAATCTTAGTTTTTAAAAATCAAATTTTCTTGCTCAATTTCAATGACTTTAACCTACGATTGGATGATTTTCAAAGTTTTTTTTGTATATTAGATAACCATATAATTTTTAGTAACAATTCAAAAAGCTAACATAACAATAAACATAATCTCATAGACCCTAGTCTAGAGCCATAAAATTAATTTCTTCGTTTTTATAAATACAAAATTTTTCTCAGTTTCAAAGGCTTTAACCCACGACTTTTGACAAATTCGTAAAAACAATTCTAAGTAAACCACATAATATTTTCTCCATTTTCAATACCTAACATCAAAATAAACAAATTCACATAAATCCCTGTCTAGAGCTTTAAAGCTTCTTAATTTTTTCAAAGTAAATTTTTTTGCTCAATTTTAAAGGCTTCACCCACAATTTTGGACGATTTCTACAATTGTTCTGTTTTTGAGATAAACGATGAATTTTTGTTCCAATTTCAATACTTCATGTCACAATAAATATATTCACATAGATCTTAATCAGGTGCTTTAAATTTTCTTATTTTTTTTAAAATCTAAATTTGTGTTCAATTTCAAAGGCTTTAATTCACGATTGGGACAATTATTTTTTGTTTATGAGATAACTGTGAATTTTGGTACCCATTTTGATACCTAACATCATAATAAATATAGTCACACAGATCCTAGCCTAAGGCTTTAAAAACCGTGAATTTTGGAAACAATTTTGATACCTAACATCATAATAAATATAGTCACATAGATCCTAGTCTAAGGCTTTAAATTTCTTATTTTTTAAAAATCAAATTTTTTGCTCAATTCCAATGACTTTAACCTACGATTGGATGATTTCAAAGTTTTTTGTTTCCGAGTTCACCACATAAATTTTGCTCACATTTCAAACGCTAACATAACATTAAACATTCTCTCATAGATCCTAATCAAGAGTTCTGAAATTTATTCTATTTTATAAATAAATAATTTGCTGAGTTTCTGAGGCTAAAACCTACGATTTTTGACAAATTTGAAAAAATTACGAGTTAACCACATAATATTTCTCCCATTTCAATATCTAACGTCACAATAAATTAAACATATTCATATAGATCCAAGTATATAGTTTTAAATTTTCTTAATTTTCTAAAAATCAAAATTTTTTCTCAATTTCAAAGGCTATTATTACCCACGATTTTGGTTGATTTCTACAATTGTTCCATTTCTGAGATAAACGTTGAATTTTTGCTCCAATTTCAAAACCTAATGTCACAATAAATATATTCACATATATCTTAGACAAGTTCTTTAAATTTTCGTAATTTTTTAAAAATCTAAATTTTTGCTCAATTTCAAAGGTTCAATTTTAGCCCACGATTTTGGACAATTGCAACAAATTTTTTCTTTCTGAGATACCTGTGAATTTTGGCACCCATTTCGATACTTGACATCATAATAAAAATATTTACATGGATCACGTTCTAGGGCTTTTAATTTTCTTAGTTTTTAAAAAACATTTTTTTTGCTCAATTTCAATGACTTTAAACCTACGATTGAACAATTTCAGAAGTTTTTTTGTTTCTGAGTTCAGAACATAAAGGCTTTAAGTTATTATTTTTTACAAATTATAAAAAAAATTTCTTATTTAAACACATAATATTTGCTCCCATTTCAAAACCTAACGTCAAAATAAACATATTCACAAATATCCTAGCCTAGACATTTAATTTTTCTTAATTTTTTAAAAGGCAAAGGATTGATACCCACGATTTTTAGACAATTTCTACAATTGTTATTTTTCTGAGATAAACGCTGAATTTCTGTTCCAATTTCAATACCTAACGTCAAAATAAATATATTCACATTGATTTTAGTCAAGTGCTTTAAACTTTCTTAAATTTTTTAAAATCTAAAATTTTGCTCAATTTCAATAGCTTTAACCAACAATTTTTACGATTGTGACAATTTTTTTGTGTTATGAGATAACGGTGAATTTTGGCACCCATTTCAATACTTAACATCATAATAAATATAGTCACATAGATTCTAGTCTAGGGCTTTAAATTTTTTTAGTTTTAAAAATCTTTTTTTTTGCGAATTTCAATGAATTTAACATACGATTGGACGATTTCCGAAGTTTTTTGTTTTTGAGTTAAACACATAATTTTTTCTCACATTTCAAAAGCTAACATAACAATAAACATAGTCTCACAAATTCTTGTCTAGAGCTGTAAATTTTCATCGTTTTCATAAAATTTTTGACAAATTCGAAAAAACAAATTATGAGTTAACCATGTAATATTTTCTCCCATTTCAATACCTAGGGACAAAATAAACAAATTCACATAGATCCTAGTCTAGAGCTTTAAATTTTCTTAATTTACTCAAATTCAAAATTTTTGCTCAATTTCAAAGGCTTTACCCACAATTTTGAACACAATTGTTTTGTTTCTTAGATAAACGCAAAATTTCTATTCCAATTTCAATACCTAATGTCACAATAAATATATTCACATAGATCTCAGTCAAGTGCTTTAAATTTTCTCCATTTTTTAAAAATCTAAAATTTTGCTCAATTTCAAAGGCTTTTAACCCACGATTTTAGATGATTTGGACAATTTTTTTGTTTCTTATATAACCGTGAATTTTGGCACCAATTTCGATACCTAACATCATAATAAATATAGTCACATAGGTCCTAGTCTAGGGCTTTAAATTTCTTAATTTTTAAAAAATCAATTCTTTTGCTCAATTTGAATGACTTTAACTGACGATTAGACGATTTTAGAAGTTTTTTGTTTATGAGTTCACCACCTAAGTTTTGCTCACATTTGAAAAGCTAACATAACATCAAACATAATCCCATAATTCCTAGTCTAGAGCTCTAAAATTTATTCGTTTTTATATAAAAAAAAGTTTTACTCAGTTTCAAGGGCTTTAAACCTATGATTTTTAACAAATTCGAAAAAAAAAAAAATTCTAAGTTAACCACATAATATTTGCTCCCATTTCAATACCTAACGTCACAATAAACATATTCACATAGATCCTAGTATAGAGTTTTAGATTTTCTTAACTTTTTAAAAGTCAAAATTTTTGCTCAATTTCAAAAGCTTTACCCCCAATTTTGGTCAATTTCTACAATTATTCTTTCTCTGAGATAAACGTTGAATTTCTGCTCCAATTTCAATACCTAACGTCACAATAAATATATACATATAGATCTTAGTCAAGTGATTTAAAATCTCGTAGATTTTCAGAAATCCAAATTTTTGCTCAATTAAAACTCACGATTTTGGACGATTGCGACAATTTTTATGTTTATGAGATAACCGTGAATTTTGGCACCCATTTCGATACCTAACATCATAATAAAAGTATTCACATATAAATGAAGAAAATTTGGCACCCATTTTGAAAAATTTTCTATTTCCAAGATAACCGTGTAATTTTGCACCCATTTCGATACCTAAGATCATAATAAATATAGTCACATTCCTAGTCTAGGGTTTTAATTTTTCTTAGTTTCTAAAAATCAAACTTTTTGCTCAATTTTAACCTACGATTGGACAATTTTAGAAGTTTTTTGTTTTTGAGTTCACCAAATAATTTTTGCTCACATTTCAAAAGCTAACATAACAATAAACATAGTCTCATAGATCCTATTCTACAGCTCTAAATTTTCTTCTTTTTTTTTATAAATAAAAAAAATTTGCTCAATTTCAAAGCATTAACTTAAGATTTTTGACAAATTCGAAAAAAAAAATCTAAGTTAACCTCGTAATATTTGCTACCATTTTAATACCGAACGTCACAATAAACATATTCACATAGATACTAGTATAGAGTTTTAAATTTTCTTGATTTTTTAAAAGTCACAATTTTTGCTCAATTTCAAAGGCATTATCCACGATTTTGGACGATTTCTACAATTGTTCTGTTTATGAGATAAACGCTAAATTTCTGATCCAATTTCTATACCTAACGTCGCAATAAATATATTCATATTGATTTTAGTTAAGTGTTTTAAATATTATTAATTTTTTTAAAATCTAAAACTTTGCTCAATTTCAAAGGCTTTAACCACGATTTTTTTTATGATTGTGCACTTTATCTGTTTATGAGATTACCGTGAATTTTGACACCCATTTCGATACCTAACATCATAATCAGTATAGTCACATAGATCCAAGTCTAGGTGATTAAATTTCCTTAGTTTTTAAAAATCAAATTTTGCTCAATTTCAACGGCTTTAACCTACGATTGGAGGTTTAATTTAAAAAAAACCTACGATTGGACGATTTCAAATTTTTTTGCTTCCGAGTCAACCACATAATTTTTGCTCACATTTCAAAAGCTAACATAACAATAAACATAGTCTCATAGATTCTAATCTAAAGATGTAAATTTTCTTCATTTTTATAAATACAAAATTTTGCTCAGTTTCAACGGCTTTTAACCACGGTTTTTGACAAATTCAGAACAAAATTCTGAGTTAACCACATAATATTTTCTCCCATTTGTTCCAATTTCAATACCTAATATCACAATAAATATATTTACATTGATTTTAGTCAAGTGCTTTAAATATATACCTGATATAACCGTGAATTTTGGTACCCATTTCGATACTTAGCATCATAATAATTATAGTCACATACGAATGAAGAATTAACAGAGCCCGAAATAAGGCGAAATAAGGCGATTTTTTTGCTCTGAGGTGTTTCTGGAGGGTATTTTGGGATTTTTTGCTAATTTTTTCATCTTTTCTAATCCCAGCCGTTCATTGATCCAGGGAATCAATCTGGTTCCTTGATTTCTGGTTCGGATTGGGCAAACCCTAGCCGTTGTTTCGGCTCCTTGCCGGTTTCCTGCCGCTTGGGATTCCACTCCGATACAGATCGATTCTCGGTTGGTTCAGACAGTGCAACGACGCGGGATCGGATCGGTGTTTTGGGCATTGCTCTCACCGCAAGTGCATCCTTCTGAACCTGTGTCCGATTCGTGTCGTATCGATCCGTTACGATCTACGGCCTGTTACGTCCCGGGGTTTGATTCACGGCGTCGTTCCGATCTGTTACGACCTGTTACGACCTTGGGTTTGATTCAAGACGCTGTTCCGATCTGGCATCTGTTACGACATTGAATATTGCTTTCCAGCCCCTGTTTTTGATTCCATAATTTGCTCGATGAGATGATCACGCAAGCCGCCAGTCCCACACCCACTGGTCCGGGTCATGGGGGAACCACGGATGGTAATTCTAAGCCTTCTTTTGCCCAAATTTTGGGGAAAATTTTGGTGGATGACATTGTCGAAACTCAGGTTGAAGGAACGAGATTCCGTAAGGAGGGGGCTCCAGCTATTGGCCTCACGGCATCAGATGAGGTTCGTGGGGAAGCTTTCATGGAAAAATATGTCATTGTCCTCAAATTCTCTAGTTACTGCCCGACTTTGACAGATATTCGCGATTCAATTCACAGGACTTGGGGAATTTTGGGAGACTTCTCACTGGGTTTATTGAATCAAAGACATGTGATAGTTCGACTCCAATCGGAGGTAGAAGCCAAGAAAGTTCTGTCGCGGGATTCATTTCTGATTCGAGGAGTTCGTTTTAAAGCTTTTCGCTGGCATGATGGTTTCAGTTTGAAGGAGGACCCAATCTCGGTTCCCCTATGGGTAGAGTTACCTAACCTTCCTTTGCATTTATTTCATCCCCCTATTTTAAAGGCTATTGTCAATTCTTTTGGTGGATATTTGCGGATGGATGACCATACCCGTTGCCTCACTCGGCCGGGTTTTGCCCGTGTATGTGTGGAGATGTCTCTAGCTGAACCACTACCAAATAGAGTTTGGATTGATAGGGCTAACAACAGGGGTTTCTGGCAGAAAATTGAATATCCAGGTTTCAAGTATTGCGATTTTTGTTCTTTGATAGGACATCAAGAGACCTTTTGCAGGAAAAAATTGGGCCTTAAGGCCAAGGTGGGAGATCCCGACTCTGGTAAAATAGAGAAGATGGCTAGGCCGCCAGTTGAGAACCAAACTGTTAAACAAAAATATGTACCCATTCTCAAACAGGATAAACTTGCTCGGCCAACGGTCGGCCCGAGCGGAGCTAAAAATAGTAGGGGGAAGAGTTGTTGAGGATATTGGGGAGACAAGGCCGGCGGCCAAGATTCCGGTTACTATGAATTTGTCAAATAAATTTGCTTTGCTCAATGAGAACATGGCTGGGGATGAGAGCGACTCAATGCTTCATGCTGGTGGTGGAAAGGTTACAGAAACTACAGAAGAATGCCTACTAGAGGCGGGGTACAATATCTCGGAGATTGCTAATGTTTTGGGTCCCACCGCTCAACCAAATCAATCCTCGGTCGACTCACAATCCGGGGCCAAAGGTGGCCAAATTAATGTCGTATGTCCGCATGATGACATTACACTCAAGCAGTTGGGGAACCCCGACGTTCCACGTTTTGATTCTCAGCTAGATCATGACCCCGTTCAAGTTGCCAGCAGCCCAGGCATTGCAAACAGTCCTAGCGATGCGATCAACCCTGTGAACAAACCAAGTCCAAATCATGCTGGCCCTAACCCCGCAATCATCACAAGTTTAAGTCTTAATAATGTGACGAACATAGAGTTATGCAAATTTCCAGTGACGGATTCCAGCCCCCACATTGGCCCAGACAGTGTTCCAGGTTCAGGTCATGCTCTCACTAGCTCTGCGCTTCCGACCAGCACTTGCTCTGCTCCCGAACAGCCACTGCCTTGCCTCCGAACAACACCTGTTTTGCCCATAAACAGCACTTGTTCTGCTGCAAAACAGCACCTGTTTTGCCCCCAACCAGCACCGGTTTCGGCCCAGAACAGCACCGATTCTGCTCCTGAACAGCAACTGATTTGCCCTCGCACAGCACTTGCACGCCCCAGCTCACCAGCACTTGCGCTCTCCAGTTCTCCGCTCCCGAACAGCTCCTGTTTTGCCCCCGCACAGCACCTGATCTGCTCCCGAACAGCAATTGTTCTTTACTCCAGAATACTACCAGCTCAGACCCAGGATCAGATCCCAGTCAAGCCGCGCACCTCGAGTCTCTTCGGCTTCAGAATCCAGGTTCGTCCAGCCTGAACAAGGTCGGCATTGTGCAATTCAGCTCTGCATGCACACGGCCTGTCAGCCCCATTCTACCCGCATCGCTCAGTCATGGGACACAACCTCTTTATGTTCAAGGGGACGGGGGAGCTCCGGAGTTTGGGAAGGACATATCGAAGCCGTCAGTGATGACACAGTTGACAAATATTATGGCCAAACATGCTCTTTCCATGGCAACGGGTAATGTATCCATGCCTCCAGAGGCTAGGAATGAGGTGGATGGGAGTTTACATGAAGTTTTCATCCAGCTGGTTGAGGAGAATCGTGTTTTGCAAAGCAAGAACCATTCAAAGTCCACTAATACCTTGATTCGCCCAACAGATGATAGTGACGAGGCGGTGTCAGACTCGGAGATGGGATTGGAACCACAAGCTATTACAGATTTAACATTGGGGTCTCTATCGGATAAGGAACAACAGCATATAGTTCAACCAGTGGTCCTCCCGGGCAAACGTTGCAAGACTAAGAAGGGTAAATCTTCTCAACGTGTTTAAGATGATGGAAAACTTTATGTTTTGGAATGCTCGTGGGGTCGGTAATCAGGCCACGAAGCGGAGATTGAAAAATATGGTGTTGGAGCATAAAATCAAAATTCTTATGATAGCGGAGCCTATGATTCCTGTTAGTAGATCAATGGAGATTGGCAACAAACTTCGTCTAGGGGGCTTTGCCTCGAATGATTCGGTTGGGGGAAAGATATGGATACTTCACTTGCTCTTTCGGTGCTGGAGATGACGGACCAGATCATTCATTGCCAGGTAAAGGATTCTAATGCAAGAATTTTTTTAATTTCGTTTGTTTATGCTAAATGTTCTGTGGATGAGAGAAAGGATTTATGGTTGAACATGATAAATTTTGCTGCTACCCATGACATTCCTTGGATGGTCGGCGGAGATTTTAACACTTATTTTCACTCCGGAGAGAAAGTAGGCGGTTTGGAACCATCCATGGCAAGTATGTTTCATTTTTCTGATTGCATTGACAACTGTGGTCTCATTGACTGTGGTTTCTCGGGCCCTCGTCTCACATGGTGCAATAACAGGCGGGGTAGTGAGCGCATTTGGGCCAGATTGGATAGGATCTTAACTAATTCAGTTTGGTTAACAGATTTTGGTAGTCCAAAAGTAGAACATCTTAGCAGAACTTTCTCAGATCATTCCCCGTTGTTGGCCTCCATGCCGACTAACTCTAAAGTCGGGTATGTTCCTTTCCGGTTCCTTAATATGTGGACGACACATTCTGATTTTTTTGACTTGGTCAAGGACACATGGTCGACAGATATGGGTAATATGAGACCTATTGATAGAGTGGATGCCAAACTTAAAATGACACGACGAGTTCTGATACAGTGGAATAGGTCGGTCTTTGGTAATGTGTTCAGCAGAATTCGTGCTTTGGAAGATGAAATGCAGCAGTGGGAAACAACTCTTTTGGAGGGTTTTGCGAATCACAGTAATTCTGGGCTTAACGTTAATGCTAACTGGGAAGTTCAGGCTTGCTGCAATTTACACCGTTGTCAGGCAGAGTATAGATTGGCTCTCAAACAGGAGGAGCTTTACTGGATTCAAAAATCATGTGAAAAGGAATTTAAGGAGGGAGATGCGTGCACTAAGTATTTCTTTGCTTCCACCAAATCCAAACAAAAGAGACGCGCTATTTCTCAGATCACTTTACCGAGCGGTAGAACTATTTCGGATTCTGGTGAGATTCTTGATGGGGCTAATGAGTTTTTCTCTAATTTGTTGTCTTCTCAAGGTGCGGCTAGGGAAGATGTAGATTTGCTAAATTGTATCCCGACTCTGTTGGACCCTGGTGATTGTGAGACTCTGGTTAAACGGCCTTCCCTTCAGGAGGTCAGAGATGCAGTCTTTGACATACCCAAAAACAGTGCGCCTGGTCCGGATGGATTTACGGCTGGATTTTATCAGTTTTGCTGGGAGGTTTTAAGTATGGATATATGGGAGGCTGCTATTCAGTTTTTCGAAGGGGTTGCAATGCCGACGTCTTTCTCGGCGAATTTCTTAGCTTTGATTCCCAAAATTGATAATCCAGGTTCTTTTTCTGATTTTCGTCCAATCAGTCTGTGTAATGTGATTTATAAGATTTTTAGTAAAATACTGTGCAATAGACTGGTAGATATCTTGCCAGGGTTGATTTCTCAGGAGCAGGGGGCCTTTGTTAAAGGTAGGTTCATTGGCGAAAATATTGGCCTGGCGCAGGAAATGATCAGAGACATCAATAGGAAGGTCTTTGGAGATAATGTGGTGCTGAAAATTGATATGGAGAAAGCATATGATCGGTTGGAATGGAGTTTTTTGCTTAGAGTACTTAAAAAATTTGGCTTCACTGGTCGAATCAGTCATATCATTTCTAACTGTATTACTTTTTGTGGATTCTCGGTTCTGCTGCAAGGTGTATACAGAGGTTATTTCAAATCCACTAGGGGCATTCGGCAAGGAGATCCATTATCTCCTTTTCTTTTCATTATTGCTTCCGAAGTTTTGAGCAGAGGTCTGAAATTAGCATTTGCGACTGGCAAAATTGGGTACTATTATACTCCCAGGAATTGCAACCCAATTTCCCATCTTCTATATGCAGACGATAATCTTGTATTTTTAAATGGTAGAAAATCCTCAGTTTCAGGATGTATGGAATTCCTGCGATGTTATTGTGAGGCCTCGGGACAGAAAATAAATGAAGGAAAAAGCTCTTTTACTTTGGCTACCCAGTGTTCAGTGGAGCGCATCGTTGCTTTAAAAAGTGGCACATATTTTCAATTCCACACTGCTCCTTTGAAGTATTTGGGTGGGCCAGTTCAAGGGAGAGTCAAAATTTCCTATTTTGAAGACTTAATTTCTAAGATTCAGGGTCGTATTCAAGGATGGAAGGCAAAATTATTATCCCCAGGTGGCCGTCTTATCTTGATAAAGCATGTTCTTAGCTCCATTCCGATTTATATACTTAGCACCATGTGTGTACCAAGGACTGTCATAGCTCGGATCAATAGATTGTTGGCGGATTTTTTCTGGGGGGATTGTGAAGGCAGACTTAAGAAAAAATGGGTATCATGGGAACATATTTGTTTACCACTGACGGAGAACGGTTTGGGTGTGCGTGACTTGACGATTGTGATGAAGGCTTTTCGGATAAAGGCTCTATGGAGGTTACTTACTTCAGACTCATTATGGGCTACTTTCATGAGGAACAAATACTGGCTTCAAGGTGTTGGATTGTCCTGTCAATTTGCGAAAAGTGGGGCGTCTCCTTTTTTTAAAGAGATCATGCTCGGGAAAAATTTTCTTTTGAGCAATTCGTTTTGGCGTATTGGCATTGGGGATATTGGCTTCTTTGAGGAGAATTGGAACATGGTGGCTTCTTTCAAGCGATCGGCAGCATTGGTTGAACAAGAGTTATGGCCTTCAATCCGCGAGGTATCTTCTTCGAATTTTGAGTTGGTTCACTATGATCTTAGAAATTTAGCGCGTGAACTTTATGCAGATAGATTATGGAGTGAGCCTCATGAGAATGACACGTGTCTATGGGCCCCAAATCCGAATGGCCTTTTTTCAATCCGGTCGGTGTACGATATGCTACGGAATCATGGCACGTCTAATGCTTTATGTCAAACCCTTTGGCACGACCTTTTGTCGTCCAGAATATCAGTTTTTGTTTGGAAATTGCTTCGTCGTGGCATACCAGTGGACGGTGAACTTTACCGGTGTGGTCTGAGCCTAGCATCTAGATGTCATTGCTGCACAGCGCCACAACAGGAATCTTTGAATCATCTCTTTCTAGACGGAGAATTGGCACGGCAGGTGTGGAATCATTTTGACAGGATATTTGACATTCATACTCGACGCCCAGCAGAAATTTCTACGGTTCTCGAAATATGGTTTAAGAAAGCTAAACGCACTACTCAAACAGGTGTGTTATTCCTTCTTACTCCTATGTTCATTCTTTGGGAAATTTGGAAACAAAGATGCAAATGTTTTTTTGACAATGGCCAACCCAATTCGGCCTTTGTGATCCTGTATATTCGGCGACAGTTGCAACTAGCAAATAATTTCATTATTCCCAAGCAAGGCAGCAGCAATAAGGCTCTTTTACAGATTTTGGGGTTGGATGTGATCCCTGTTACAAGTAAGTCTGTTCGACTTGTTTACTGGCATCCCCCCCCCCCCCCCGAAGATTTTGTGGCTCTTAATGTTGTTGGGACTTCTCGCAAGGATATGGCAGCGGGTGGTGTGGTTATTCGTGACTCTCGAGGCATTGGAGTCGTTGGAAAATATATGTTTTTCGGTTTGGTTTCCACTAACAAGGCGGAAGTTTTGGCTCTTTTAGAAGGAATTCGACTATGCCTCGTTTGGGGTTTCAAAAAGGTGATTATTCAAACAGATTCTGCATGGGTTTGTGGCTGGTTTAAAGATAGCTTAAAAATCCCGTGGCAATTGGAGAATATTTGGAAAGAAATTAAGGAGTTGACAATGACGATGACTTTGCACTGTCAACATATCTATAGGGAGGCAAACGCAGTGGCGGATGCTCTAGCCGTTAGAGCTTTCCATGATCTTGAGACAGGCCTTTTCTATGGGAGAGATTTTCCCAGGCGAATAAAAGGCTTGTTGGGCCTTGATAGATTACAAATGGCGTATCTTCGCCACGGGGATGACTAGAGACAGTTTAAGGATAGATTCTCAGATTGTTTCTCTCCAATTTAATTTTTGGGTTCAGTTTGTTCGCTGTGACGCTGGGTGCATGCGATTGGGATGGAAGGTTTGGACTGTGACATGCGGGGTTGTGGGTGTTAAGGGATTTTGCTTTCAATTTTTGTTATAAACCTTGTTTTTAGCATTAACGCGGGTAATGTCGTAATGTACCCCCGCAATGATTTGTATTTTTATGGTTATTTAATAACGGTCTGGCATTCCATAGTTGCCCCTCCCCACTGGAGGTTAATTTAAAAAAAAAAAAAAAAAAAAAAAAATTATAGTCACATACATCCTAGTTTAGGGCTTTAAATTTTCTTAGTTTTTAAAAATCTAATTTTTGCTCAATTTCAAAGGCTTTTAACCCACAATTTTTTTACGATTGCAAATTTTTTTGTTTATGAGATAAATGTGAATTTTTCCACCTATTTCAATACCTAACATCATAATAAATATCGTCACATAGATCCTACGATAATAATAAATATAGTCACATAGATATCTAGTCTAGGGCTTTAAATTTTTAGTTTTTAAAGATCGGTTTTTGCTCAATTTCAATGACTTTAACCTAGGATTGGACGATTTCAGAAGTTTTTTGTTTATGAGTTAACCACATAGTTTTTGCTCACATTTCAAAAGCTAACATAACGATAAACATAGTCTCATAGATCCTAGTCTAAAACTGTAAAATTTCTTTGTTTTTATAAATACAATATTTTGCTCAGTTTCAAAGGCTTTAACGCATGGTTTTTAACAAATTCGAAAAAAAAAAATTATGAGTTAACCACATAATATTTTATCCCATTACAATACCTAACATCAAAATAAACAAATTCACATAGGTCCTAGTCTAGAGCTTTAAATTTTCTTAATTTTTTTTGCTCAATTTCAAAGGCTTTATACACACAATTTTGGACGATTTCTACAATTGTTCTGTTTTTGAGATAAACACTGAATTTTTGTTCCAATTTCAATACCTAACGTCATAATAAATATATTCACATAGATCTTAGTCAAGTGCTTTAAATTTTATTAATTTTTTAAACATCTAATTTTTTTACTCAATTTCAAAGGCTTTATCCCACGATTTTGGATGATTGGTACAAATTTTCTGTTTATGAGATAACCGTTAATTTTGGCAACTATTTCGATACCTAACGTCATAATAAATATAGTCACTTAGATCTTAGTCTAGGGCTTTAAATTTTCCTATCTTTTAAAAATCAGTTTTTTTTACTCAATTTCAATGACTTTAACCTACGATTGGATGATTTTAGAAGTTTTTTGTTTCTAAGTTCACCACAGTAATTTTAGTCACATTTCAAAAGCTAACATAACAATAAACATAGTCTCATAGATCCTAGTCTAGATCTCTAAATTTTCTTCGTTTTTACAAATAAAAATTTTGCTCTGTTTCTAAGGCTTTAACCTACGATTTTTGACAAATTTGAAAAGAAAAAAAAATCCTAGTTGACCACATAATATTTGCTCCCATTTCAATATCTAACGTCACATTAAACATTTTTACATAGATCCTTGTGTAGAGTTTTAAAATTTCTTAATTTTTTAAAACCCAAAATTTTTGCTCAATTTCAAAGGCTTTAATCTACAATTGGACGATTTCAGAAAATTTTTATTTATGAGTTAACCTGAAGGATACAAATTGGCATGTCTAACAGCTGTCATAAGCAACTTGTCACTAAAATAAAGACTACAATACCCATTTTCACCAATATACTTGTAGCCCTGAGCTTTAAGCACCCCAAGAGAAATAAACCCCTTTGAAAGAGCTGGAACATGACATACCTCAGTAAGCTGTCTACATAACCCATCTGCCAATTGAAATTTGACTGTACCAACACCCATTGTGTTGCAAGGAGTCACCCATTTTAACTGAACTGCCCTTATCCTCGCGGTAAGTGTTGAACTATTCCCTTACGAGACACATATGATAAGAAACTCACGTATCCAACATTCAACCGTCATACAAATGGTCATAAGATTTTGCCATTAGTGCATGTGTTACGACACCCCTGATTAGAATATCATCTACCACATCCAGTGTATCAACAACATTCACTACGCTCTTATTCTCATTCTCTTGCTTATTGTGATTATCCTTCCAGTCTAGACAATCCCTTATGTAATGGCCTTTGCGCTTACATTTGTGACATTCAACCCTAGACATATCTCTGCCTTTTGATTTAGACAGGTTCCTTCTGTAGTTGTTCATTTTGTAATTTCTTTCCCTTGTCACCAAAAGACCATGTGCTTGGACCTTCTCATTCGAAGCACTCTTTCTGGAAGCCTTTGCAAGTACAACTTGAACAATATCGCTATACACAAATTTTTCTTTTTTCAATGTTGTCATCTGATCAACAAACGGTTCCCATTCTTGTAACAAAGAAATTAACAAGAATAATGCTTTCTGACTTTCTTCAAATTTAACTCCCAAGCTAACACAATCTGAATATAAACATTCAAATTATTTATGTGATCAATCATGAGTTTACCTGATTGTAATCTGAAAGTGAAAAGTTTCTTTTGTAGGTACATCACACTCATCTGATTATTATGAAGATACATAGCCTGAAGCTTATCCCAAACACTCTGAGCCATTATCTCATTAGCGAAGTTGTAAGCCACATTGCGAGAAAGACGCAAACTAATCGTACTACATGCATTCTAATCCATTTTAATCCACTTCTCGATAACCTCAACCGTCGCCTTATCTAATGATGGTTTCTTTTTCTCATTTAGTGCATCAATCTGATCCAAAACTAACCAGAATATCTTTACAATCCATCTGCCAAGCTTTAATATTGTTCCTACTATTGAATCAAACAATGTCAAACTCATAGATTTTCACATAGCCATCATCACGCGATGAAGAAGACCTTTTAGCCATTTTATTTAACACTTTCAAAGCACAAACACCAACCATATGACACTCTGATACCACTTGTAAGGAAAATACATGCTAATGCAAATAATTCCAACACAAGTCTTGGACCTAGTTGGTGAAAGTGAATGGCTAAAAACTCTATGCAAGTAATAGAAAACAACAAACAATATGCAGAAAATAAAGATGACACCGAGATTTATGTGGTTCGACTTTTCCTTCTGTAACTATTTTATTGATATGAAAACACTTATTTGAAGATTACAACGTTGTCAAGCAATGATCATTGAGATTACGCAATCTCAAGCAAACAATACCACCAAAAGTTTGACGAAATTCGCAAACGAAGAACACCCAAAATCACCCGATTCCAATCCTTATACTTAGCTACTATTTCACGTTGCACACACACTGATTCAAGCCGAACACGCAGCCCATTTCACGTCGTGCTCATTGCTCTTTTTTCTCGTCGTGCTGCTGCATTGTATTTCTAGTTGCTTGTATGTGCTGCAGATGGTTCTGATGCTTCTGCTTCTCACGTTGTATTGTTGTTACTTTTAAAGAGAAAAAGATGAAAACTCCCACTTAAATTGTGAGCCAACAAAGAAAACCTTGTCCAACTCTTCCCAATAAATTGGGAACCAATCATACAAGGACTTTGATGCCTTGTTTGTAAAGAAGTCATTGTCCTTGTCTCACAACAATAAACACAGTCACACAGATCTTAGTCTAGAATTTTAAATTTTCTTAATTTTTTAAAAAATCAAAAATTTTGCTCAATTTTAAATGTTCCCATGATTTTGGAAGATTTCGATTTTTTTCAGAGCTAACTACATAATATACATTGGAGTTTACCATTCGCACGGTTTTAAAATGCATCGTACCAAAGGGATCTAACCTGGCACATATATAACATATTTCCTTCACTCATCCGAGAGATATGAGACTATAACCCCCTGGTAGCCTGCCAGCTTCTGAGTTCGCCTATACAAGGTAGTCTTCCAAAATTATTAGTTCGCCCATACAAATGATCCTGTCAACCTTCATAGCCCTCCCACACATGAAGCTACCAGCCTTAGAACTCCTCCATACAAGGTAATTTGTCAGCCTTAGAGCTCACCCACACAAGGTGTTACAGGAACCCTTTTGCCAGGTGCCTCAAGATTGTAATCGACACACAAGACTCATATTTGCTTGGGACTTCCCTGTTCCATCTTTTTAACTTCCAATTAACTCGAGAGTATTACATGAACACTCAGTAGAAAAAAAGAAGAAGTGGGTAGCTTTGTCCCAAATATGGGGTGTTAATTACACTTTCCATATATAGAGTAGGGTTGAAAACCGAACCATCGGTTCGATTTTTCACCTAAATCGTGAATCGAATCGACTTAGGTCGGTTTTAAAATTTTCAAACCGAAACCGAATCGATTTTAATTTATACAAACCGTAATCAAACAGAACTGACTAAAATCGAACCAAAACCGAACCGATCGACTATTTTAAACATATTTTATTATTTATATATAAAATATATATTATTTATTATATATATTCGGTCAGTTCGGTTTGATCGGTTAAAATCACATAAAAACCGAAAATCGAATCGACCACTTCAATTTTGAATTTTTTAAAACCAAAAATGATCCGAACCGAATTTAAACTGAACCAATTTATTCGGTTCGTTTGATTTAATCGGTGATCGATTTTACACAAAACAAATTCAAAGAAAAATCTGTAAATATAGCGATGAGAGGAAGAAGAGTTGGTTCCTTCACCTAATAACTGAGCCAAATCTCATCCAACTCTAAAAGGTGAGATTTTTCTGTTTCTCTCATTTCGTACTACATGAACTAGCACAACAGCTCTTCTTACAAGAGCTCCTTCAATTCAAATGGCTTCAAAGCTCTCATCTTTAATCATCTCCAAGCAAATTCCAAAATGGGTATGTTTCAGTTCCTATTTTTCTTCAATTTCATGCGTAACCCATGTTGCAAATCACCCAGAAACTGAACAAACCCCTGAATTTGAATCCACGATTCGGGTTTTAAAGAACTAGCTCAACCCGGATAACTTAGTTCAGGTTTTGAATTCAACTCAGGATCTCAGCTCATCACTGGAGATTTTCAAATAGGCATCTCGTAAAAAACGATTTCATCACACATCTGAGACATATTTTCGGATAATTTTGAAATTGGGTATGGTTAGGAATATTGAGGAAATGGGGGTTTTGTGTAATGAGATGATAAAGGAGAAATTTCCGCATTCGGAAGAAGCTTTTGCTTCATTGATTGATTGTTTTGGGGGAATTCTTAAGTGCACTGGTGTTGTGCCTGGGGGCTACCAGGCACACCACCAGGCACTGTAGTAGTGCTCATTGTTTTGTGAGAAATGGTAAATTGAAGGAAGCCTTTAGGGTACTTGAAATTATGAACTTGGGTAATTGTAAGCCTACGGTTTGGATATGTAATGTGTTAATGGGTACTTTGTTGGAGGAGAAGAGGGATTTCAAATCTGTTATATTTGCTTATACGGAGATGGTGAAAGCGGGGATTGCGCCCAATGTGGTGACTTTGAATTATTTGATAGAAGTCCTGTGAGAGCAAGATAGAATTGATTTGCTTTAGATCAGTTTAGAAGAATGGAGAGAAAGGGTTGTTCTCCTACTAGTAAAATTTTTGAGGTGATTATAGGTGGTCTTTGTAAGAGAAACCAGGTCGATGAATCGTTAATGGTTTTGAATGAAATGTTTGAGCTCAAGTGTAGTCCAGATTTGAATTTTTAACATTAATGTTATACCCCTGTTGGCTAGGGTTAATAAACCAGATAAAGGGATTAGGCTTTTTAGAATGATTAAGGATTCAGGTTTTCCCTCCGGAATCATTGATTTATGGTGGTTTGATAGAGAGTTTGTGTGAGGACCTTCGGGTTGATGACGCAATTCAACTTCTTGAATAGATGATAGAAAATGATAGAACTCCGGTAATTGATATTTATGTGGATATTGTGAATGAGTATTGTAAATTAGGAAAAAATTGATGCTGCCACTTTCTTGCTGGAGAGCTACATTTCGGAGAGCTTTCCTCACAATTCCTTGCTTGAAAGTTATTGTAATGCTGGTAGGTTCTATGAGGCAAATGGTTTTCTTGAAGATATGGTCAAGAGAAATGTATCTGATCCTGATTCTTGGAGTATTTTTATTAGAGGGCTCTGTGATAAAGGAGAGATCGGAAAGCTTTTGAATTTCTCAATAGAATGATCTCTTTTTCGTATACACCTGATTGTACCATGTATTCTTCTCTTATCTTTGGGCACTGTAAAAAGCAAGAGTATAAAACCGCTTTGGAGCTATTCTGTCAGGTTTGCATCCGAGATTGGCTTTTGGGTTCCAGCTCTTATGCTGAGCTAGTTGATGGGCCATCGGCTATCAACTCTTCCTCGTTGGATTTATTGATTGATAGGATGTGTTTGATGGGAAAGCTTGATGATGCCATTGAGTTGTCATCTTTGGCTTATAACTCAGGCATTTCTTGCACTCCTGTTACATACAATACTATCTTGCTCAAGTTGAATGAGTCTGGAAGGACAAAGGATGTCTTAGCGTTATTCTCACAAATGCTGATTTGTGGTTGTGGTTTAAATGCGGAAGCATACTGTAGCCTTACGCATAGCATGTGTACAGAAAACTGGACGAAGGAGTCGCTCATTTGCTAGATCAGATGGTTGTGATGGTTCATTTCGCAATATTGAAACACTAGATACACTGCTACCTTCTATGGCCTGCACCCCCAGTTGCATGTGGTTATGCCTACATTACATAAACTTGCTTCTGAAGATGGGGTTGTTAGTTTGCAATGTTCAACATGTTGATCAATGGTCTCTGGAAGGAGGGTCTTAAAGAGGATGCCGGTAAATTATTGGACTGAATGTTAGAAAATGGTTGGGTTCCAGATGCAGCTACACATAGTTTGTTGATTGGGAGTAGTGATACTGGAGAAGGAGCTGATGGTATGACAGAGAAATTAAAACATTCTATAGCACAAGACTTTATGAACTCATAACCTGGGCTAAAATACAGAAGGAGGTCAAGCTTGAATTGTATTGACCTGCCTTTGCTGAACACAACTGGAAACATTTCGTGCAAAGACTGATGGATGGGAGTGAAGTTCGCACCTCAATGGACAGGTCCCAGTTATAGTAATTACACTGCGGTTTTCTCCCCAGGTTTTCAGATCCTTGGATTGATAAAATTGCTTTAAGCATGTACCACATTGATTTCTGGGTGATGGGAATTTTCTCAGCAAAAGCTGCGAGATTACTTATTGTTCCAGCCAACTTGTAATCTGCGAGAGATTTGGCTGTCCTTATATTGTACAATATTGCTACATATGCATTACTTAGAACATTTCTAAAAAATTTAAACCTTTGAAAGATATGAATTTTTAATTTTTATTTTTATGATCTATGCGTATGATGTTTATTGGGAGTGTCCAATGCGTGCCTGTTTATAGTGTCTTGGCACGTGTTTTTTTTTTTAAAATGGTGTCCTTGTTACATAGATAAAATAGTAGAGTGTATGTCTGTGCTCTAGTAATTGGGCCTTGCAGTAAAGGCGTGTGTGATATTCATCTATACATCTTACCCAGTGCAAGTTTTAGTATTTTCTTTGTTTTCGGTTAGGCGGCTTAAACCAGTCTTTGGACTCCTATCATCTCATATTGGTCATCTTCCATCAATTGCATAATTGTATTGCATGATGATTTTGAAGGTAGACGGGTTCTATCACTCAAGCGTGCATTGGGAGCATGAAGAAAGATGTGCATAGGAGCAATCCTTTCATGTGAGGATGAAGTTCATTAGAGACAGATGTTCGGAGGACCTAAGTCAGAAGAGTGGCACTAACCGTGAGGTTTTGATACTGAAGTTTGAATTTATGGTCAACCTAGCCCGTCAACAGGTATTTAGGGATTACTCTTTGCTCTTTCTATCCTCTACATTTGATTTAACTTATTTTCCTAAGGAAAATTTGGTCCTTGCTTTAATGATTTGAAATGTTTTGCGATTCTAATTGTTACCTTTGTGGATGAAATAATTTTGTGCTAGTATAAAATAATTTTTGATACTCTAACTGTTATTTTTCATACTTCTATATGCACAAAGTTAGTAAAATTCATGTGTTGCATGTTTCTCAACAAATAAGAATACCCGTCAGTAAAACTTTAGATTGAAAACATTATTCATTTAAAAATGTAGTGAGAGTTATTATTTAGCTTGTATAAGCGTTTGTCATCATATTTCATATGGTTAACCACATTTGTTGAAGACAAATTTTAGGACTACAAAGTGAAAGTGTTATTTGATGATTATACCAGTCGTTGGAATTCGGAATGACAATGCTCAATAAGGAGCAACACTCTCGTATGAGAGCTAAATATCCTTTTTCGTGGATTTTAGGTCAGAGATCAAACTCTATTTATTTTATATAAACAAGGATGCACCGACTCTTCGAAAAACCTCCGAGTCACGAGTCAAATACGTGTCGGACACGGATTCGTGTCCGACACGTATTGGACACGTGGTCAACGGTCAAAATTCGTTGACCACGGTCCGGACACGGTCAAGACTCGGTCAGACACGGTCCGGACTCGGTCAGACACGGTCCGGACTCGGTCAATTGCAAATAAACCCTGCTCTTCGACTATTTGGTTCCCCTCCCTCACAAACCCTAAACCAGCAGAGAAAGCAGAGAAGGGAGAGGGAGAGGATTTGATCGACAGAAAGGGAGAGGGTTCGATCGACAGGGTTCGATCGACAGAGGGTTCGATAGACAGAGGGAGAGGGTTCGTTCGATCGACAGAGGGAGAGGGTTCGATGGGTTCGATCGACACTTCGACAGAGGGTTCGATCGATTTCGGTCGATTTCGACAGAGGGGGAGAGAGAGAGAGGGTTCGATCGATTTCGGTCGATGTCGACAGAGAGGGAGAGGGAGAGAGACAGAGAGAGGGTTCGATCGATTTTGACTTGGGTTTCATTTCATCCTCAGAACTTGCAAATTCAAGGTGAGATCTTCGTGCCATGGACCTTTCTCTACTTTCTGAGGACATCCTTATGGAGATCTTCTCCAGACTGTCGATCAAGACTCTTTTGAGATCTTCTCCAGGTACCTTTCTTCTTCATTTATTTTTTTCTGCGATTTTCTTCTATCAGTCTATGCGACTATGTATCATTCTCTTATCGGATTTCTTCTTTGATTCATCTTTGATTTTCTTTTCTGCTTTTTTTTTTTTTTGAATGAGTATTGTGCTGATATTGCAACACTCATACTGATTTTGTTATGCTCTGAATCTCTGATTCATGTCTGATTGAACACACATCCTCAAAGTTTTTCTACTTCTTCCATATTCTGATTTCATGAATATGACTATATGAGACTCTCTGTGTCTCTGAAATTTGAGGATGTGTTCTTCCCACACTAGTAGAATAAAACAATGAGTATTGTGCTTATTTTCTTTTATGCTGATTTTTTAATTTCTGCTGATTTTTGTACTTCAACTGCAAAGAATAAAAAAAAGTAGATTAGCATTAGCAAAGAATGAGTATTTCAATCAGTGAATCAATATTGCAAATAATGAGTTTTTACATTCTCAAATGCATATGCTTTATGAGTATGACTTGAGCTTGACTTTATGATGCATTTGAAATTTTGAATGAATGAATGTTTTATTGATATGTATGGATTGTTTACTATTATTATTTATAATTTCATGTTCATATGAGTTACAAAAAAATATATTAAAAAAATAAGTTTGACCGTGTCGCCGAGTCCTATTTTTTTGAAAATTGTCGAGTCGCCGTGTCGTATCCGTGTCCGAGTCCGTGTCCGATTTTGGGGATAGAATCATAAGTATTAAATCAGTTTTAGACCTAGAGATAGTGCATGTTATTAGTGCGTATGCACCTCAAGTGAATTTAGACGAGGAGACTAAGAAGGGTTTTTGACTCTTTAGAGGAGTTAGTTCTTGGGATTCCCTTTTTCGACAGGGTTTTCCTAGGCGGGGATTTGAATGGCCGTGTCGGTAAGGATATAGTTGGGTATGAGAGGGTACATGGCGGTCAAGGCTTTGGGGATCGAAACACTATGGAGATTTCTATTCTAGATTTTGCTTTAACCAAGGATTTTGGGATCGTGAATACTTTTTATAAGAAAAGGGAAAATCACTTGGTGACTTTTGCGAGTGGGCGCCATAGAAATCAAATTGATTATTTTCTTGTTAGGAGACACGATTTAGGTAGGTGTAAAAATTGTAAGGTTATACCAGAGGAGTGTCTGACAAACTAATATAGGTTGTTAGTCCTCGATTTTTGCCTTAAGAGTAGGGGTCGTATTGCTAAAGAACATGTTAGACCGAGAATTAAGTGGTGGACCTTACAAGGAGATGTGTGCCAAAATTTAGAAAGAAGATTTTGGGTAGCCAGTCAGTTTCAGAGGGTTAAAAGAATCTAGAACCAAAAGATATGATTAGTAACGCGGATCTTTTTGAACATTCGGCAAACTGAATAAGATGTGCGAAGGAAGAGTTAGGAGAGGCCAAAAGAGGAAGTGTATATGATAAGGAGACATGGTCGTGGAACGCTGATGTGCAACAAACCATTGCGGAAAAAAATGCTTTAAGGAGTGGCAAAGAGATAGATGCCTAGAGTCTTTAATGAAATTGAGTAGTAAAGCAGTAGGGAAAGCTAAGAAGAGAGCATATGATGATCTGTATAATGGATTAGGTACAAAGAAATGGGAGAATGATATTTTCAAGATTGCTAAAGCTAGAGAACTAAAAACTAGGGACTTGAGTCATGTAAGTGTGTTAAACATGAGGATGAAAGAGTTTTAATGCAGGATAAAACTATTTTAGATAGATGAAATGATTACTTTTGGAACCTACTCAATGGAACACATGTAGGGGAGTTAAACTTGGAGGGGTATGCTTCACAGGAAGGGACATATCGCATGTTCCATCTCAGAGTTAGTGCCACAGAAGTGAGATAAGTTTTAAAAAGAATGAAGACAAGGAAGGCAGTTGGACCGAATGATATACCAATTGAAGCGTGAAAATGTCTGGAAGAAGTTGGGATTCAATGGCTAACTAAGCTCTTTAATAAGATTTTTGAAAACTAGAAAAATGCCAGATTCATGGAGGCATAGCTTCGTGGTACCAATTTATAAGAACAAAAGGGATATTCAAAATTGCTCAAACTATAGAGGGATAAAGCTTATAAGTCATACGATGAAATTTTGGGAGATGGTTATAGAACAAAGACTTAAGAGTTTAACCACGGTTTCGGAGAATCAATTTGGATTTATGCCGGGTAGGTCTACTACGGAGGTCATTTTCCTGCTTAGGCAAATTATAGAAAAATATCGAGAGGAATGTAAGAGTTTGCATATGGTTTTTATTGATCTGGAGAAAGCTTACGATAGGGTCCCCAGGGAGTTAATTTGGTGGGTGTTTGAAAGGAGGAAAATGTCTCAATATTATGTCGATATCATTAAGGATATATATGAAGGGGCTGTAACAAGTGTTCGCTCAGTGGGTAGGATGTCCAGTGAATTTTCAGTGTCAGTAGGGCTACATCAAGGGTCGGCCTTAAGTCCATATCTCTTTGCTTTGGTTATGGATGAGTTGACGAGACATCTGCAAGAAGATGTACCTTGGTGCATGTTATTTGCAGATGATATTGTCTTAATTGATGAGACTAGTGAAAGTTTATGTCAGAAATTAGATAGGTGACGGGAGGCTTTAGAGAGTAAGGGTTTTAGAATTAGTCGTTCGAAGACGGAGTATCTAGTGTGCAATTTTGATTGTGAATCACGAGGGAGGAGTAATGCAATTGAAATAGAAGGTGTGGAGGTCCCAAAGTGTGAGACTTCGATATCTAGGATCTATAATTCAAAAGAATGAGACTACTGCAGAAGATGTAGATCATAGGATTAAAACTGTTTGGATGAAATAGAGAATGACGTTAGAAGTATTATGCGATTGAAGGATGCATGCAAGGCTAAAATGGAAATGTTATAAGACAATTGTTCGACCAACCATGCTATATGGTTCAGAATGTTTGGCTACTACGGGACAACATACGCATAGGATGACAGTAGCAGAAATGCGTATGTTAAGGTGGATGTGTGGTAAAACCCGTAAGGATAAAATTATGAACGAAAGAATTAGGAGACACTTAGGTGTAGCGCTCATAGATGACAAAATACGACGCCAATTAAAAAATGTCTAGATTGGCAAGTTAATGGAGGGTGTAGACGGAGGGGACGACTGTTGAAAACTTGGATGAAGGCAGTGAATGAATACATCATTGAGTTTGGATTAGACGAGGATATGTGAAAAAACCGCATTGCTTAGAGAATCAAAATCCATGTAGTCGACTCCGAAAATATCATAAATGGGCTTTGATGATGATGAAGAAGAAATTAATCTGGATATTAGAAAATTAAGTGTTTATGACTTAGAAATACTTAGCAATAAATGTGATGATAATTATTTGTCAGTCAGGCTAGCAATGAATTTAGTGCGTGGGCTGCTCAATTGTTTTCCTATCAGGTATTTTCTCAAGTTCGCTTTTGATTCATATAAAAAGTTTCATGTGCTTTGTGCTAAATAGCATGGAGGTTTGAGTTATCTTCAAGCATAATATCAAGAAGGCTCATTGAATGAGCAATTCAATTAGAGATAGCGGATCAAATCAATTTGGACATGTGCATTTTTTATTTTCCAATTAGCATGCGTGTTTTATGAATGAAGCTTTTTTGATGTGGTGAGTAATTGACTCTAGTTGTTTAACAGTAAAAAAAAATTTGTTATTAATTGATGATTAAAAATCTTGATAGGCTGAAAACAAAAGAGAGGAGAGGAGAGGAGAAACTGTAAATGCATAAGCGAAATCTGGGTATTCAGAAACGAAATAAGACAAGAAAACTAATACCGTCAATCCTTGAATTTTTTCAAGTGGGCCTTGAATATTTTCGTGAAAGATCAACGACCTTAATGTGGTCTTAAGGATGAAATCAGAAACGGGGATATTCAAATTGGGTTCTGGCATGGTATGCTCATCCTAGTCATAAAATCAATCGAGATTTTCCTAAAACTTCAAATAGATAGTGTGGACTCTTGGCAGTAATAATAAAGTGTTTTGGAGAGTTCATTTTCATAGAAGAAGGTTTTAAACTCTTTATATAAAGTCTGTAAATGGGACTCATTTGGGGGAGTAATGTAAGTAGGATTAGCAAGTAGAGTGTAGGAATGGCTTTTTGGGTTCTGGGTAAATGTTAGTGGAGTCGTAGCTACTCCAAGTTATAACCAGAAGTGTTCTGATAACTAAATTTGCTTCTCATGAATGACTTGGCATGCTCTTCCAAATGTGCTGCCTCCCCTTAGTGTGAAGAAACAAGACAACCAGCTAGAAAGCCCACCCATATTCTCCAAATGTAACACACTTCTAAGTATAGCACGAAGCACCTCTACCTTGCCAAGTCATTTCTTTTGAAAATTTCAGAGTAGCAATGAAGATGCTCTAGAATGCTCTTTTGGTACTATAGATAAAACTGCAGACTTTTCCTGAAGGAGGTCCTTAGTTATCATGTCTTTGCGCCGGACCATAGGTGAGGTTTTAGGTTCATTGTATTTCTTCCATTCTCTTATAAGTGGATTTAATTCCTTTTTCTTAATTTTTTTTTTTTTAATTCTTGTTAGAAAAAATCCATTGATAACAGAAGGGCAGAAACAAAAGATAGACTAATAGTGACACTGATGAGAAATACTTAAGTGCATCTTTGGAGGCCACAAAGGACGAGAGGAAGGCTGAAAGATCATATGTAGAAGTAGTGACCAGTGAGAACACGCAAACCCATTCGTTGACTATAGAAGTAGTTGAAGATAGATTTTATCAACAAATTGGGGAGTTTTCTTGTCCCTAAAATAATAACCTTAGGCAATGACATGCCACTCCTATATCAGCACATCATTCCATTGTAAACTTCACCTAATGAAATCGAATGGCTTAAAAGAGTGATAAAAGCTTATTTGCTGATGAACTTTGGATTAAATGACAAGAAGGTTGGATTTCACCCCTTGTTGACTTGGTTTAGATTTAGTGTTCTAACCTCATTAGTCAGTCGGCCTTTATCAATTTGGCATGTTGGGTATGGACATTGATGCCTGGTGGCACATTTGAAAGGACAAAGCCGCTCAATTTTCCTTTCTGTCTTCTTGCCATTATATACTTTTGGCATGTTGGGTATGACATTACTGCCTGTTGTCACATTTGAAAGGACAAAGCTGCACAATTTCCCCTTCTGTCTTCTGCTATTATGCTCTAGTGAAAATTAGATTCGTCAATATATGGAATTTTGAAGAGTTTAGATTGACCAAGCTTGACCGTGGTCAGCATTGTAGTAATCACCAGTGGTCCTAAAAAATGGTTTGGAGTTGTTACCTAAACCTTGGTCAGTACCAGGAGCTTTCCAGAGCATTGGGTTGAGCTCCCTCTTCTTATATTCTATTTGCATTTTTTTTTGTCTCTGGCCTATGTCCTACTTTCAGAGCTACTTTGGATTTAACAAGATCGGTTACCTTGTTACAGTTATATGCCTTGATGTGTCTAGAAAAAGGAACAGGTAAAGCTTTAGCAATGTCACAGACAGCCATCATATGGTTTAAAAAAAATTAAGCTTTTCATAATAAACAGACGTTCATTTGCTTATATAACATTTTTGCTGATTGAGTAACTGGTCAGCTCTTGTGGGCTTAGATTTTGTTAAGTATTGAGATTTGCCTCGTTTGAATCGATGGCCTAGGATTCCCAAACATGTTATGGTTAAGGCAATACATCTATAAATTAATAGCTAGTGTTTTCTTTCCGAGTACTATTTGAGCAGTGAAGGAACCTACATTTTTTGTTTCATTCCTCAAGTAGTGGCCCAAGAAACTAAGATGTTGCAACATCATCCTTTCAACATACGTAAGGTTAACTACTATGATTTTTTGCATGCAGATGAGGATGAAGAACAAGGCTGGACTCATCCAAAGGTCGCTTACGGGCCTTACTATCGTGACCGTGATTCACAAATGTGGATAAATAGAAAAAAGGCCATTCTTGGACATGTTGCGACAGGAAGCCCAAGTGAGCTACCAGAGACGGTTTGTGGGTACATGGAAGCAATGGTGAGAGTGGAGAGTCAAGCTAGAGCTCTGTACGTCAGTGACAACTCCCTTGATCAGCTATCAAGGAATGACTTCATGTGGATGATGATCAAGGATGGTTGCCTTATGCTAGTGGTGGCATTGTTTGCTTTAGGAGGTAGGAAGCAATTGCAGTTTCCTTCCAGTGATCCCATGTTTGGTGATCAGTGGGACAAGGAACAAATTAAGATTGCGATAACATCTATGTTCTATGTGGGAAACCAGATCCCAACAGTCGTTCTCAAGGAACTGATGAAACAAAGCTTCTTCCAGAGGGTACTCAATGGTAGAAAATGGAAGAGACCAATGGATTTGCAAAGGCAGGCTTTATTTGATTTCTTGGTTGCGCCCATGCTGACCACTGGATTTGGCACTCCATTAAATTCACTCCTTAGGAGCCTCTCTTGGAGGCATCGAATGCATCCACCCAATGACGTTCTCCATGCCCTACATCAGTTGTTATTGGGGACGAGCAATACTGTTGATGACAGCAATGGCGATGATGATGGTGATTATTTTGATGAGTGCTTGGCAGTCCGGAGTGCATCTGAACTTCGACAAGCAGGAATATTTTTTAAGGATAACGAAGAAATGGGCACTAGAGGAATACGGTTTGAGAAAAATATGTTCAATGGAGTTCTATCTCTCCCTCCTATCATGGTGAACTGTGATACCAAGCTGTTGGTTTGGAACTTGGTCCACTACGAGGCTACACAACAATTACCCGAAAAGAAACGTGAAGTCTCTGCATATCTTCAGTTCATGCGTGAGCTCCTTCGTGGCCCTGAAGACGTAAAAGTCTTAGCAGCACACGGGATTGTCCTTGCTGATCCTAAAGGTGAAGAGGAATTGCCGAAGCTGTTGAGGAAATTGATCATAAATGGAGTCAAAGAGAACTGCAATCTTCACCATGTTCGGAATCAAATTCGCAGATACTCTCAGCCTCGCAAGTGGGAAAAGCTTCGAAATCTTCTCAGTGTGGTACTAGTAGTCTCACTGCTGGAAACTTTTTATACAATTCTCAGCTATTATAAGAAATCCAAGTAAACTCTTTTAAGTTTTCTGATTAAAACTGTATCAGATGGAATCTATTTGATGTAACTGGAGTTGGGTAAAGATAAAAAATATCATATTCATACATAAATAGAAATTAAGAAAAATTGTAATTCTAGATATGATGATTATATCCATATACACAATGGAAAAACATGATTGATCTCTGAAAAAGCTGTAGGAGTACAATCGGCATAATCAAATTTGAAGTGAGGCTTGCGGAAGTAATTTCCTTTACAACCAAGGAATGAGTTTTTGCACTTATTTATTTATTTATTACGAATAGAAATAAGGCGAAATGCAAATTTACATTTTTTTTAGGGTTTTTTTTCGTTAATTTCAATAGTTTTCGCCCAAAACCAAAAAGCTAAGACCAGATTTGCATAATTTCGATCGAAAATTTTGAATGCCGATCACACAAATTCAACAAAAAACCAGACTTACAAGACGGATTGAGCTTGGAAGAAGAGTTAGAAGGAGGTGAGTGGAGGAAGAAGAAGAGGGAGACGTTGAGAGCTCGAGCCCAAGTTTTGGAGGTGTCGTTCCGCATGTAAACTTCCATGCCATACTCTGCGTCGAGCTAGTTCTTCTTTGTGTATGTTAGGTATTGAGAAATAATCACTCGAGACCAGTGAACAAATGAATAATCACTGATACTGCCTTTAACAATATTAGCTATTATAGAAATTCATACATAATGACTGATTCAGCTAAAAGTTGAGCTAGTTCTAATTGACCATTTCAACACGGCTGATTCAGCTAACCTTCTAATGGATTTTAACAATGTCCACATTATACTCTTTATCCACCATGGAACAAATACATATTATATAAAATAGCTAAAAATATTTCTTACAATAAATATGGGATTAAAGTATTTTAAGCTCAAAAAAATCCTCATAGAAATAGTCTTACAAGGTTACGATTTGCTGATTCAAAATACTATGGAAAACTAATTTTTCAGACAAAAGCTTTCAATGCAACAATAATTATATGAAAAATAGATGTGGAAATAAGCTAAGGATCACAATGAAGTCTTACCATAGACAATGGATTCACAACTTGAAGGCATGAAGATGTTTGTCTAATTCATACGGGAGTAACTCAATGTGTATACAAGCGTATTCGCTAATTTGTGGTGAACCTTCTTTAATTTCTCACCCAAAATAAATGTAGAACTGGAAATTTTTTTAAACCCTTCCCTCAATACTTTGATTCTCATGCCAATATCAGATCTGTTTAAATCTATTGACTTACTGTTAGAATTACTTGCTTTCTCATGGATCCATGTTAAAGTTTGACATGAGATGTCAACGAATTTTAGCACTTAATTTTTTGAAAACTTTTCATGTAAAACCAAAAAATAAAAACTGTTTTCCACATATTTTTTTTTCAACTGTATATATTTATTACAAGCCATCGTGAGACTACAACTCCCTTTCGAAACCACAAATCCCTTTAGGATAATCTAGTCTCACAAATTCAACTACCAACATCGATACGATAATAATTTTTGTAATAATCTCCTACACTTGTAAACAAAGTACTCAACCAAACTAAAAGCTAAAAACACTCACCTCATGACACTCGTTAAAGAGAGAAAGATTGAAAAGAAATGAAGATTGTTGAAATGGAGTGGAGAGCAAATTCATACATTCCGCAATTTAAATAGAGCAAAGAGTTAGAGAAATCTATGAGTTGAAATGATCACATTGAATCATTGAGGACTAACATGGCACAATTCAGGTACCATGAAAATTAATCAAATCAATTTTAGCCTGCCATATTTGCTAGTTTTTTTTTTTAAACATAGCTAACTAGACTTAATCGTCTCGTTATAGAATCAAATCAATAAAGTGTAAAATGCATGTTATTCCATACTTGTGGACCACATTGTCTAATTGCTATTTTCTAGATATAAACAATATTAATATTCAATGGAATGATCATTTTTTATGATTCCATTGCTCACAAGTGTTCCATTGAGTTGATACCCCATTGGCATTATATGTTAAAATGGTTCAGAAAGCTCATGCGGATAGTTTTGAGATGCCCGTTAAGTACGTATCTCGAAGGAAATGCATAGGGTTATTACGTATCTCGAAGCACATAGGTAACAGCTGAGATCAAATAAGCTGATAAGATAACCTTATTGAATTTAAAACACGCGCACGTTTAAAACTCTCCATTATCAATGATCCAAATGGCCTCTACTGTTCTCTTCCAAGTCCAAGCCAGCCCACCTTTATCAAACACTCACCACCCAGCCATCCATGGCATCCAATCCTGCTCAACAATGGCTGACCTCAAACAATTCCATTCTAAATGCATCAAACTGGGCCTTTCCTCAGACAATGACACCATGGGTCGTCTTATAAAGTTCTGTGCAATATCTGAATCCGGGGACAAAAACTATGCACGTCAATTGTTTGACAAACTTCCGCACCCAGATGCTTTTATATACAATACCATCATTAGGGGTTACTTGCAATCCCAAATGTTAGAAGACTGTATTCTTCTATATACCCAAATGTTAGAAGATTGTGTTTTGCCAAATAAGTTCACCTTCCCTTCAGTGGTCCGAGCTTGCGGCTTTGGAGAGGGAAAACAAGTTCATGCCCATGTTTTGAAGTTTGGGTATGGGGAGGATCAGTTTTGTTTGAACAATTTGATTAACATGTATGTGAAGTTCGGGTGTTTGGATGAAGCTAGGAGGGTTTTTGATAAGATGAGTAGGAGGGATGTTGTTTCATGGACTACTTTGATTACTGGGTATTCTCGAATGGGGTTGGTTGATGAGGCTTATATGGTTTTTGAGTTGATGGAGGGGAGAAATTCTGCAGTTTGGAATGCTATTATTGCTGCTTATGTTCAGAGCAATCGGTTCCATGAGGCTTTTGATTTGTTTGATAGGATGCGGTCGGAGAAAGTGGAATTGGATAAGTTTGTGGCGGCGAGTATGTTATCAGCTTGTTCGAGCTTGGGAGCTTTAGAGAAAGGGGAGTGGATACATAAGTATATAGAAAAGAGTGGGATTGAACTGGACTCGAAACTTGCAACAACGATGATTGACATGTATTGCAAATGTGGGTGTGTGGATAAGGCATTTGATGTCTTCAAAGGATTGGCTTACAAGGGGATTTCCTCATGGAACTGTATGATTGGAGGCTTAGCAATGCATGGAAAGGGAAAGGAAGCAATAAAGCTTTTCAAGGAGATGGAGATGAAAAAGGTCGCCGCAGACAACATTACGTTTTTGAATATCTTCAGTGCATGTGCCCACGCTGGATTGGTTGAAGAAGGGCGGTACTACTTTCATTATATGAAAGAAGTTCATGGAATAGAGCCCAAGATGGAGCATTACGGTTGCATGGTTGATTTGCTTGGTCGATCGGGCTTGCTAATGGAAGCAAGGAAGCTCATAGATGACATGCCCATGAGTCCTGATGCAGGCGTCTTGGGTGCACTTGTTGGAGCCTGCAAAATCCATGGAGATATTGAGCTAGGAGAAGAACTAGGAAAACAAGTTATTGAGTTAGAGCCTCATAATAGTGGGCGATACGTTCTTTTGGCTAATTTATATGCTAGTGTCGGTAGATGGGATGATGTTGCTAATGTGAGGAAATTGATGAATGATCGTGGAGTGAAGAAGGTGCCTGGTTTTTCAGTGATCGAGTTTGATGGTGTTGTTAGCGAGTTCATTGCTGGAGGCAGGGCTCATCCACAGGCTAAGGAGATATATGCTAAGGTGGATGAAATGCTGGACTGCATAAGATCAGTAGGCTATACACCAGTTACGAATGGAGTAGTACTGCTTGATGTTGAAGAAGAGGAGAAGGAGAACCCTTTGTGCTACCATAGCGAAAAGCTTGCTATTGCCTTTGGGCTGTTGAAAACCAAACCAGGAGCAGTAATTCGAATCTCAAAGAATTTGAGGGTGTGTAAAGATTGTCACGAGGCAAGTAAGCTCATCTCAAAGGTTTTCAGTCGCGAGATCATAGTAAGGGATAGGAATCGGTTCCACCATTTCAGTAAGGGAGGATGCTCTTGCATTGATTATTGGTGACGATTTGTTGTATTGCTGTGATTTACATTATCATTTGTACATCTGTGCATTGCTTGTAAGCTAAACAATTTTGCGATCACAAGTTTTATTCCTTCCATGATCATACTGTAACTCTTCCAACTGAATCTAAAGTTTCTCTGTCCTACAATTGCCCAAGTTTTGCACTTTCAGCCCTGTTGCTGAGACACTTCCACCTTAATAAGCTAGTAGAAACAACTGACCAAATTTTAGCAACTCAGATTGTGCTCTTTTGGTACAGTGAGAAAGACATCTTTTAAATCTGTGTACAAATGCAAAAAATCTAAACAATAGCATTCATATGATAACTGATACGAAAGGAATTAACAATTGAAGGAAAGGGATTCTGCAAAATAACATTCAAGAAACGTACAAATAACATTCATGAAACGTACATCAACTTGTTTTCCTTCTTACTCAAGTGAACAAATACTCAAAGCAAAGAGAAAAAGAGTTTTTGAGTGAACAAACACTCAAAGAGACAAATTAAACTGACGATTACACTCAAACTTAGAAAAAAAAGTAAAGTAGTAACAGATAACCATCTTCGAAATCAGATAAATTTGATTTGAAATTCACCAGCTCCTTAGAATAGCATTATCAGCACAGAGTCACAGACTTTGTCGATACTAAGTAACCTGACTCAACAGTCTTCTGCAATAGGCATCAACAACCAAGAGCGTTACTCTGACCTTGCTCACTATGAAATAAATCCCATTAAACGGTGTTGTACATGATATCGACTACAATTAAGTACTTGTCTTCAACACTGAACTCATTATTTCAGCTGAGTCTCTGCATCTCTTCCTTGTTTTCACTTATAGCGATTTTTGGTGTTACATCATTGTGTGTTTCCCCATCCATTACGTAAAAAATGCTCTTCGAAGAAATGTCCAAATTCAAAACTAAAATTCAACTATGTAGCTGAATCACTTTCGATAAAGCTCATCCATGGGCCTGTAGAAAGGACAAGCCTACAGAATATAATCGTATTGATCATTCTGATTGATAGTTGCAAGATGAAACTAGTCTTCTCTTCGTATTTGTAGACATACAGAAACGGTATTCATCTTTCCAGTAATGTTTCCCAACCGATGATCATCTTGTAGAGGTGGTGTTATGGACTAAACCTGGTTATCCAACTTATTGCCAAAATGATCTGAATGATAAAAACTTCATAAAAGGAGTAAAACCTGTGCAGAACTGGATCTGAAATGCAGATAGTTATCCAATCACTGCAATTAAATCCCTAAGAAGAGTAATTGTCGCGGCACAACTTGCTCGTTCCAGCATTACTTACTTTTCTTTTTATAATACTAATATATCCTTGAACTTCATCAATAACAGAAAGACAACTTGTAGTAGTGTTCATACCTGTCACCTTCTCAACCATGTTACGAATAGCATACATCCTGTTCTACAAACTAAATTTCCCAACGAGACCACTTTCTTCCATTCTTCGCTTCAAATCAGTTCAATTAATTCCCTTTTGACTATCCAAGGTCTCCCTCTCCCTACTTTAGACTTGACTGAAATCAAGTACTAGTATTGCTATCCGAATCTTCCTTAACCTCAGGAAGGACAATGGTAATTGGCTGCCAGCCTGATGAATGAGCTATGATCCACCGCTTAACGGTGAGTATCATATTCACGATTAGGAGGATATCACCCATAACATATTCTTTCAAGCATGAGTTCTTTAGAATAATACCTGCTTCGTACCTGTGCAAAAATTGAATCAGATAAGAAAGAGCTCTCCCAAACAAAACTCATCATAGAAATCAAATCAACTAGGAGAATGACAAAAATGTGTTACCTGCTCTGAGAAGCTAAAATTGTAGCTCGCCCATCGGAAGAGGTTAAAATTTTTTGAATTCCATCCCACACTCCTTTTGGATAGTTCCCTTTGCCCATAGGGTTTATAGACTTCCACATTACTTCGTTCTTGCCAATGTAAAATGGTTGTGGACCGAGCTTCACCACCAACTGATTTTCAATTGCACTTTCAAGAGCCTTTTTAACATCAATATTTCGATGGATGGGGTCTCCATAACGAATACAATCCGATATGTTTGCTTCAGTCGGGGCCATCTTATCATTTTTTAAAGTGTTCAAGGCAAGTAAAATAACCCCCAGGATATGATCAGATGGGCTACCTAATGGCCCCCGACCAGGAACAACAGGACCAGTATTCACTGATGAAGACAGTGGAGGTAGATGCTCTGGCCCACGAGGAAGAGGATATCTACTTTTCTGATGGTCTTGATAAGCTGCTGGAAACTCGGGACCTCGAGGTGGTGCATATTTAGCATTCTTAGGATCATGGTAAAAAGGTGGGCCACTGAATGACGTATGTAGATTCTGCGGGGCGTTCGAGCCTGCCGGAGCACTGGGAGCCGTAAAAGAAGGTGCCCTGAATTCTACTCCATTTCGTTGTTGAAAGTTACGGGGATATTGAACACCATTGGGATACTCAGAGATATTTAACCTATTGAAATCAGGAGTACTTGCCATAGGACCTGATGTAAAAGTGGAACCATCAGGCCTAGGAAGCAATGGACGGTAACTCTGGGATTGAGGACTTGGTCGAAGTTGATGGCTTTGTGAATAATCAGGTGGCACAGGAACATTGTTTGGTCGTGGTGGCTGGGAATATTGTGGTTGGTAATTGTTAGGAAAAAAATTCATCCCGTTCCAAGAAGGATCCAGATTTGGTGGGGGATAGCTTGGAACAGGCATATTTGATGAGGCTCGGGATTTATTAGTGCCAAAAAAGTCATGAGGAGCTTCCTTAAATGACTTCCCTTGTACATAATCCGGTTGATTTGAGCTTCCGTTGCTTCTAGTTTCTTGAATCCCAACAGATGCACTAGAAGATCTTGACATGTTAGGTTGACTTGGGTTTTTCCGTATCAGTTTGCCTTTGTATTTATTGTCTCCACCTCTTCCATTACTAGCAAACTTTTGGTTTCCCATAAAAGTATTATCATTGCCAGGATCCATAGATTGATTCATATGCATTGGTTCAGAACTTGGATTTTTCGTCATGTCAATGTTGGGACATATTGTTATTACCGCCAAATTGAGGCGATTCACCATTCGGCAGTGGAGGTCCTCCACCAAGAAGACTTGTCCAAAGCCAAACACTCTTTGCTGCAGCAAGAAGTGGGGCAGATGCATTTTGTGGTTGAGCTAAAAGTATATTATACCTCCTCATACGTAATTGATGGAGAGCGTTTGAGAAGTCGCGATCACCAGAAATCAACAAGTAATTTGCAGGGGCAGGATTATCCACTGCCCAGAACAGCATATCAACAAGTATCTTCTTATCGCTAGCATCTTTAACACCTGTGTTTTAAGTATCAGTATTAGTTAATTAAATGAAAAAAAACATCATCTCTACTTAAAACCAGTTCAACAAACCTGATTATTACATACAAATCCCAGGGAACTAACAATAGATGGTACTTCAGTCATTTGATGTATGAGACAGTTGGATTTTGTGCAAACATTGATGTTTAAAAAACATTCCTAACTAAATTTATTATCAACTGCCCGGTATATATTATTCAGCAGTCACCATCCAAGTATATTATTTTCTCAAGTGAATTCGAGTGGGATATGATCCAACTACTTGATTAAGTGTAAAAGCCAAACTTATGTTTTCTTTTTTTCGTTTTTCCTTTTTAAGGACTGACAGTATACTACATGTTGTCTGGCAAATGACCTCTTAAACACTACCTACAGTACACATTGATCAAGAAAAAGATAGATATAATATGTAATGGTTGTAGGAATATACGAAAAAAAAAATGCTCTGACAAACCACGGTAAGGAACCAGAACAACGAATGCCTAGGTGGCTAAGGTCATAAATTAAGGAGGTTTACTGACGGAGTAATATTGAAAAACAAAACAAGAAAAAGAAGTTAACGAGAGACAAAAAGGCCAGCTGCTCTAATGACCTAAGTTTTTGAGATTACCAACTGGTTAATGACTAGCAATCACAGCCCTTAGCAAAAACTCGAACTTGACATTTCTATTATTTACTAAATGAGAACGAGGGCTTGATTGATGATTCTCTCTCTCTCTCTCTCTTTTTTTTTTTTTTTGCCATAGCGCCTATTGACGTTTTGATTCTTTTCATGTTTGTCATTGTTATGGTATTGGAGTATGTTAGCACCTAGCAGTTCTTGACTCCTCATACAAGAACTAGAAAACATTTCTCTATCAACACTGCCTCACCAAAAGGAACCCCTTTTCATCAATATCACTTTCACTACAACCATCAAAACCATTCTCATGATTTCTACACAACTAAAATTTTCTAAATGCAGATATAATCCGACCAGAGTCTCCAGACAAAGAACTACAATCCATCACTAACAATTCAACTTACTGTAAAACCAATTCCATCAAAATCCAAACATGTTAAAGCTAACGTTAGGACTTTCAATAAACCCATGATTATCCGCTCACTCTACAATCTACTCAATCCAAATCCAATTAAAGCCCTACTTTTCCAAACCCAAAAAAAGGTCTTCAACAAAATTCAACAAGCCCGTGATCATCTACTTACTCTGCAATCAACTAATTCAATCAAAATCCTCATAAAACCCCCCAGCTTACTAAATCAAAAATTAATCCTTTAATACAATTTCAACAAACCCATGATCATCTATTCACTCTGCAATCAATCCAATCAAAATCAAATAAAACCCCAACTTCCAGACCAAAAAAATTGGGGAAAGCAAATTAGGAACGAATCTTTCTGCACAATAAAGAAAAAAGGGGTAGAGGGTAAACAAAAGCTATACCAGCGGGGACATGATTGAGAGTGATCCCAGTGCTGGAGAGAGCGTGCTGAACAGACATGGGAATCCGATTAGTGTCTCCATAAGCAGAGATAGAGATTGCTCCACAATAGTTCATGTTGATAAGAGCAGAAGCGATATTCTGCGCGATCGCATGAGGATCACAACCTTTGGGTACATGGCAGTTTTCGATGTCCCACCACACCGACGTCTTGGCCTCTCTGTACTGCCCCTCTGCTCCTCCCACCACCGTCGTTGTCGTGGTCATCGCATTTCCTCCACCCATAGTTTCTCTCACTCTTACAAACAACCCCTTCTTCCCTCTTCGACGTTCGTGTCCTCTCTTTCTCTCTCTCTCTCTCTCTGTTTTCAACGATAATTAGATCTACTGAGCAGAGCTGGATGTGAGGATGAGAGTATGAAATGAAAGAAGTGGTGGCGTGTTCTAAGGTGCGCCGCGTGGGTGCAGGTTAAAAGGTAACCTTGGTGGTTGAAATGACGAGTTTGCCCTCGATGACTTGTTTGATTTACGACCGAGACTTTGTCTTCTGTCTGTCCCCCCAATGATTTGAGTTCAGTCAAGAAATAAAATTCTTTGCGTGTGTTCGCAAAAATCAGAAATTCCAGGGGGTGAAGGTAATATGCACTAAAACATTACTAGATTTGGCGAGAATGGACGATGCAATGGAAGTAGAGAAGTCTCAAACTTTGCGAAGAAAAGAGTAATTGGGAATAACGTAATTAAGGGGGTATTCAATTCGGTATTTGAATGGACTAGGAATGATTTTAAATATCGTGGGTTTTAAAAGATTTCAAAGTATTTTACAAAATTCACTGGATTTTAAGTGAAAAGGTTTTATGAATTTTATAAAAGTTTATTACGAATTTCTATGGATTTTTATAAATATGTTATTAGTCATAGGAAATAATGAAATAACATCACCTACATTGTTATCCATGTAAACACAAATCATAAAATATCAATTCAACAATTGTTTATATGATACGAGAATTTTACTTTAAATTATAAAAAAAAATTCAAATACATTGAAGATGGTCCAAAAGTAATACAAATAACTATTTTCCTTTTTCTATTTGAAAAGAAAAACAATGCAAATAATTCTCCAATAAAAATAGATAGATAAACAAGAAAAAAAATTACCATTTTCATTGCTCATCGTTGACTCCCGATACACATAACACCTCCCCACATATTTGAAACCATAGTTGTCATTCATTCATTAACTTTTTCTCGTTGTTGATCTTGGGTTTGAAGAACTTCTTCTTTTTCTTCTGACAGTGATGAAGGCTCGTCGTCTTCTTCAATTGAAAATTCATCAGAGCGACACTCTTTACGTAGAAAGTTGTGTAAGGCTACACAGGTTAGCACTAACTCTGTTTGTGTTTTATGTAGAAATAGGTTCAATTGAGATTGAGATGAGGGAGTTTGTTGATCTTCGTCAGAAAGAACAAGAACACTAGAAGAAAATAGATAGAGGAAGGGGAAAGAAAAAGAGGGGAAAATAAAGAGAGAAAATAAGAAGAAGAGAATAATAATAATAATAATAATAACAAAAAAGAAAAACAAGAATAAATGATAAGATGAAGTGTGAGTGGTGGTGTAGGGCGTGGTGGTAGGGCGTGGTGGTGTGGCTGGAAGTTGTGGGGCGATGTGATGTTGCTCTTGTGAAGAGAGAAAAGAAGGTGGAGAAGGGAAAGCGGTGGTGTCTTTCAACAGATTCCAAAAAAGTGGGGTGGTGGTGTCCTTCAACGAAAATTGTGGTATTATTTAACAATGACCAATACAAATCCGTTGAAATATAAGAGGGAAATGTTGAATTTGGAATTACTCTTGTTATATATACTTTTCACTCACAAATCTTTCAAAATTCACAACTTTAACAAATCTATTAAAATTCATTATTTCTTGAATACCCCTTGATTTTGGTGGACTTTTGAAAAACATGAAATGAGCACCCCATGATTTTGATGGATTTTAAAACAATCTTTTAAAATCCGTATTTGAATACTCCTAGATTTACATGTATTATTTTAAATCCTTAATTGCATACCCCTGAATTTTAATGGATTATAATATTCTTCACAATCCATAATTGAACACTACCCTCTAAGATAAGATAGCGATTACATGAGACTACCGCCCCACCTTTTTTTTTTTTTTTTTTTTGTATCTGGAAGGGAGAGGTGACGATAACGGTGGCGGGGTGGTGGTGTTTGATGGAAAAGAGGAATAGAGAGGAGAAGTGGAAGATGTGAGGGTAGAGTGGTAGCTTGGTGAGGTTGGCGGTGGAAGGGAGAGGTAGTGGGGTGGTGGTTGTGTTTGATGGAGAAGAGAGATGGTAAAGTTTTTATTTTTTTATTTTAAATTTATGGTGTCCTTTCAGCAGAACTGGTGTGTCATGTAGTCGTTGCCTTGATAAGCATTGTTATTATATATGGTCTGAAATTTGCGAGGAAAATATGAGAAGGGAAGAAGAATGTAACTAGAAACTAGCAAGATAGTCACGTAAATTATAGTGATGTAGAGTGGTCGTAGAAAGGTCTTTTAACTTTGTGAGCAATAAAAGTAGAATGATGCCTGTTATTCTGGACCCTAAAATGATTATTGTCATTTTTTATTCTGGATATTTTGCTCATTCCAAACAGGGAGCTTTGGGTGTGATAGTGATGAATCTCCGGGGACATGTGCTTGCTATAGTCGCCAGTCTGATCATTGAAAAGATTTTGGACAGTACCATGGCGGAGTGTTGTGTGGGGGAGGTAACTCTACTTTTGATCCAGGCTCAAGGATGGAGGACTGGTCTCTTACTAGGTGATTCTGCAAATTTGCTTGGGGAGTTTCATGCTGAAGACTCAAATCCTACTTTTGTTATGGTTTGGGTTTCGTCATCCACTCATATGCAACATTAAATGCCTCTTCTTTTTGTTGTCTTTTTGAAAATGTAATTATATTAGTAAAGACCTCAATAGAGAGGCTCATGACTTGGCAGTGTCAGCTACACGACTCATATGTAGTTAGACCTAACTCTTTTTCCTTACTAATGGCTTAATACCTAAAAAAAAAAAAAAAGTAGAACGAGATGAACGATAGAGTGCAAGCATAAGAGTAGAAATCGTAATCAGTAAATGAATGTAAAAACATGATTTACTGTAAATGATAAATTTCATATTTACTAAAATAGCAAAATTTTGAATGTATTGGAAAAACAAATACTAGTAGATACACTGTATTGGAGAGATCATCTCTTGTGGTTTAGTGTCATTGTTATCGTTGTTTCCCTTGTCTAGAATTGCTTTCTTTTAATAATCTCATATTTATATATGTTTGAGCTTTGAATTTGTCATATTTTTCAGCCTTAACCATTCAACTCCTCTATTAATTTCTAGTTCAACGTTTTAAACAATGTGTCATTTTACTTAACCAGCCAACTTTGAATTACATTTTTATTTTTGTTTCTACTGATTGACTCTAGAAATCCTCACCAACCCATTGTTGTATTTGGTGTATATTTAACATCAACATCAACCTCAATGACATGATAATGCCCACTTATTTTCCTAATCTCATTTCTAGTCATAGGAGGCAAATGCGGAATTACCTTGGGGGATTGTATGGATACTACAATGCATCAATAAACTGTTTTTGCTGGATTTGGGAAGTCAAGTGCCATGAAGAGTGGCAGTGCAGATTAACATCAACTCCCACTCTTTTGCGGAAGAATTGAAAAAGATTGTATATGATGATAGACTGGAAAACTATATTAGAGATTGTAACCGTGTGATATTCATTTTATAGGTTCGGGGATCCTAAATAACCCCTGCTCAATTTTCAAATAAATAAATAAATAAATCTGCAGGATTATAAAACGATGATTCTAAAGGCAATATCAATTGTATGTACAAGCACTTTCTGTGTACACAGCAAAAAGAGGAAGAAGAAAAATGATTGTACAGGCAACACCTTCCATTATTTCGTATTATCTTCTGATAATGGATTGTTAATAAATCAGCAAGTACAACACCAAATGGGGAAGAAATTATGTAGAAAGGGCCGAAAGGCAATGTTTTTGTTTTCAGTTTTTGTGTTAACATTATGTACTATGATATTGTAATCTGAGCTTCTCAGTGAGTTCAAGAATGATATATATTGTATCTGAGCATCACAGCAGGGGCTCTTCCGAATCTCCCAGACGAGATAAATGAAGGTATGCATCTGTCCCTGTAATAACAGATAAACAATGTAACATGAATATCAACCCTGTTACTGTGACTAGGATTTCAGATAATTACATAATTTGGAATAGAAAACATGATCTTTTGATAAAAAAAAGACGGTTAAAACAAGTTACAAACTTGCTAATTCCTGAATTTCTATGTTATACTCTGCCGTAAAAAGGTTATCAGAAAAAGAAAAAACAATATTCTGAAATGTGGAATAGCTAAAATAATATTCCCAACGATTAAGTGGAAATCCCTAGCAAGAAGGCAAAGAATGTTGAACAGCTGATCTATGTTCAAGTCCTTGAATTGTTGCTAGACATGTTTGGAAGGAGCTGTATGGATTGTTTGTTCAGTCAAGCACAAAGTTGCACTTCCTTGAATTTTCCGAAGAAATTATATTTCTATGGACTTGTATGGAGTGTTTGTTCAGCCAAGCACAAAGTTACAAACTTACAGACAAGCTTTTTGTTTTTGTATATATTATATTGTTGTGTCGTGTTTTTTTATTGTATGGATGTGGAGTCAGAGGGAGACATTAACTTGGCGATTAATCTACTTTTATATAGCATAAACTTTAAAGTTGATTTAGCAAGTATGAGAATGATCATGTCTTGTGATCCCACCTTGTGCATAAATTAAAAGTTGCATTTCAATTAAGAGAAATATGATATGAGCAGATTTGACTTACCATATCCTTCCATGGAGATAATTTGCAAATCACCACCAAAATATCTAGCGTAGAGGCGACTTATAGGAAGCCCATAACCATATCCAGCCATTGTCGCCCCGCCTGCTGATAAGATATCTGAGTCACTTTCCAAAGGGTTTTTTGCAGTGCTGTAAAGATATGTAAACAACTTTCGAAGACCACTTCTTGTATACCACCCCCCTCATCTGAGATCTTAACACACACACACACACACAAAAACACAACCGCAAAACGTTAATCACATAGACAGCAAAACCATGAGAACACTATAATAAATAGGTTAGCATCAATATTTTACTTAGAACCCGCTTTATCTCAATGGATAACACTTTTTAGCAGCAAAATGAGCAAAGATGTTTGGTATACTTAGTATCTCCTTCAAAGTCTACATGGAAAAGTAGAGGAAATATAACTCTCCAAAATAATACACCTTCTAGCCTGCAAACTTTTCTGATGAGGCAACCTTAGGTCTCAGTTCCTTGTTATGAGTTGTAAGCAATTCATGATATCGGGACCTAATTTAAGTTATCAAACGGGGGTGGGAATGGGTACCTTTATTGTAACATCTTCTAATCCATCAGCAACAATGACTCTAATTGGAGGTGCAACTTCATCTGATTCCATAAACCGCTCTTGAACAGCACGTAATGAATTCTTAGCCAGCTCAAACACCATAAGATGCAAGTGTGTTGGGACGTAACTGTTAATGGGAGAAATTGAAGGACATTAGTTCCTTGACGTGATTTGATTTGAAAACATATAGAATAGAACAATCAAACAACCATCACATTCCTGATTATTATTAGTTGGAAAAGGCATGCGGATTCACAATGCTGGTGACAATGTTGATAGAGACTAATAACAACATAACCAGGCTATGATCTATATAACTTCAACTTACAGTGCCACAATGGTTCCTGGTCATTGTTATATGGAGGCAAAAGAACTTACGGGAACGTAAAATTGGGATCACCATAGATGTTGATATCAGGTGAGCTACCATATTGCCTCAAGCAAATGGCGCGAGCATTTTCGCAAGCACTTGGGCTATCGCTAATGGAGACGTTTTAGTATTTATGTAACCTACGCAATTAGGTTCTGGATTCGGATCATGCAAAGCAACATGCTGCCCTGAGTTGCCCATTCAACAAAATTTTGGTTAGTAAAATCAATGAGAAAATATCAAATTAAGGGGAGAAAAACTCACCGATAAGCATGCGAATTCCAATTCTAGACATGTAAAAACGATCGAGAAACTGGTGAATCTCATCCAGGTCTGTTGTACAGATCCCTGGTTTCAGTTCTTTCTTCAGCTGATGAACACCCAAAGCCACCATGGGAACCACAGTGTTGTGCTTCTTTTGATATTTTTAATCATTTCAGTAAAATCCAACTCGTCTCTGCTATCCCTTATCTGCCGAAACGATCTGAGATCATGAAAGGAATCCAAATACCAGTCTCTCACCTGAAAAATAAAATAAATGAACACCAATGACAAGGCTTCCTCGTCAAATTCTCTAAAAAGAGCCAAGTCTGAACGAGAAGTACATACCTTTAAAACAGCAGGTTTGTTCGACAATCCGTAAGGCAATTTGTCAAGCTCGATAGCTCTCGTTGCAAGCCTTATAGGAAGTTCATTGTGAAGGGAACTTAGCACCAATGAGCAAGTCTTTCTCGGTGCGCTTTAACCCATGTTCCATCATCAATTTCAAACTCACACTAGTCATTTTCTTACAACCCCATCTCTGCAATTCATCATATAAAGCCTTGGATATTGCTTCACAGCCATGCATGATCATTGATCAGTGAAGAAAAGGAAGAAAGAAGATGCAAGTACAAAACATTCAAACAAGGTTTCACAATGTGTAATTTGTGAAAAAGATTATTGGCGGGTGATCTTAAAAGTAGGAGAATGTTTTGGATCCAGTTTCTTCTTTCAACTTTAAGGACCAGACAGTAAATCCTATTTTAGATAACCCCCATGATTGCCCATAAAATCATTGCTTACTTGACTCTCACAATTCATCATCAAGCTACACTGATTCTGTCGGCTTCCTAAATATGGCTTCCTTACCACCGTTATTGACTGACATCGCTTCTTCTATACGTGTGACATTTACAGTTCATCAGCCCACACATTGCAAAAATCCGTGTCTGGCTTTTGCTAGTTGCATTGCATCACATCGTATAGACATTTTTATCTGATATTATGACCAATTAATGAACATATTACGTAAGTCATCAGTTCCTTGTGAGGATCATCAGATAGATTCTCCAACACAAAATTACCCCGTGAAAAATGTTCTCTGTGGCAACATGAAAAAGTGTGCTAAAAGGAGAGCCATTGTAAAAATTCAGCAATAATCAGTAATAATCACAAATGAGTAAAGCTTTATAATGATGCATACAAAAGGTGCATGACAACGGAAGATGTAGATAAAGTATAAACAAAACTCCTAATTCATCGACATGTTCACTATGGATTACCAGTTATGTGGATCAGCAGCAAAACCAGAACACACTTGCAAACTCTTAACATCGTCCCTAAACAACTTCTTTGCATGTTAACTTGTTGTGCCCCATACCCTTACATCTACTACACTGAAATTTCCGCTTATCTAACCCTTCTGACCAACTCCTGTTCGTCTTCGGCCTCCCAGGTGGACGACGAGTGGGTGGTGGAGTTACTTTCACTGTTGATGGAGATGAACCCTCCTGCACAGGCTTCCCCACATTAGGAACAGGGATGATGGACTTTGAATATGTCATTCTGTAACTCTCCGATGAGAAGTATCTTGAACAGAAATCATAGGGGCTCCTATTGATGCAATTGAAGACAGCAATAGCATGTCTACACGGGATTGCCAGTTATCTCCCAAGCTCTGCAACTGCACTGCCACTGCTCAATATTAACCTTTTCAACTGAATCGGCCCTAACTTCAAAAGTGCCATCGAAGGTGCCATCAGTCATACTATGTGATGGTGAGAGGGAACGGGCTTTCAGAGCCTCCTCGTGTAGTTTTTCCTCCATAGAAGGAGTTAGTTTTGTCAACCACCTATTGGAATCCATCCTCCGTGCATGTATCATCTCCATCATCTTACACCGTATCAGATCAACCATCTGTGTTACCGGCAAGTCATGTGCCTCTGACACCCAACTGTAGAACAATTCTCCAAAGTTTGATTTCATGTGATTGTACCTAGCACCCGCAAAGAAAACATTTGCCCACTCTGCAGGCTTACTTTGCACAATCCAACTGAAAGCTTCTGGAGAAATACTTTTGATGCTTTCAGTATACCTCTCAAATTCCTCAAGTTTAAATGTATGAGCAGCGGCGTTAAAATCAGCAACCAAAAGACGCCTAACTTCATTAGAGAAATGTGCCGGGATATCTCTCTTGAAGCTATCTGTAAGGTAGCGCAGACAATGGGCATGGTAGTGACCACCCTTAAATATCTCAGCTATTGATTCCCTTAACCCTTTCTCCATATCTGCCACAAAAGTAATAGGTTGAGATGCTGAGATTGCAGATTTCAATTCTTGCAAAAACCATCTCCAGTTATCATCGATCTCAACATCTACTACACCAAAGGCTACTGGGAAAACACCATCATCTCCATCTGCTGCTGTTGCAGCCAATAAAGTTCCCTGATATTTCGAGTTCAAAGGTATACTGTCAAGGAAAAGGAGAGGGCGACAACCTTGCAGGAAACCATGCACTGAAGCATGAAATGCAACAAAAAGGCGATGAAAGCTCGAATCTTCTTTCGTGGTGAAAGTGGCAAAACTACCTGGATTGGTCTCCAATATCCTCTCACATAAGAAAGGCAGTTGACTATATGCTTCTTTGTAGAACCTGTAAGCTGTTCTCTTGCAATATCCTTGGCCCGCCATGCTTGTGAATAGTTCAATTCCATCCCGTAATCTCGTTTATATCCTCCACATATCTTTAGGCTTGTAATTTGGGAATCTCTTAACTTCTCTTTTATGACACCGGCCACCCAATTTGTTGTTGCATGATTCGCAGAAGTCATTAGCAGCTCCTCCACATACATGCGCTGGGTTCATTTTCTTAATACAAAATAATTGAGTAGTTGACAACCTTGCGCATGTATCCGCCATGTGCAACTGTCCGATTTGCATTTAACCGTTACACGAATGACTATCAATTTTTCTTGTATTTGTATGCAAAACCATGTGCAATGGCATACTTACGTAATGCTTCACGGAATCATGAACACTCCGAAACCTCTGATGTTACACCAGGTAATAGCAATCCCCCATTCGTGGAAACTGTTGAGATGGCTTGGTACCATTGGTAATAAAAGAAGTGGGAGGATGTGCACTATCAATAGGTTACCTATCGATGGGGACATCAATAGCATTCTCAACTTCAGTATCAACAGGGGCCATATCAACTGGAGTCGCATCAACTGGAGCATCAGCAGGAATCATTGCTTCTGACTCTATATCAATGGGAATAACGGCTTCTGATAGAGTCGTCCCTACTAGACCTGCACAATAAAGTGAATCCATGAGATTTTAACAAGTAAGAATTCCAACACAAACACTGAGGCATACTAGAGACAAGTACCTACTAGCAGGCATGTTAGAGACATCATGAACGACATTCTCACCAGCTATGATATAGACATCAACTGTGATTGAATCCCCACTAAAAGTGATCATCCGTTGTAAATCTTTGTCAGTTGATATGGTAATGAGTGTTTCTTGTTTCCGGGGAGAAAATATTTGATTGACATAGAACCCAAACTACAATTCAACATTTCAGCAATCTCTGACTTAAAGGCTTCAAACTGGGTTTCTTATCAATGTCTATCGCATGTGCCTCTCCACCACTATATGATAACGAACCATCTTCCTTGGTCTCAAAGTGGCCGCCAGTCTGGCAAATCGTGATAAGTTTCCTCCCACCCATTCCTACCTGGACAAAACAACAAGTGTGAGGAAAAGGCCCTAGCTAACAAAGAACAAGACCATGAACAAATATGCAAATCTACATTGAACAAGAAATCACCCGTAACCAACGCCTATAAGGGGCCTCTTAACACTCCAAGCCGACGATCACAGACTCAACAGTAAATTAACCTATACGCCAAATGTTCTACTAAGTTCAGAGATGTTATAAATAATCACAAACTTACAAACAGAAAAGGGTTTGTATTTAAGCAATCCTCAACCAAACTATAGACTAGTACCGAGAAAAAGCTATTGAATTCGACGTGCTTGACGCATACCAATTAGTTAAACTGCCAAAAAAAACACACACTTATGACACATACAATGGTTATTGAATTCAACTGCCAAAAAAACACAAACTTATGACACATACAATGGTTATTGAATTCAATAAGCAGTTGGAATCAATTTATAAGAACAACAATGCAAAGAGGCCATATAGTTCTAAAAAAACTAAGTACCAAAAGGAGCACAATTTCAAGTATGACTCAATACAGAACCCAAACACCTATTACAAAATTCAGAACCCTAAACCTTAAAACTACAAACCCAGACCCTAACATCACCAAAAGACACAAAAAAGGAACCTCCTTTAGCATTGCAAACCATTGGGAACTCATAATCAGACAAAATAATCAATATTTAAGACCAAAAAAATCGAAAAAAAATTCTAAAAAATACCCAGATCAGAGGATTTGATGCAGAGATAACATGTTTTGGAGGGAAAGATCGAACCTTTAATGGAAGACGGAGACGAAAAGAGCTTCTATTTCATCAGGGACGCTTTAGGGTTCATCAGGTCGCGAGAGAAAACAAATATTTGCTTCCATGAATTAAATAAATTGGTTGTTGTTTAGTTATATAGCTACCGACCCTATTATGGTGGGCTGGTCATGTCATGTCACCTGATTTGGGGTCCGCTTGGTTGCACTGAAAATAGATGGAAATTGAAACCGTGAATTCGATTTTTGGGCTTCCCTTCGAGCTTGGATTTTCATGAGCAGTGAAAAAACAATCTTATGAAAAATCAATTTTTTGTGAGTAATACATAATTAAACAGCGAAAATATGAATAATAAGGAAAATGGATTACATTTTCTAAGAAAAATGGCAAAATTTATCCTTGATTTTTTAAAATTTTTTTATTCTTCATAAAAAAATTGATGGCATTTTTCGTGCGATAAACAATTAATTTTATCAATTAACATTTTTAATGCTTTGATAGAGTAAACACTTGCCATTATGATTTATATATCAAGTTTCAATGGAAAATAGATGGAACAAAATTTCAATCGTATGCAATTTCAAAGAAAGCACACTTTTCTTTTCTGTGTTTAAACCATAACCATGTTTTTGGATAATTGAAGTATCTTTGTATTATTGTATACATTCGGAAATGTTAGAAAACTAGGTTTTGAAATCATGGTGATGTGGCGTGATCTTAAAAGAATAATGAAATCTCCAAAGTATTTATGTGTATCTCGAGGTTGTAAAAAACTCCTATAATGATGCCACATTATCCTGGTTACAGAACTTAATTGCAAAACCTGGTTCCCTAGTCTGTCATGTAAAAACTACTGCCTACAGTTTGAGAAAAACCGCGAGCTTCTACCGCTTACAAAATATGATCAATTAGTAGAATCAAATTTTTGCAACATATTAAGTTTCTTCATAACTGGTGTCTAAAAGGATTCTGAAGAAAATAAATCTTGCGCACTAAGCCAAATCAGTGAAGGAAACATTAATAAAAAACTCAAGACTATAACATCTTTTTTGCATTCAATAATTGGGATTCAGAGCTGAAGAAACCAAATACTTCACTAGGAAGATCTACCGAAACACTTGATTGATAAAATATATGAATTTTTCACGACATTGTGAAATAGCTGCTTCTTCGCCTAATGATGTTGTAATCAAAATTTTTAGAGAGCCAGGGAGCCTCCTTGTGCGTGTGTTTTGTATTTGATTGGTGGATTCTGAGGATCTCTAGGATGATGGAGGGTATTGAGGCTCCTAACGCATGTATGACACGCCTACGCCTGGTTCTCTAGACTAACTGTGCCTGAAATACAGCAACATGGAACCTACATCACATTTGAATTAGAAGCTTCATGACTTGCGGTCACTGGTCTGCAACTTCTTCTGTCTGGCTCTCTGCTTCATTCGAAAACTTGTGTAGCTAAGGAGTTGCCCGTGGGGGTAATCTTTGACGAAAACCTAAGGCAAAAAATTTGGATATGGCGTTATGGCTTTTATGTGTCAAAGGCACGAGGAATACCTTAGTCTATCTTACAAAACATGATAATGTTTGGGGTGAGAGATAAAAGACGGCTGATATTTATCCAATTATAAGAATTCAACGGATCACATAGAACTTAAAGCACCAAGAGTGCATGAGTTCAATTCTCATACCCAACATTTTGAAATTTATTTATCTTGATATTTTACGTAGAATAACTTTATTTATCAAGTTAAACTTTATCGTGTTGCTACCCTAGCTAGTTTATATAACAAATTAGAGATGTGTTTTAAGTTGGAGATAAAAAACGACTGAAATTTATCTAAACATAAAGATCTAATGGATCACAAAGAGGGAGGTTCGAGAATTTTTTTAACTTTTTTCCCCAACCAACTCTAACCATCACACGGGAAATACCTTAGTAATAAATAATAGGAATATGTTTTACTATATTATTTATTATCAGTTAATATTTGGCAATAGCATGTTGATAGTGTTTCTGGTATACATAGCTCTCATTCTGGTTGTAATTATTTTTAAAAAGTTTTAATTACCTTCATAAGCATCTCGCTTCATTTAAGGTTGATTTATTGCTATAAATTTTGGCAAGTTACGACTGCCATTTAGTTGGGTAGATTTGGTTGAATTGCATTTTCAAGCATGAAAAGTTGATCTCATTTCTTAGGAGTCCTTGCAATGGAGCACTTTGAGCATCCGTAAACATGTAAAATTAAGTGGCTTGTGTTTGGAATTTTTTTTTTTTGCAATTTAGGCAATTTGAGACCCTCACTATAACCCTTTATAAATATTCCATTTCTCTCTTCTTCTTCTTCTCCAAACAAATCAATTTAAACACCAAAGAGAAGAAGAACAACATTTTGATCATCAGCAATGGCAACCACTACTAGCCAGATCGAGCAACAAACCAGACCACTGGGTGCTGGCATGAGACATCAAGAGGTCGGCCACAAGAGTCTCCTGCAAAGCGATGCTCTCTACCAGGTATCTATCATCATTGAGGAAATTCTAGTGATTATTGTTGAGAAATATGTTTAAACATCTTCGGGAAATTTCTTTGTATGTTATTTATTTATTTATTTTTCAGTATATTTTGGAAACAAGTGTGTACCCAAGAGAGCCACAAGCGATGAAGGAGCTACGTGAGATCACTGCCAATCACCCATGATCTTTGTCATCCTTATTATTTTTGGAGTTATGTTGAGAAGAAATCAAAGATAAATTATTTTGTTGTTGGGAAAAACAGGAATCTGATGACTACATCAGCTGACGGAGGACAGTTCTTAGCAATGCTTCTGAAGCTAATCAACGCAAAGAACACAATGGAGATCAGTGTTTTTACTGGCTACTCTCTGCTTGCTACATGGAAAGGTAAAGTTATGTTTGGATAAATCTTAGTCGTCTTTTATCTCCAACCTAAATTTAAAACACCATTTGATTTGTTATATAGATTGTTATTTTGTAAGTGTTTATAGATCTTGGCAATGGACATCAACCGTGAAAACTATGTATTAGGTCTGCCTGTGATAAAAAAAGGCTGGGGTTCCCCACAAGATCGACTCAGAGAAGGCCCAGCTTTGCCTGTTCTTGACCAAATGATGGTAGATGTAAGATGACTAACTCTTCTTATTTTAAAAGATCATAATAACTGTAAACAGTAACTCAATCAACTAAATTTTGTTTTGGTTCGATTTGGTTTGTTTACCAGGGAAAGTACCATAGCACATTCGACTTCATTTTGTTGATGCAAACAAGGACGTACAACTACATTAACTACCACAAGAGGCTTATTGATTTGGTGAAGCTATGAGGAGTAATCGGGTCTGATAACACTCTATGGAGCGGATCTGTGGTCGTCCCACTGGATACACCTCTTCGTAAGTACGTTAGGTACTACCGCGGGGACTTTGTTTTGGAGCTCAACAAGGCATTGGCTGCCGATCCAAGGATTGAGATTTGCCAACTCCCCATAGGCAATGGAGTCACTATCTGCTATTGTATCAGCTGATTATTTACATTCAATCACTTGAGGTTTTAGGGAATCAGGATTTGCAACCAGGATGATGTGGCATCATCATG